>CM075478.1:7000000-7320000 GCA_037950665.1 Hypophthalmichthys nobilis | reverse complement strand
CAATTCGAGTCAGTTATTTTGGATATACTGTATATCAGGTAGGCTACAGTACATGGCAAATTTTCTCAAGAAAAAAAAATCTCTCAACTAATGCTGTATAATGGGAATCAGTTGATTATACATTAATATTGAAGGTTAAATGAACCAATTTGTATACAAACTTAAATTACACTTGGCCTACTAACTTTGAAATTATTTCTACTCCAATTTGTTTTTTTTTTTAATATAAACATTTAAATGGTGGCTGTCAATTTGATGGATTTATTCAAACATGCATTATATATAGGCTATTAATGAACATTGAAAAATTATAATTAGTATGTAATATGGTGCATATATTTAGCTAAATGCTTCACTCTAGAGTTAATTTTTCTAGATGACTAACGAGTTTATGGTCACTGAATATGTTTGTTCTGAGGTAAAAGTGACGTTACGTTTGTTTGTTTGTTTAACTAGCTTTTTTATTACCGTCTTTCCGCGTTTGAACACTGAGCAAGTGATTACACAAAACATGATATGGATGTCGGTAAGTTGTTCTATATCTTTTAACATACCTTTAGATGTTTATTCATGTTTATTTTGTGCTGTAACTGGTATTAAAGTGGAGGAGAGGATCAGTTCACGTGCGCGTCAGGCTGTATCTTCTTTTGAACTGAGGCACTGCGATCTGTTGCGTTACATTAAAGAGCGCCAAATCCGTATTCTCGCTCTTTTTTAAGTGGATATATGGAAATCCTTGCCCTTTCCTAGTGGGTATAAGGCATATACCTGCGTATCACGTAGACTGCACCACTGAGGGGATCCCCCTAGGGAGAACTCGCGGGGGCACCCCTGGCCCGTGGGGCCCCACGCAATTGCATGCTTTGTGTGGTGGGTAAAAACGCTACTGTACAGTAAGCTTCAATGAACAATATCAATTGAGAACATACAGTTTACATTGCTAAGAGTGGTTGCTAAGGGTGTTGTGTAGTGATAAGGGTGTTTTATCGTGATATTGTTTTATAATGCAATTTAGTGGCCAGGTATTTAGTATCTTTAGCATTCGATTTTACCTTTAAAGACAGAAAAAAATAAATATACAAGTATACCAGTAAATACAAAAACTGCCTGACGGCCAACCATTGGCTTGGTGTGTTCCTGCCTATTCACCGCACGACCATGAGTGTCTTTATAGGCAGAACAAAACAGCAGGAAGCAGGTACTGTCTTTTCTCCTTTTTATTCTGAAGACAGAATAAGAACTACATAGACAAGGCCAGATCGCCAAGTCCCTCCTGTACACATCACTCTCCATTACGGTGAGAGCCACACTTTTTATATAACCAGGCGGTAAATGAACCAAACCCACCCAAACTAACTTGAACATAAACACACATAATTTGCTAAAGCAAAAACCCAACCATCTTGCTTGAATAACGCATAAATCAACTCAAAACAAACAAATACCCATAATGCAACCGGCTGCTGGTGCTGAATGCCGGGTCATTACAATACATATAAAAATAAAATGCAAATACAAGTGTTTTAGTCTACAGTCTCTATTGAATTAAAAGTAATAAATTGATCAAAAACAGAATAAATCACATAACATCACATCTGGAACTTATATAGGCTACAGTGCAATAGATTGGTTAGATACACTGTAATTGATTGTGACTGAGTAACAGCAAAGTCATGTTTTAAATTGATACAAATGGAATCATCAGAATTTTAAATTAAAATGATTATCATTAAATTTAAATAAAAAATTAATTCATCAAAATGTTTAAAGCATTAAATGCAACATATAATACTTTAATACTTTAACTTTAATGGAACATATAATAACTACTAAAAAGTAAATAGTCAAAGCCTACTTGCACTGGACACTGGTTTCGGCCTCATCACAGGCTGCAGCAATGTCCTCATCTTATATATGAAACACCTGCAATTCACAACTACCTGCTAATGCACTCATATTCATGCAAAACACACAAGGTAAAGTACCTTCAATGCCCTGTAGATGGCGATATCAGAAAGAAACTGCTGCAGAAAAAGTTAGGTGCCATGCAAAATGTAATGTGTAATTGCATAAAGTGTGACCAATTTTTCTTTACTTGATACGATAGTGGCATTTAAAATTATAAAAAAAATTAAAAGGATAATAACTGAAAATGTAAAACATCTTTAACTCAAAACTAACAATTTTAGAACAATAATTTAAAAACTAGAATAATAATAGACAATCTTATATTAAATTTATTACATAATTTAATGTTTTTTATTTCACATTAAGACATTCATTGCAGTTGCACCACCTGACTTCCTGATTGTGCCACGTGACTTTTGCAACTAATTTTACATTGAACAGGCTTCTGCTTGGATGCCTGTATTAGCTTTTGCCTATGCTAGCAAGTTTAATGGTAAATAGCATTTTCTTAGTTTCACATTGGTTGTACCACTTGATATGGAAAGTGTATCAACCTACCCACACTTGAAAGTAGCTATATGTATCGGTATTTGAGAGAGATCTACAAACCCTTTCTCTCTACCACAAGGATCAATTGGGGTCCTCCGAATGCTGCATTATCATGCTAACGTTTATTACCTTACCATTTCATAATAAAAGACCCATGTTTGCAGTTGTGCCACCATGACATTTGAGAATGTACACATTTTTTGTATAAAGTTTTTTGGTAACAGTTTACAATAAGGTCTCATTTAATGTATTAACTAACATGAACTAACCATGAGCAATACATATGTTACTGTATTTGTTAATCTTTGTTAATGTCAAGTCAAGTCACCTTTATTTATATAGCGCTTTTAACAATGCAGATTGTGTCAAAGCAGCTTTACAGTGATAACTGGTATATAATTTTGGCTGCACAGCAGCTCTTAAAGAAAATGGTGTCATTATCCATCTTAAGTAAATTCAGTATTGATTCATTCCGATGTAAGAATCAATAGTTATTAATTTAGTTCATTTTTCTAGATCAGCACTGGAGTAAACAGTGACATCATCATTAAGCTCAGTTCAGTTCACATACAATGGTGTCAATGCAGTCAGATCAAAACACTGTTAAATATCAAATGTTAAGTGTCCCCAACTAAGCAAGCCAAAGGCGACAGCGGCAAGGAACCGTTTTCATTAATTTTCATTCAGTCAATTTTAAAAGAACTGTTAGATTATTTAATATGAATTTAAGATATGTTTTATTTATTTGTTTGTTTGTTTGCAGCCAATACACATTTATTGCAGCAAAAGTGTATTAGGCTAATCCAAACACAGAAGTTACTCTTCAACGCTGTGACTACACGCTGCCTGCATCTGCCTATTAAATAAATTTGCTTTTAGAGTCTCAGAGCCAATTGAGCACACTGTTTGGAGTGCGTGAAGCGTCTCTGTGAAACTGGATCAGATGGCATGAGAAGGAAGCAGCAGAGATTGATGCAATGACCTTATGTTTATTTGGCCCTGCACTGCCTCCATTGAGAAGGAGCTGGATAGGAAATCAATCTGAATTCAGGCTGAAATGAGTTCCTCTACTTCACGCTGTTCCCCTGGGGTTTAGCCTATGAAATCACAAATCCGGCATGGCACTGAAGCAGAACTTTGGGGGAAAAAAACATTTCTTCTTTATTTACAGTCTTTTGGGCTCTCTCTCTCTCTGTCTCTCTTTTTTTTTTTTTTTTTGTTCTTTTATTCTGCGTATCGAACAGTTTCTCCCCAGTTTGACAGACAAGTATATAAATCACACACTGTAACTCACACACTGTAACTTTATGGGCTTTTCTTCTGTGACTCATTTGGCGCGTCTAAATATGGAAATGTCGCATCGCTGTATGCAGTTGGATTGTTATAATGTAAGTGGATGGAAAATTAAAAGTGTTTTATGCCCTAAACGCTTGATAATTTTTAAAGAGCCTCGGGGTGTTGGATAAGAGACTGTATCTGAACACAATCAAAACAATAATGTTTTTTCAAGAATATTGGCTTCTGTTTCCCAAAGCTAATTGCTCTTTTATAAGAGTTTTTTTTTTTTTATGCCATAATTAACTTCTTTTAGCAGGTTCACATAATTCAACATTTGAAATACACAGTCTGAAATTAAATCAGCCTAAAAGACCAGACGTAATGAATATCCAGAAAACACATCTTTTTGTATAAATTGAGAATCTGTAATATTATCCTACAGCCTTGAAATCGTGTCTAAAGTGATAAGATGCACTATTTTCACCATAAAACAGGTGAAAAATCTCAGACTTCAGACATTAACAAACTGTTTTATGTAAGGATGTTTTTTGCTCTTTCTTTGCTCTTCAGACTGTTTTAAGTGGTGATATAAATGTGTTTTTGTTGTGTTTTGAGGTCACTCTGAGCTCTGTCGGGTCAGTCATTTTTTTGATGGTCTCTCTCAGGTCTCAGGTGTTCTCCAGCGTTGTCTCAGTAGATTGGCTCACAGCTGGATGTCTGTCTCGGTCTTTCATCTCACAGCACTCAGCACACAGAGAGCAGGTGAAGTTTGCTGCTGTGTTGATCTCCCTCTGATTTTGATTGTCAGCTTTACTGAGGTTGAATCCAGTGTTGAACCGTATGCTATGGATTAGATGGTGTGTGTCTTAAAGGCTGTTCTCTTGTCCACCATGTTTGCTAGCCAATTTAAAGGGGTCATGACATGAGAAATCAAATTTGCCTTGATCTTTTGACATAT
Organism: Hypophthalmichthys nobilis; assembly: GCA_037950665.1. NCBI lineage: Eukaryota > Metazoa > Chordata > Actinopteri > Cypriniformes > Xenocyprididae > Hypophthalmichthys > Hypophthalmichthys nobilis. The sequence continues at coordinate 7,315,307 of CM075478.1, read as the reverse complement.
AAGAGGTGTTTGTACCATTAAAATATTCTGCAATTTTCATAGCTTAAAATGTCCTCTTCATTATAAACAAAGTTTAATCAAGCTCCAAAAACAGCTCATTTTGATATTATGGAGTCTGTGATGTCACACGGGCAAATACATTTGCATGCGACTGCCTCTAGAGCAAGACATTGACGAATAGTTATACATCATCACACCATAAGCCCCGCCCACTGGCAATCATTCGCTTAACAGCTGACATTTGCCAATACTGGATGTGAGTGTTGCGTCAAAAGCAAATCAAACGAAAAGATTTCCAATGTTTTCACTGAACAACATTATTGTATTTTGTAAGTATAAACAAATTTTGATTTTGATTGTCTCTGTACAATCCAAATATATGCCTCTATGTCAGTGGTACTGTACCTTCACACAAATGCAAGTCATCCATGCCGTTTGCACTGATGCACCCCCATATCATGACAGATGTTTGCTTTTTTTCACCTGTCGCTAATGAAAGTCTGGATGGTCCCTTTTGTCTTTGGGACTGAGAACTCAATGTCCGTTTATTCCAAAAACAAGCTGAAACAAGGACTCCTCTGACCACAGCACACATTTCCACTGTCTTTTAGACCATCTGAGATGAGCTTGGGCCCAGAGAACTCAGCAGCATCTCTGCATAGAATCGATGTATAGCTTTCTCCTTGTGTAACAGAGATTCGAGTTGCATTTCTTGATGCAGCGTCAAACTGTTTTCCAAAGTACTCCCGAGTCCTTGTGGCTTTATTTAACACAGTAGCATGACGGTTTCTAATGCAATGCCATCTGAGGGCTCAAAGGTCATGCACATTCAGCTGAGGTATCCTACCTTGCCCTATACAGACTGAGATTTCTCTGGATTCCCTGAATCTTTTTACAATATTATGTATTAGGGGTGTAACGGTACGCGTATTCATACCGAACGGTTCATGAGGCAAATTCCAAATGGAAGTGATCATCCCTATGCCCTATGTGATCATCCCTATGTGAGCAGGGCGCTTGCGTGCCGTATGTAGCTGTTTGGAATGCACTTGGCAAAGGGAGCGGCGTAATTTACTCATTATCGTCAGCTGGGATGTTCCCGTGACAACGCAGTGCATTCTTTTTTCTTTTTAGCCTAACTGTTGCAAATAAAAACATACATTTTATATTTTAAAAAATATTTTATTGTTTTTAAAATATGCTATATAATACTGTATATCAAAAATTTATATATATAAAACTTTTAAAAATATAAATTGTATATTATTTATGCCGGCGTTGCGTTGTCACGGGAACATCCCAGCTGGAGATAATGAGGAAATTAGGCCGCTCCCTTTGCCAAGTGCATTCCAAATGGCTACATATGGCACGCACTTGCCCTGCTCACATAGGGATGATCACATAGGGCATAGGGGTGATCACTTCCATTTGGAACTTTCTCCGTGAATTTCCCCGTTACACCCCTATTATGTATAGTAGATGGTGAAAGACATAAATTCTTTGCAATCTTGCATTGAGAAATGTGATTTTTGAATTATTTAACAATTCTCTCATGACATTTGGCACAAAGTGGTGAGCCATGACCCATCTTTTCTTGCAAAGACTGAGAAGCTCTTTTACACCCAAACACTATACCCTCACCTATTACCAATTCACCTGCTAATTGTGGACTGTTTAAAAACAGTTTAACTTGGAAATTATATAATCTTTTCACTTTTATTTTGCTTCTGTCTCAACTTTTCTGGAGTGTGTTGCAGCCATCAGAATTAAAATTTGTTTATATTCACAAAATACAGTTATGTTGGTCAGTTAAAAAAAGGTTCAAGAGAATTAACAAATCACAGATTGTGGTTTTTATTGCGTTTAACAAAATGTTCCAACTTTTCTGGAAATGGGGTTTGTAATTTCTTGATAATGTTTTCTGTGTTTTCGACTGCAGAGATTAAAGGGATAGTTCACCCAAAAATGTAAATTCTGTCATCATTTACTCGCCCTCAAGTTGTTCCAAACCTGCATACATTTCTTTGTTCTGCTGAACACAAAGGAAGATATTTTGAAGATTGTATGAAACTGAACAGTTCTGGGGCACCATTGACTTCCATAGTATTTTTTTCCTACTATGGAAGTCAATGGTGCCCCAAAGTGGCCTGGTTACAAACTTTCTTCCAAATATCTTCCTTTGTGTTCAGCAGAACAAAGAAATTCATACAGGTTTGGAACAACTTGAGGGTGAGTAAATGATGACAGAATTTTTATTTTTGGGTGAACTATCCCTTTAAGTCAACGATGCAGACTCGTCATCTCCGCAATAGTGGACACGCCTATATGCATGTATCATATGGATTACATAAACTGAGAATATTTATTTTCCATTTGAATTGGTTTGTTTAAAAGTAGACATTTCAAGCTTTGAGCAAAAGTAGACCCTTTACAGTTTGCATTATTCTGTATGACCAAAATGACAAAGTATTTTAAAGTTAAATGCAAGTGATCACACCTGTACCTGTATGTCATGCAGTAAGTGCGCTCTCCACACAAACATTTGGATATGCGCCAAAAAATAACGCACATTTATCTAGGACTAGGCTAACAGTGAGCAGACTTGTAAAGTTGCTACTATTAACATGTTTCTAGTGATAAGCCATATTTGAGGTCGATGAATGATAGATGAATGTTTGGATTTCCTGCCGTTAACGATCTGTCCCTCACGGACTGCGTGATTTCGCCCCTTCCTGTGGAGTTTTTTTTTTTTTTTTTCTGCGACTAACCGACTAATAAAATCTTGGTCGACCAAGCCTCTTCTAGTCGACTAACGGTTAGTTGACTATTGGGGGCAGCCCTAGTATACAGTTTGTTCAGTTTCTAATATACTCCATGCACTTGAGTCTATCGACAACAGGACAAATGGAAAAGTGATAGAATCAGGCCTGGTTCTATAGGGGTGCTAGAGGGTGCTTAGCACCCTCAAACAAAAGCAAGAGCACCCTCAGTTGATACTGTAGTAATACTGGCAAAACTGGTTTAGAAAATGTTCCAGTGTGTATTTGTGTTTACTCTCTGGAGAACGTCAAATATTTCTATTTACAACATGTTTTTTGCAGCGGTGAGCAATGTCACATAGTTGTTTATCTCTTGAATGCAGTGGCCAATCAGACATGTTTAAGTTAGTCAAAATCCACTCACCACTCACGCCAGAGTTTTATTCAGCGCCGAGTTCTGCATGCTCGTGAGTCCTCTCATTAACAAACAAAGTGTTGACACCAAGTAGGTAAGAATTTTTTTGTGCATTGTAGACAGCTTCATTGATTATAATGGAACTTTGTGAGATCACCATGAACTGATAAAGCGACAGCTTTTTAGTGATTATAAAGGGAGCACACTTTTAATGCTTTCTAGGCTATATAAGCCATTAAATAAAAGTAGGCCTATTGTTTTTCATGCTACTAAGAGAATCAGCAGCCAATTGCACCAACTGCAAAGTTTCAGAAGTGACATCTACATATAAATGTGAGATTCACTCTTGAACTTGCAATGGTTGAGATGACTGAGAGATAACCATAGTACAGGACAGACATATATATATATATATATATATATATATATACACAGTGCTCATGTAAACGAGTACACCCCCTTTGAAAAGTAACATTTTAAACAACATCTCAATGAACACAAAAACAATTTCCAACTGAAAGTCTTTGGAGCAAAGCTAAATTTTAGACTACAAATGTCTAATTTAACAAGAATTCAACCACAGGTGAGTTTAATTATTCATTACACAGGTGTCCAGCAGACAGTTGACTATAAAAGGGTGTTAAAACCCCTTCCCATTTCATGTTGTCAGCAATGGCACCACATGGAAGAGAAATGTCACAAGACCTGAGAAAGAAAATAATGTCTTTACACCAGAAAGTTGAAGGCTACAAGAAGATCAGCAAAGCTTTACTTATCAGTCAGAATACTGTAGCAAAAGTGGTACAAAAATTTAAAAAGATGGAACTGCAACCATCTCACAGAGACATCCAGGTCGTCCACGGAAGTTAACACCTCGACAGAAGCATCTTCTGATGAGAAGGGTTGAAGAAAATCGGCATACAAGTTCACTGCAGTTATCTAAAGAAATAGAAAGCCAAGCTGGGGTGACTATCTCCCATGTCACAATACGGCGTACACTGCAGAGGAATGGCATGCATGGGTGCCGTCCACGAAAGAAGCCTTTCCTAAAGCCCAGGCACAAAAAAGCCCACCTAGAGTTTGCCAGGGCCCATGCTGACAAAGATGAAGACTACTGGGACTCTATACTCTGGAGTGATTAGACCAAGATAAATGTTTTTGGAACTGATGGCTTCAAAACTGTAAGGCATCGCAATGGTGAGGAATACAAAGAAAAATGCATGGTGCCTACAGTGAAACATGGTGGTGGCAGTGTCCTTATGTGGGGCTGCATGAGTGCTGCTGCAGTAGGGGAGCTGCATTTCATTGATGGCATCATGAATTCACAGATGTACTGCTCTATACTGAAAGAGATGTTACCATCACTCTGTGCCCTTGGTCGTCGTGCACTTTTCCAACATGACAATGATCCTAAACACACATCTAAGGCCACTGTTGGATTTCTGAAGAAGAACAGGGTGAAAGTGATTCAGTGGCTCCTGATCTGAACCCAATCGAACACCTATGGGGAATTCTGAAGAGACAAGTTGAGCATCACTCTCCATCCAGCATCCAGTCTCTAAAAGAGGTCATTCTTGAAGAATGGAAAAAGATAGATGTTGCAAAATGTCGCCAACTTGTTCATTCCATGCCTAGAAGACTTGGTGCTGTCATTAAAAATCATGGAGGCCCAAAAATGAGGGGTGTACTCATTTTTGCATCACCTTTTTGCATCACCCTAATTTGCGCAAAACTTAAAAATGTGTAATTTAAGATATATTATTAACCTTTCTTTCATGTTATAAGTTAAACAGATGTTAGATTAAACTTAGTCTTGTCAACATTTTGGAAATTGTTTTTGTGTTCATTGAGATATTATTTAAAATGTTACTTTTCAAGGGAGTGTACTCATTTACGCTGAGCACTATATATATATATATATATATATATATATATATATAGTGCTCAGCGTAAATGAGTACACCCCCTTTGAAAAGTAACATGTGTGTGTATATATATAATATATACAGTGCCCTCCATAAGTATTTGAACAGTAAAGACAAAATTGCTCTGTTAGCTGTGGTGTCAAGACATCTATAAATATGATTAAAAGATTAATATGAGGCATCAACACAAAATGTTTCAACACAAAATGTTTTACCAACTAAGAACAGCACTTTTAGAGTTTCATCCCTCTGCCTAATGTGAGCATAAGTATTGGGATGGTTTAACTTAAAGCAAATGTAAAAGTGTAAAAGCTAATATTTAGTTGTAAATCCCTTGCAAGCAATCACAGGAGTGAGTCTGTGACCCATAGACATCACCAGACTCTTGGTTTCACACCTTGAAATGCTTTTCCAGGCCTTTAATACAGCCATTTTCACCAGTTGCTTGTTTTGGGGAGTTTCTGCCTTAAGTCTCCTCTTAAGCTGGTGAAATGCTTGTTCAATAGGATTAAAATCTGGAGAATGACTTGGCCAATCTAAGACCCAAAATTTCTTTACCATGATAATCTCCTTGATTGGCAGTACTAGTGTGTTGGGTCATGGTCCTGTTGCCATATGAAGCACTTTCCAGTGAGTCTCGTGGCATTTTCTTGAACACTGGTAGGCAAGATTCTTTTGCACACTTCTGAATTCATTCTTCTGCTGCCATCATTGAATAAGTCATCAATAAAGACGAGTGAGCCTGTTCCAGAGGCAGACATGCATGCCCATGACATGACACTACCTCCACCATGCTTTCCAGATGAGGTTGTATGCCTTGGATCATTTGCAGTTTCTTTTTTTTTCTCTGCACTCATCTCTGTGAGTTTTTGCAAATTCTAATTGAAGAGTTCATTTGCAAAAACTGATAAACGCCAATTTAAAAAAAAAAAATTAACTGACTGCTGTCCATTATTCTCTATATATAGCACATTATGAACCATAAATCCATTTTGTCAGAAAAGCCGGTATTGTCCACTGTCAGGCATTGCGAGTTTGCGTTTTACAGCAGAAACCGACAAATGCCTTTGTTTGTGTACAGAAACCGATAAGTCCATTTTATGCTAAGTTTACACTACAGGATTTTAAGCCGATTTGCAAGTTAACGAGCTCGCCGACAGGTCGGGCTGTGATCGCGGGAAAATCAGCGAGTGATCGGCGCTCGCCAATCTTTATGTGTGGACTACTCAATGACGCATCAAAGAGGCTTGCTGACGCGTCGCCGACACCTCGCAGACGTCAGACAAATATCTAGCATGCTAAATATCTGGAGCTGTCGGCCGACTCGATATCCTGTGGTGTCACGTGTCGCGACACAACAGCCAATGAAATATACACTGATGTCTATGGAAGCAGCAATAACAATCCATTCAAATACAATTTGCCGACGTTTATTCATATCAGATACACATTGTGTAAGTAACTATAAAGCTCACTCACTCTTTTGTTCTCCCAGTTCACCGGCCACATGTATTTCAGGACAAATGGATGAATTCACGTTATATATTAAGATCAAGGTAATTACATAGGTTTTTTAAATGACAAAACACTTACTTGCACATATTTGAGAATCGAAATATCGGATAGTTGATGACATGGTGAGAAAAGCAATACATTTGTCATACAGTGTGGCCGGCTGGCCGCGGTGTGTCACGTGACAAGCATGACGCGTCATCATGGAAACAATAAAGGGAAACGTTCTAAAATAACAGTCCCCTTAACTCTGGGAGGTCAGCCAGAATGTTTTAAACTTATGTGTGAAAGGGTTATTTTAATTTTAATTAAATTGAATTAAAAATTTAATCTAATTTCCTCCCAACATCCATTTTCATATAAAGTCGTTGGGTGACAGTTGTCATCAGCTTGTGTAGTGTGTGACCCCCTGTTGCGGATCATTTACGTAGTGTCACGTAGTGTGAACACCACAACAACTTCAAGACTCCACAGCAAGTCGTGTAGTCTGTTCAGCACAGCGATCTGCTGACGTTTAAAGTCCTGTAGTGTAAACTTGGATTTAGCGAATCAGCGTGTGGTATTCAGGTCAGGTGACAAGGCTTCTAGTCACTTTCAAAATATGCGCTAGCTGAGGGGAGTTTCGTCAAAGCTGACTGAAAGTGATCGAGGATTTATAATTTCGACTCCTGCAAGTCCTTGTACACTATACACGTCTTACATGCTGAACCATTGCTTGTCCTTTTGCGTTTGTGTGTGTGTGTGTGTTTGTGTGCACGTGCGTGGATGTGTGTGTGTCTGTGTGTATGCGTGTACCGATCTGTTAGTGTGTGTGTGTGTGCGGGTTTGTGTGCACGTGCGTGGATGTGTGTGTGTGTATGTGTGTGCCAATCTGTTAGTGTGTGTGTGTGTGCGCCCCGATCTGTTAGTGTGTGTGCGTTTGTGTGCACATGTGTGTTTGAGTGTGTTTTAAATGCAATTACTTGATTTTGTTTAACTCTGAAACATGAAATGTGGAGTTATCTGCTTTTGCTAAGAAACAAACTTTTAATATATATAAAAAACATACTTTCAATGAACTTTAATTTAAGTTACCTGTATTTTTTGGAGTTATTATTACTTAATCAAAACAACCCAACTGCAGATTGATTGATAATACTTTGGAATGCACAATAAAAAAAAACATGATTTGTGAGAATTAATAAAAAGTCATTTTAACAGAGTTGTCTGATTTTGCAAATTAAATCTTCAATTGGCTTTTCTATTTTTGGTACTGATCAGATGTTTGATCTTGCTGTCTAGCCTCTGTAATTCTGTTTGGTGAAGTCTCCTGCGAACAGCAGATTTTGAGACCATCACCCCAGCTTTTACTGACAGTTGTTTTAGAGTTTTTTTCATAGCCCTTGTCATTTGTCTATCATCAACTGCTGTTGATTTTCTCATCTGACCTGGTCGTTGTCGGTTGCTGAAGCTTGCCAGTGGCATCTATCTTTTTCAGGACATTCCTAACTGGACATTCCAAGTCAATCTCCAGATTTAAATCCTATTCTGGGGATGTCTATGGGTCACAGACTCACTCCTGTGATTGCTTGCAAGGATGAAACTCTAAAAGTGCTGTACTTCTTAGTTGGTAAAACACTTTGTGTTGAAACAGTCAATAATAAAATGTGACATTCTGTACTTCTGCCTCATATTAATCTTTTAATCATATTTATAGATGTCTTGGCTAACAGAGCAATTTTGTCTTTACTGTCCCAATACTTATGGAGGGCACTGTGTATGTATGTATGTGTGTGTATATATATATATATATATATATATATATATATATATATATATATATATATACATATATATATGTTATTAACATTAAGTGAACCTCAACGAGCATTTTAAAATAACAAAAAGAAAACCATGTCATGACCCCTTTAAAAGCTTTTTGCAGTACATGGTGTGTGGTTACCCAACTTAATAATGCATATTATAATATGCCATATACTTTTGATTATGAAATTATGAGAAAAAAAAAAATCATCATTATATTATTTTCATAACAATTAAACACATTTCCTACCCATATTCATTCATTCTTTCTTTCTTTTTTTCTTTTTTTTTTTTTTTGACAGTTTCTGTGACATTCATCTAGCAGGGAATAGTTTAAGATTTAGACCAGGGTTCCAAAAATGCAGGTAATAAGACATTGGTTTTGTTTTGTACATCTGCAGAATGAAAGTTCCAGAACTAAGTCATGAAAGCTAGAAGAAGAGGCCTGCTTTTTAAGATTTATTATAATACTTTAATTAAAATAATACATGGACGTTTGAATAGTACCTTCATTAAATTTAATGCAAGTTTTTTTAGGCTATGCTTGTAGCTCTGAGAAGTTTTTTTTATTCCTCATTACACAGTAATTTTTCCTTTTCTTAGTTCTTTTTAGCAGTAGAATTCCTACATCCTACCAGAAATGACAAATTTTCACCCAAACAAACCGATGCTGTAGGTGAAAAAGAATGAGTTGATGATTATTTGTGGACTGAAGGAATAACTGTCATTGTACAGTTAATGTGACATGGATGTTCAGCAGATGGATTACAGCAAAATACAAAAACAGTTTAATACACTAAAAAAAAAAAAAAAAAAAAAAAAAAAAAAAGAGCTTCCTGATGCTTAGAAATGGAAAAAGGGTCATTGTTTAGCAGTGGTCACTATTCCCAGGAGGTCAAGACAAGTGGTTAAAAGTTTTGATTTAACATAAACCTTAAATTTCACTACTGGGACTTAAAAGTGCCTGTAGTTGCAGAACCACCCATATATATATATATATATATATATATATATATATATATATATATACATACAGTGCACAGCATAAATGAGTACACCCCCTCTGAAACTTCTGAAAGTCAGCAATTACTTAGAAGACATGTTAGGGTTCTTTAGAGATATAATGTTCCAACAAGTCTGCTTAATCAATTACCAAAGGAGCATGTCACAAAGGAGCATGTCAAAATTATTCAGGAAAATAAGATTTTTTTATCAAGGTGATAAAATGTTGTGTAGCAAAAATGAGTACACCCTCCTAAAAGTTACTAGATAAAACAAAATAAAAATTTTCTAGTGTAAGTTTAAGGCAATGTTTGATCAATAGGTAAGTATGTTGAACAAAAACATTTAAAGAGAAGTAATTTCTTGACAATTAAAAGTGTTATATAGCCCAGACTTAATGCTGACAACAATGGAACCACTTGGGAGAGAACTGTCAGGAGACTTATTTCTTAGCACAAAAGAGGACAGTGGTACAAGAGGATTACCAAATCATTGTTTTAAGTGTGAAAATACAGCAAAAGTAACACAGAAATTCAAAAACAATGGTCTTATGACAAGGCTCCTGAAATAATCAGGTCTTCATTTTAAGCTTTCATTTAGTGATGAGGGATTTTTTTTGCTAGACAAAGAGCAGGAGAAATACCAAGCGAGTGTCTCAGAGCCAGCAAAAGCTATGAAAAGAGTGACTGTTTATCTCACAGAGTAAAATGCAGCCTGCAGAAATGACATGCATGGTTGTTGTTCTCACTGGAACTACCTACGGTAGCCAAAGCACAATAAAGTCAGTTTCCAAACTGTTTCCAAACCATTTCCAAAGCCCTTATTTACAAAATATAGATTCTGGGAATCAATACTCTGGTCTCATGAGACCAAATCAATCATTTTGGATCTAACAGCATCCAAAATGTTATGGTGTTGTGAGAGGAGGAGTACAGTGAGAAGTGCCTGGTTCCCACAGTCAAGTTCAGTGGTAGTAAAGCTCTTATATATGGATATATGAGTGCTGAAGGTGTGAGGGAGTTGTGCTTTATCAATGCTGTCATGAACACACCACTGTGTAGTTTAATACACAAACTTGAAACAGAAGTTGTTACCCTTTCCTCATTCCCTGCATTGTTGGGCATTTTTTCAACATGACAATGAGGAAATGCATTCTCCCAAGGTGAAAAACCTTCTGTGGACATGTATTGCACTCAATCTTAACACTCTTCAGCACCTGTGGGGGATTCTGTAGAGACGAGTTGAGCAACACTCCCCATTAAAGATCAGGGCATTTAAAGGGATAGTTCACCCAAAAATGAAAATTCTGTCATCATTTACTCACCCTCAAGTTGTTCCAAATCTGTATAAATTTCTTTGTTCTGCTGAACACAAAGGAATATATTTTGAAGAATGTTTGTAACCAGGCCGCTCTGGGGCACCATTGACTTCCATAGTAGGAAAAAAAAAATACTATGGAAGTCAATGGTGCCCCAAAACTGTTCAGTTTCTCACATTCTTAAAAATATCTTCCTTTGTGTTCAACAGAACAAAGAAATTTATACAGGTTTGGAACAACTTGAGGGTGAGTAAATGATGACAGAATTTACATTTTTGGGTGAACTATCCCTTTAAGGAGCTCATCATCCAGGAGTTAAACAGGACAGATGTGACAATTTGTCATGAACTTGTACACTCCGTGCCAAGAAGGGTCAGAGCAGTATATTCAAAATTATGGAGGGCATACTAAGTACTAGAATATTATTCTTTTGTTGAATTAAATCTAGGGTGTACTCATTTGTGCAATCCTTAATTTAAACAAAATTGGCCAATTTACTAATTTTATGGCTATTAATGACATATATTTCTCAGCTTTTATTATGTATATGTTTAACATATTTTAGTTTTGCCATCTTTCCATGTATTAGTGATCCAAGTTTCTTTTGTATTTGTTTAGAGGGGGTGTACTCATTTATGCTGTGCACTATATATATATATATATATATATATATATATATATATATATATATATATATATATATATATATACACATAGGCGTAATTTGTGGGTGGGACGGTGGGACATGTCCCTACCACTTTTTGCCAGGGTCGATATTGACTTTCTGAAACATCTCGCGGTACGGATGTATCTAATACATAAGAAACGTCTTTAGTTGATTAGCAATTTGTTCATTTGTGTTAAATAATAGGCGATCTGGCGCTAGGATGTGTTGTTTTTGAAATCATGTTGCTCATTGCCGCTATTAGTGGTGCAACAGTGTTCTCTTGATGCTCGTGCACAGTGCGCAGTCTTCACACGGACGAGTCAAGTCAAGTCAAGTCACCTTTATTTATATAGCGCTTTTTACAATGCAGATTGTGTCAAAGCAGCTTTACATTGATAACTGGTATATAATTTTGGCTGCACAGCAGCTCTTAAAGAATAGTGTCAATGTCGGCAGATCAAAGCACTGTTGAATATCAAATGTCAAGTGTCCCCAACTAAGCAAGCCAAAGGCGACAGCGGCAAGGAACCCAAACTCCAACAGGTGACATCAGATGGCAAACAGGTGGCAAATAGACTTCTGTGTTAAAATGGAGAAAAAAACCTTGGGAGAAACCAGGCTTAGTCGGGGGGCCAGTTCTCCTCTGGCAAACAGTGCTTTGTTACGATTCAGGTTGCTATCATATGTCTGATAGGATCGCAACATTCAAAGTATTTATTCCAGTTCAGTCCAGTTGAGGATCGTATTCATCACACCGGTATGGACGGGGTGTTGAGGAGCTGTGCCACTGGTTGTCATGTCGATGAGGCCTTCACAATGGATGATCTAGTTGGCTCAATCTCTGCCGATACTTCAGGGCTGCGTTGTGAGTCGTGTCAAGGCGCCGGTCCTCGGTCTCACCTGGATACGGCCCGGATCTGGTTGACTACGGTAAACCTCGGGATAAACAGAAAGACTAATATTAGCGTAGATGCCATTCTTCTTCTGATGTAACGAGTACATCTGGTGTTATAGGAAGTGTTCCCGGTTCCGGCTGACCTAATTTATGCAGCCTAATAATCCTTCAACGGATTTGAAAATATAAATTGATAATGTGTTATGTGTATGCCAGGTTAAAGAGATGCGTTTTTAGTCTAGATTTAAACTGACAGAGTGTGTCTGCTTCCCGAACAATGCTAGGAAGATTGTTCCAGAGTTTAGGTGCCAGATAGGAGAAGGATCTACCGCCTGCGGTTGATTTTGATATTCTAGGTATTATCAGCTGGCCTGAATTCTGAGATCGCAATAGAGCGTGAAGGACTATAATGCTTTAAGAGCTCGCTCAGGTACTGGGGAGCTAAACCATTTAGTGCTTTGTAAGTAATTAGCAAGATTTTAAAATCTATACGATGTTTAACAGGAAGCCAATGCAGTGTTGACAGAACTGGGCTAATATGGTCATACTTCCTAGTTCTAGTAAGAACTCTAGCTGCTGCATTTTGGACAAGCTGTAGTTTATTTATCAGGCGAGTGGAACAACCACCCAGTAGAGCGTTACAGTAATCTAACCTTGAGGTCATGAACGCATGAACTAACTGTTCTGCATTTGTCATTGAGAGCATATGTCGTAGTTTAGATATATTTTTAAGATGGAAGAATGCGGTTTTACAGATGCTAGTAACATGGCTTTCAAATGAGAGATTGGTATCAAAGAGCACACCCAGGTTCCTAACTGACGACGAAGACTTAACAGAGCAGCCATCAAGTGTTAGACAGTATTCTAGGTTATTACGTGAAGAAGTTTTTGGTCCAAAAATTGGAATCTCTAATTTTCAATCTATGCTGTTGCGGAGACTCTCTATTCATTTCGGTGAAATCACAAAACAAAATGCACATAAACATGTCCCTGCTGAACATCTTTTGTTTTAATGAGAAAAAAATTAAATAAATTATAAGAGGGCAGATTAGAACTGCACGCCGAACGAAAATTCTACCGCTTGTCCATCAGGACAATCTAATATTAAGCACGCATCAACATATTTATTAATTAATGTAAATACTCTCGAGATTAACAATATAGTTATAGTAGGCTATAAGGATGAAAATATCATAATAAAAATGGGGTCTATGTCAATAAATTTTGTACATTTATTATTGTAATAATACAATTACAACACACCAAAACACACATTCCTCCTGTCCCACCCACTTTTTAAAACAAAGTTACGCCACTGATATATATATATATATATATATATATATATATATATATTCACTACCTGTCACGGAGACGAACTCCGCAATTCCCTCCTCTGACCATCGGAGGGAGCCCTTTCTTGAATACTAACACACACACCCCACCACACACACTACATTTCCCAGAAACCCGTACCTTGGACCAATCATCACTCAGCTGTTACCAATTACCCGGACTATAAAGGACTCTATTGCACTTGTCATTGTTGCGAAGTCTTGTTTTGCCACGGTGAATATTTCTGAGCGTTTTCTTGTTTTGTCTGCTTGCCTGTTATCGATCCTGTTTGCCTCTCGTTTATGATTCTCTGCTGCCTGCCATTCGAACCCCTCTATTGTTATCTGGACTGTGAGTGTTATCTGCCTGCCCTGACCATTTGCCTGTATCCTGACCACGATTCTGTCTGTCCCTGCCATACCTGTTTACCCCTGTTCGACCTTGCCTGTTATACTACGCTTTCCTTTAATAAAGCCTGCAAATGGATCCCAGCCTAAGTGACGAATCATTACAGAAGACTTTGCCTCTACAAGATCCAGCGGCTTTCACCCATCTGTGTTCGACCATATCAGCCCAAGCTAGCCAGCTCACGGCTCACCAGCATGAGCTCAACCGCCTCACATCGCTTACTGAGGAGCTGGTGAAGGCGCTACAAGGTCTCCAGTCGCCTGCCCCAGCGGCCTCGCTACCTCCCGCCGCTGCCGCCATTACCCATGCGGTTGGAACGCTATCACAGTGGAATCCGCGCCTCTCTCTCCCTGAGAAGTTCGACGGCGACCCCACCAAGTGTAAAGGGTTTATTCTCCAATGCTCCCTCTTCATTAATCAACAACCCTCCTTGTACACCACGGAAGCTAGTAAGATCGCCTTAGTCTGTTCACTGTTTTCTGGGAAAGCTTTGGAGTGGATTACTGCAGTCTGGGGCGATGATGGGGCTGCTTTCCCTACGTTCGAGTATTTCATGCAGAGATTCCGAGAGGTTTTCGATCACCCCAGCGACAGTAAAGGGGCTGGTGATCGGTTAATGGAATTAACACAGGGGCATAGAACGGCGGCTGAATATGCTCTTGCCTTCCGTACACTTGCAGCGCAAACAAACTGGGTGAGTGATACGCTTAAAGTATGTTTCCGAAGAGGATTATCTCATGAATTACAAGCGGAGCTTGCCTGCCGAGATGAAGGTAAAAGTCTGGATCAATTTATTGAACTCACTATTCGCATTGACAACCTCATTCGCTCCCACAAAGCCAGTCGAGGACGCAGCGCTCGTCCTTCTCCTCCTACGGAACCAGAACCCACAGAACCTATGCAAATCAACACCTACCATTTATCTGAAGAGGAAAGAAATCGCAGGTTCACCCACCGTCTTTGCCTGTACTGTGGCAGCCCCGGACATATGAGAAACAACTGCCCAGTGCGATCCTGTCCTGAGAATCCACGGTCGGTGAGTGACACCAAACCCCATAACAACTCTGACTTATGTGTATCTGTACCTATTACGCTGATATCTGATACCCGACGCTTGACCGCCTCTGCATTACTGGACTCAGGGGCAGCGGGAAACTTCATGTCCCAGAACTTTGCTCAAGAAAATAACATACCTTTAATTGAATGTTCTTCTTCTCTCGCAGTGGAAGCGATAGATGGCCGGCCGCTGGGGTCCGGACGAGTAAAAGCCATTTCACAGCAGCTCACCATGATAACCGGTCTATTCCATACTGAGACGATCCAGTTCCATATCCTACCCACTTCCACTTCCTCCATCATCCTAGGTCTCCCCTGGTTGCGCACTCATAATCCCCAAATCTGCTGGAGAGAGGGCCAAATCACGCACTGGAATGAACTCTGTCAAACTAAATGTTTATCGCACCCACCTTCTCTATCTGTCAGAACAATCCAGGCTGCTGATGCCGACGCCCTCGCCGATTTCACACCAGTTCCCAACTTACCCAGCCAGTACCAGGACCTGGCGGTGGCATTCAGTAAGGTGCGGGCCTCCCAATTACCCCCACATCGAACCTATGACTGTGCCATAGATCTCATTCCTGGGACCACGCCACCCAAAGGTCGTATATTTCCCCTGTCACAACCTGAAACGGAAGCCATGAAGAAGTATATTGAGGAGGAGTTAGCCAAGGGCTTCATCCGTCCCTCTACCTCACCCGCCTCCGCTGGATTCTTCTTTGTGAGTAAGAAAGATGGCGGGCTTCGTCCCTGCATTGATTACCGAGGTCTAAACGACATAACTGTAAAGTTCAGATACCCCTTACCTCTGGTCCCAGCAGCGCTGGAGCAGTTGCGCTCCGCCAAGTATTTCACCAAATTAGATCTCCGCAGTGCCTATAACCTGATCCGTATCAAGGAAGGGGATGAATGGAAGACGGCTTTCTCTACAATCTCCGGGCACTATGAATATTTTTTTATGCCCTTCGGGCTGGTCAATAGTCCTCCTGTCTTTCAGGCCTTCATCAATGACGTCTTCAGAGACATGCTGAACAGATTTGTGATCGTTTACATTGATGACATCCTGGTCTACTCAGATTCCATGGAAGAACACATCCAACAGGTCAGAATGGTCCTCACACGCCTTATACAACACCAGCTGTATGCCAAAGTTGAAAAAAGTGAGTTCCATACAACTTCTACTTCCTTCCTGGGTTACATAATCAGTCCAGACGGAGTGGCAATGGATGAAAAGAAAGTTTCCACCATCCTTAACTGGCCACAACCCTCTACTCTCAAGGAACTACAACGCTTCCTGGGGTTCTCTAACTTCTACCGCCGGTTCATTCGCAACTTCAGCACTATAGCATGTCTACTCACAAGTATGGTAAAAAAGGGACTTAATCACCTTCACTGGACTCCTCCTGCGATCCAAGCCTTCCAGCTTCTCAAGAGCCGTTTCACTACAGCCCCTATATTACACCATCCTGATCCATCTCTACCATTCACTGTGGAAGTTGACGCCTCCAATTCTGGTCTCGGCGCAGTGCTCTCTCAGAGGCAAGGTAACCCACCTAAACTCTTTCCATGTGCTTTCTATTCCAGAAAACTCAGTGCAGCAGAACGAAACTATGATGTTGGGGACCGAGAACTACTGGCAATGAAGGCAGCATTCGAGGAATGGCGTCATTGGTTGGAGGGAGCCACACACCCCTTCGTGGTATTGACTGATCACAAAAACCTGGAGTATCTACGCACTGCAAAGAGACTCAATCCACGTCAAGCTCGCTAGTCATTGTTCTTCTCTCGCTTCCACTTCACAGTCACCTACCGACCGGGCTCCAAGAACGTAAAAGCAGATGCACTCTCCCGCCAGTATGAAGGTGAACTTCCTCCACAAAACCCTGAAACTGTCTTACCTGCCTCTCTTGTCATCGCACCTATACAGTGGGACATAATGACCGAGCTGGAACAGAGCAACGCCCAGAACGATATCCCGACGGATTGCCCACCTGACAAGGTCTATGTTCCTGAGAACTTCCGTGGACGCGTGCTTGAGATGGTCCATAACCTGCCGGCGTCTGGTCACCCGGGAATCACTGCCACCATCCATCTGCTGCAGAATCGTTTCTGGTGGTCCACATTGAACAATTCGTCAAGCAGTGCCCCACCTGTAACAGAAACAAACCTTCGCACCAGCTACCTGTCGGTCTCCTGCAACCATTACCTCTGCCTCAACGCCCCTGGTCCCATATCGCCATCGACTTTGTTACTGACTTACCCATCTCCAACACTCATACCACCATACTCACCGTCATTGACCGCTTCTCCAAGGCGTGTCGTCTCATTCCCCTGGCCAAGTTACCCACAGCCATGCAGACAGCAGAACAGCTCTGTAACTGGGTCTTTCGTATCTACGGCCTACCTGAAGATATAGTGTCCAACCGTGGCCCTCAGTTTACCTCACGTCTATGGTCAGCCTTCTGCCAAGCCCTCAACATAAACGTCAGCCTAACCTCCGGTTATCACCCACAATCCAACGGCCAAATCGAACGTCTGAATCAAGAGCTTACTCGGTTCCTCCGTTCATACTGCAACCATCACCAAAACGACTGGTCCCGATACCTCCTATGGGCCGAGTATGCTCAGAACTCCATCCGCAAGCCAACAACCAGAATTACCCCGTTCCAGTGCATTCTGGGCTTCCAACCTCCACTGTTTCCCTGGTCCGGTGAGCCTACCAACATACCCGCTGTCAATGACTGGATGAGCCGGAGCGAAGCCACCTGGAATAGAGCACACACTCACCTGCAGCACGCAGTCCGCCGTTTGAGGGAACAGGCTGATCGACACCGCCGCCCAGGTCCTGAGTATCGTCCTGGTCAGTGGGTTTGGCTCTCCACCCGAGACTTACGTCTCAAGCTCCCCTGCAGAAAGTTAAGTCCAAGGTATGTTGGTCCATTTCAAATCACCCGTCAAATCACACCAATTTCATTCCGTTTAGCACTCCCTAACCATTTTCGCATTTCTCCCACTTTCCATGTGTCTCTGCTCAAGCCTGCCGATGGTCCCTACGAGGAGGGGGAGGAGGTGTCCGGTGACCAGGGTCCCCCACCCATCTTGATCGAGGGCGAGGAGGGTCCATGAACTGCTGGACTCCAGACGCGGAGGAAGAGTTCTCCAATACCTAGTCGACTGGGAGGGCTACGGTCCAGAGGAACGCACATGGGTCGACGCGGATGATATCCTAGACCCCAACTTAGTGGAAGAATTCCACCAAAATCACCCAGAGAGACCAGCCCCTCGACCTCGTGGGAGACCTTGGCGTCAGCCGCCTCCTCGCACCTCTGACCATCAGAGGGAGCCCTCTCCTGAATACTAACACACACACCCCACCACACACACTACATTTCCCAGAAACCCGTACCTTGGACCAATCATCGCTCAGCTGTTACCAATTACCCGGACTATAAAGGACTCTCTTGCACTTGTCATTGTTGCGAAGTCTTGTTTTGCCACGGTGAACATTTCTGAGCGTTTTCTTGTTTTGTCTGCCTGCCTGTTATCGATCCCGTTTGCCTCTCGTTTATGATTCTCTGCTGCCTGCCATTCGAACCCCTCTATTGTTATCTGGACTGTGAGTGTTATCTGCCTGCCCTGACCATTTGCCTGTATCCTGACCACGATTCTGTCTGTCCCTGCCATACCTGTTTGCCCCTGTTCGACCTTGCCTGTTATACTACGCTTTCCTTTAATAAAGCCTGAAAATGGATCCCAGCCTGAGTGACGAATCATTACACTACCAGTCAAAAGTTTGGAATCGGTAAGATTTTTAATGTTTTTAAAAGAAGTTTTGTCTGCTCACCAAGGCTGCATTTATTTAATTAAAAATACAGTAAAAACAATAATATTGTGAAATATTATTACAATTTAAAATAACTGTTTTCTGTTTGAATATATTTTATAAAGTAATTTATTCCTGTGATGGTAAAGCTGAATTTTCAGCATCATTACTCCAGTCTTCAGTGTCACATGATCCTTCAGAAATCATTCTAATATGCTGATTTGCTGCTCAAGAAACATTTATGATTATTATCAATGTTGAAAACAGTTGTGTACTTTTTTTTCAGGATTCCTTGATGAATAGAAAGTTCAAAAGAACAGCATTTATCTGAAATACAAAGCTTTTGTAACATTACACACTACCGTTCAAAGGTTTGGGGTCAGTAAGAATTTTTATTTTTATTTTTTTGAAAAGAAATTAAAGAAATTAATACTTTTATTCAGCAAGGATGCATTAAATTGATCAAAAGTGACAGTAAAGACATTTATAATGTTACAAAAGATTATATTTCAAATAAATGCTGTTCTTTTGAACTTTCTATTCATCAAAGAATCCTGAAAAAAAATATTGTACACAAATACAGGTGCATCTCAATAAATTAGAATATCATGAAAAAGTTATTTTTTTTTCTGTAATTTAATTCAAAAAGTAAAACTTAAATATAAGATTTATTAGACATAAAGTAAGACATTTCCAGACTTTTTTGTTGTTTTCATTTTGATGATTACAGCTTGCTGCTCATCAAAATAAAAAATTCAGTATCTCAAATTATTAGAATATTTAATTTCAAGTTCTATTAAATTACCATTCTCAGGGTATAAATACTGGGTTTAGGACAGTAATCCCAACAGCAGTCATGGGGACTGCTGACTTGACAGTTGTCCAGAAGACGATCATCAAGACCCTCTACAATGAGGGTAAGCCACAGAGGGTCATTGCTGAAAGAGCTGGCTGTTCGCAGAGTGCTGTGCCAAAGCATATTCATGGAAAGTTGACTGGAAGGAAAAAGTGTGGTAGGAAAAGGTATACAAGTGAAAGGAATGACCGCAGGCTTGAGAAGATTGTCAGGCGAAGCTGATTTAAGAACTCAGGAGAGTATCAAAAGGATTGGACTGAAGCTGGAGTCAGTGCATCAAGAGCCACCGCACACAGACGTCTTCAGGAAATGGGCTACAACTGTCACATTCCACGTACCAAGCCACTTCTGAACCAAAGAAACCTGGGCTAAGGAGAAAAAGAACTGGACTGTCCCTCAGTGGTCCAAAGTCCTCTTTTCAGATGAAAGTAAATTTTGCATTTCATTTGGAAATCAAGGTCCCAGAGTCTGGAGGAAGAGTGGAGAGGCACAGAAACCATGCCTTGCTTAAAGTCCAGTGTGAAGTTTCCACAGTCAGTTATGATTTGGGCTGCCATGTCATCTGCTGGTGTTGGTCCACTGTGTTTTCTGAAGTCCACAGTCAACGCAGCCATCTACCAGGAAATTTTTAGAGCACTTCATGCTTCCTTCTGCTGACAAGCTAATGGAGATGCTGATTTCATTTTCAGCAGGATTTGGCACCTGCCCACACTGCCAAAGGTACCAAAAGCTGGTTCAATGACCATGGTGTTATTGTGCTTGATTGGCGAGCAAACTCACCTGACCTGAATTGTCAAGAGGAAGATGAGAGACACCAGACCCAACAATGCAGATGACCTGAAGGCCGCTATCAAAGCAACCTGGGCTTCCATTACACCTGAGCCAGCTGATTGCCTCCATGCCACGCCACATGGATGCAGTAATTTATGCAAAAGGAGGCCCAACCAAGTATTGAGTGCATAGAAATGAACATGCTTTTCAGAAGCCTGACATTTCTGTTTAAAATATCCTTTTTTTTTTATTATTGATCTTATGAAGTATTCTAATTTATTGATTGGTGGGTTTTTGTTAAATGTGAGCCAAAATCATCACAATTAAAAGAGCCAAAGACTTGAAGTACTTCAGTTTGTGTGCATTGAATTTATTTAATACACGAGTTCCACAATTTGAGTTGAATTACTGAAATAAATGAACTTTTCCACGACATTCTAATTATTGAGATGCACCTGTATTTTGTACAGTTGTATAATTGTACACAATAAATGTTTCTTGAGCAGCAGATCAGCATATTAGAATGATTTCTGAAGGATCATGTGACACTGAAGACTGGAGTAATGATGCTGAAAATTCAGCTTTGCCATCACAGGAATAAATTACTTTATAAAATACATTCAAACAGAAAACAGTTATTTTAAATTGTAATAATATTTCACAATATTAATGTTTTTACTGTATTTTTAATTAAATAAATGCAGCCTTGGTGAGCAGACGAAACTTCTTTTAAAACATTAAAAATCTTAATGATTCCAAACTTTTGACTGGTAGTGTGTATGTATATATATATATATATATATATATATATATAGTATCTCACAGAAGTGAGTACACCCCTCACATTTTAGCAACCATTTTATTATATGTTCTCAAGGGACAATACTATAGAAATGAAAATTGGATATACTTTAGAGTAGACAATGTGCAGCTTGTATAGCAGTACTACAGTGCCGGGGAGGGGACATGTTCGGTTCACTTAATTTTGTTGTGGCCACGACATATAAACTCGTGGGAACGTAATAATATGTCTTGGCCACAAGATATTAATTTGTGGGAATGTGATAATAACTCGTTGCCACGAGATCATTTTGTCGAGGTAACGACATCTAATGTTGTGGCCTCGAGATCATATGGTGAGGGAACGATATATTTTTCTCTTGGCCACAACTTCATTATGTTGAGGGAACGACATCTATTTCTCATGGCCACGAGTTAAATGTGTAAACAACCTTGTAGCGAATTAACTCAAAGGGAAAATATTAATAATTATTCATAACTCATTATGATTATTAATTATGAATAATTATGAATATGTGAATCATTTAATCAGATTAACTTGATGTAGCTACATTAAAATTAATATTACAATCAATTAACCTGTTCGTCCAGTGAACACTCAGTGTTAATTGTTTATTAAAAATGTTCCTTTCCAGGTTATGGAGAAACAACATTCTTATTGTACAGTACTACTCGGAGCATGTAGTCAAGATCTAAATCATTTAAGAGGCAATTTATTAGCAGTTGGAGTCAGAACCAAACCTGTATTGTGCACAATCTTTATTAACTATCTCAAAAACACATCTCTTTATCTAATTAACATTCTGTACTTTTTTACTGAAATTTTGTATTCTGTAAATACTGTAAATGCCCGATCATGCCAATAAAGTTTTGACTTTATGACTGTATTTCTGTAGCCTATTTCTGACTACAGTAGCTTAAATGAGCATCTGTTTTGACTTGTAGCCCCTCGTGCCTGTGGCAGCATTCGAATTATGTTAAAAAAAAATGTGTTACTATTAATACGCTATAGCCTATGTTAAAATAATATTTTGTTTGTTATTTGTATATAACCTATGAAAGCTTTATTTATGATTTTATTTTATTTCTGTAGGCGCACGGGAATTTTACACGAAGTTCATTTACGGATATTTAACACGCACACACACACACACACACATATATATATATATATATATATATATATATATTAAGGAATGATTTTATATATATATATATATATATATATATATATAATCATTCCTTAATTCCACCCTTATTTTTCATTCTTAATTAAAAATAAATAATTATTATGGTCTTATCCATTTCTGATAATTCCAGGTTGCTATGGTCACGCAGGTTGTTTACACATTTAACTCGTGGCCACGAGAAAAAAATATCGTTCCCTCACCATATAATCTCGAGGCCACAACTTTACATCGCGTGGCCACGACATAAGGATGTTGTTACCTCGACAAAATAATCTCATGGCCATGACTTATCACGTTCCCACAAATTAATATCTCATGGCCACGACATATTATCATGTTCCCCTGAGTTTAAATGTGGTGGCCACGACAAAACTAAGTGAATCGAACATGTCCCCTCCCGGTCACCGTACAGTACAGATTTACTGTCCTCTATAAAATAACTCAACATATAGCCATTATTGTCTAAATAACTGGCAACTGGCAAAAGTGAGTACACCCTAAGTGGACATGTCAAAACTGTGTCCAAAATGTCAATATTTTGTGTGAGCAGTATTGTTATTTAGCACTGCCTTAATCCTCCTGGGCATGGAATTCACCAGAGCTGCACAGGTTGTTGGTGGGATCCTCTTCCACTTCTCCATAATGACATCACGGAGCTGCTGGATGTTAGACACATGGCACTTTTCCACCCTCCGCTTGAGGATGCCCCACAGGTGCTCAATAGGGTTCAGGTTCATCAGCTTCCTCAGCAAGGCAGTTGTCATCTTGGCGGTGTGTTTGGGGTCATTATCATGCTGTTCAGCCCAGTTTTTGAAGGGAGGGCATCATGTTCTGCTTCAGAATGTCACAGTACATGTTGGAATCCATGTTTCCCTCAATGAAGCAGAGCTCCCCAGTACCAGCAGCAATCATGCAGCCCCAGACTATGATGCTACCACCACCATGCTTGACTGTAGGCAAGACACAATTTTCTTGGTACTACACACCAGGGCGTCGCCACACATGCTGGACACCATCTGAGCCAAACAAGTTTATCTTAGTCTCATCAGACCACAGGACATGGTTCCAGTAATTCATGCTCTTGGACATGTTGTCTTCAGCAATCTGTTTGCGGGCTTTCTTGTGAGCAACCTTCAGAAGAGGCTCCCTTCTGGGACGACGGCCATGCAAACTGACTTGTTGCAGTGTGCGGCGTATGGTCTGAGCACTGACAAGCTGACCTTCCGCTTCTGCAACCTCTAAAGCAATGCTGGCAGCATTCATGCATCTGTTTTTTGAAGCCAGCTTCTGCACCTGATGCACAGCACAAGGTCTCAACTACTTTGATTCAACTTCTTTGGCCTGTTCCGAGTGGAACCCGTTTTGGAAAACCTCTCTCTGTGATCCTGGCCACTGTGCTGTAACACAGTTTCATGGTATTACTGATCTTCTTATAGCCTAGGCAATCTTTGTGGAGAGTAACAATTCTAACTCTCAAATCCTCAGAGAGTTCTTTGCCATGAGGTACCATGTTGAACATCCAGTGATCAGTATGAGAGAATTGTACTCAAAGCACCAAATTTTAACTGTTTTTAATACAGATCCACACATTTGTATGGTCCTGTCAAGCACACAAAAACATGAACATGATGAATAGGACATGTGGTTTTGTATGGTTAAACAACATACAACTTAGGGTGTACTCACTTTTGTTCCCAGCTATTTTGACAATAATGGCTGTATGTTAAGTTATTTTCAGAGGACAGTAAATCTATACTGCTATACAAGCAGCACATTGACTACTCTAAAATATATCCAAGTTTCATTTCTATAGTATTGTCCCTTGAGAAGATATACTAAAATGGTTGCTGAAATATGAGGGGTGTACTCACTTATATATTATATACATACACACACACAGTGTGTAATCTGGATTACGTAATTATTGGATTACATAATCCGATAATACTAGTAATCAGGCTACAGTTACTTTTTTATTGATTACATGATTACATGTTTTTTTTTTCACAGTGGCAGTAAATTATTTATAATTAATTGATTCGCTCCACTACTCCCTACTTTTTTAAATTTTCCTTTCTAAGAAAGCCTACTGCTTATATACGTTCAGAAGGGCTTCCAGGTTTGTGGAATTACACACACAGACCAGCCACTAGTTATTTGACTATCACTGAAAACTGAGAGCCACACAGCATTTGATTACTGGATTTACAGAAATCATTTTACTTTTAAGAAGTGTTTTCTCTACATTGCATATCTAATTAGCATCTGACTATCACATTAATTATTGCTTAAATTATCACTCATTGAGTCATTTTACTATGTATTACAGTCTACGGAAGGCTTTTGTCTTTCGAACACATTAAAATGTACAGTCACGTCATTTCATATTTACATGTAATGCAGAGATTCCCCAACATTTTGTCAGCTGAATTTCTTTGGCCTAATATATTTACTTGAAGAACCCCTTGAGATTTTAACTTATTAAGTCAATAATAATAATAAATAAAATTAAAGCTGCAAGCAGCGATGAAAGGGCCCTCGCACCTGGGCTCACCACCACCAGGTGGCCTTAGGAAAACAGTGAACAGTGGGCGACATGTATGTAAGCGAGAAAAAGTCATTTAGATGTGCCACACTTCCTGCTGCCAACAGGTGGCGCTTCACCTTTAACTGAATATTGCCATGTAGATGTCTTTAGGCCAGGACTCTTATCAAACGTGAAGTTTGGAGCAGATCGGACATTGTATGCCTGAGTTACAACAACTTCCTGTTTCGTGGCGCATACTTTAGCACTTAGCCAAGTGTTGCATGATTTAACATGTTTCATGTGTTTCATGTTTAGGCCCTCAAAAATGTGATTCATTTCAGAGAAGAAGAATTGACCGAGCAATTACAATAGGGTCCTCACACCATCAGTGCTTGAATGTTTCTATTTTAAAATTATTTATTAGGGCCCGAGCACCGGTGGTGTGAGGACCCTATTGGAATTGCTCGGCCAATTCTTCTTCTTCTCTGAAATGAATCACATTTTTGAGGGCCTAAACATGTTTGAAAACTCATGAAACTTTGCACACGTGTCAGAAGTGGTGAAAATTTACATCTGATATGGGTTTCAGAATTAGGTGTGGCAAAATGGTTCGATAGCGCCACCTACAAAATTTCAATTAAGCGCCCTTCATGCTACGTTTCATGTACAGGTATGAAATTCAGTAGACACATTTAACAGCCCAATACCTAAAAAATCTGAAAACCAACAGGAAGTCAGATATTTTGAATTAACTTAGCAAAATTTGTGCAATTTTTGCCATTTCCAGACGTTGTACTTTAACAAACTCCTCCTAGAGCTTAAATCAGATCAAGGTCATATTTGGTCAGTTTAATCTAAAGGCCTTTGCGACGTTAAATTGCGAAGATCTTGAGTTTTCGCTGAAGGTCGTGTCCATGGTGGCCTGACAAATTTCACTGTTTCGCCATGAAACAGGAAGTTGTTGTAACTCGGGCACACAATGTCCGATCTGCCCCAAACTTCACATGTTTTATTAGAGTCCTGGCCTGAAGACATCTACATGGCGATATTCAGTTACACGCCACCTGTGGGTAACAGGAAATGCCATGTTTTACACTGTGATTAACTCCTCATAGACATTTAAACCCAACCACATCATATATAGTCAGTCTAATCTTAAGGCCTTAGCGACATTAAATATCAAAGATCTTGAGTTTTCGTTGAAGGGCGTGTCCGTGGCGGCCTGACAAAGTCTGATGTTTCGTCATGAAAGAGAAAGCTGTTAAAAACATTAAAAATCTTACCGTGTCCAAACTTTTGACTGGTAGTGTGTGTGTCTGGTAGTGTGTGTGTGTGTAGGGTCCTATATATATATATATATATATATATATATATATATTCTATAAGCATTTCTATAAAAAGGGTTTTACAGACTTAAAATTCTTTGGTCAAGCTCAGGCAAATCTTTTTATATTTTTATTGTAATTGTAATTTTAATTATTTAAACAAAGTCTTTTTTTGAGAGAAGAAAATTGAGAGTTTATCCAAATGTCAACATTATATGTCATAACAATGTCATAACACAACATTACAAGTCATAACAAAAAATAGTTTTAAAGATATAATTAGTAGTTTAACATTTGAGTTTAGTATTTTATCCACTATACGATGAGGACTGTTCTTTTCTAGTAGGAAGGTTCCAATACGTCATGCGTTTATTAAACCGTAAGCATCTGTATCGTCTGGCCTCTGTGCTGACTCTGGTTTACGGTGAAATGCAATTGCTGAGTATTGCGATGGAGGCTGTTTTCCCAGGTCAT
Organism: Hypophthalmichthys nobilis; assembly: GCA_037950665.1. Lineage (NCBI taxonomy): Eukaryota > Metazoa > Chordata > Actinopteri > Cypriniformes > Xenocyprididae > Hypophthalmichthys > Hypophthalmichthys nobilis. The sequence goes on along the minus strand of CM075478.1, from coordinate 7,288,445 downwards.
TTTTCAAAGTGAGCCGCAGACTTCTGCTTTATCTCAACACACAGGCATCATTAGAGACATGACGCTGTCCGGCTATAGTGCCGCTGACTGTTGTGCTGTGCCGGGATACGCATCTCTTTGTATATTCCATAGAGAGAAAAGTGTTTCTTGGACATGCTTAATCTGTCTTCTTTTCAGCGCTGCGACGCTCCCCATCCATCAAACCGCTCTCGCAGTGGCTGAGCATCAGTCTACCGTCCCGTCACAGGAATGTGCTCTCTGTCTCCCCTCCTGTTATCTAATATATTTTTAATGCATGACTGTCTTTGTGTGTATGTAGCTCTCTTTCTCTCTTTTTCTCTCTCTTTTCTCACTTCTCTTTCTTGCATTTCTTTATCAAACTGCTGCGCCTTCAAGCACAAAAACACAAGAAGGAAACCTCCCTGAATTTTCACTTTCTATTAGCATCTGAACTCAGATTCGCTCAGAGAGCCGCTCGACTTTTTGATTTATGGCTCTGATAGAGCAATTTTATATTTACAAGCAGCAAAATAAACATTGCAAATTTGATTCCAGCATGTTATGTCTTGCCTTGGGAACCGCTGTTTATTATATGTCTCGAGGAAAATGTGAAGAGCACAGTGAGCGTGTCTGGCCATGAAATGAAATATTGGAGCGATTATTTTAATGTCAGGAGGGCATCTTTTCAGGAGGAGGTGGTGTGTTTTTCGCTAGTTGTTTGTCTTCTGATTGTCTTTTCACTGATCTAGTGGAAACAGACTTTTGACTTTCAGCATACTTTAAAGTCTGGACATCTCCTGGACAGGATGAGACAGACACATTGATGCACAAAGTGACCAAGTTAGTTGTGCTTTTACAAAAGCAGGTATATTTGAAATTACCTGAATATATATCTGAAATATTAGAGACCAGTAACTGGTTTGACCTATTTTATTTTATTTTATTTTAAACAGTTTGTGTTATTGGTCAGTCAGCAATGCAATAAAATAAAATATTGCATTGCATTTGTTTTGCAGTCTAAGATGTGTTTTTCAGATTACATTTTTTTAATTGTATTGGGCTATGTATGTCTAACTGCTTAGTTTTAAAGGGTTAGTTCACTCAAAAATTAAAATTCTGTCAATTACTCACCCTCATGTCGTTCCACACCTATAAGCCCTTTGTCATCTTCAGAACACAAATTAAGATATTTTTGATGAAATCCGAGAGTTATATGACTCGTCTATCGACTCGGTGGGCGAGGCTAAACAGGCAGTGATGTAGAAGCAGGCGTTGATCTTCTTCTGTGGAGGCGGTGCTTAGCCACACTATTATGTCATAAAGTGGCACATTCCAGAACCAAACTGGTTCATTTTACCAAACTACATTTACCAAACTGGCTTCAACATAAGCTGTTTTTAGACTAACGAGTTTTGAGTTTTGAGAAATTTACAAGATCTTTTTATAGAACAATGACCTATTAATATGTCAAGAGATCAAGGGAATTTTGATTTCTCAGTTCATGACCCCTTTAATTGTGACACTTTGTGCTTGAGAATGAATGGCTGTAAAAAGCTGAGTAATTATGCAAACATTACATAAGCAAGTTTGTTTACCTGTGGTCACTGTCTCCCATAAAACTAACAGTGGAGTAAATTGCTACTAAGTGTCTACCATTTTTAATGATTCGATTCCATTAATCTCGCAAACTTAATCACAGAATGGAGCGATTGACCAACCAGATAAAAGTATTGGTAACAATTTAGTACAAGGAACACATATAAACTATTAACTACGACTTTTCCCTCAATAAACTCCTAATTTACTGCTTATTAATAGTTAGTAAGGTAGTTGTTAAGTTTAGGTATTGGGTAGGATTAAGAATGTAGAACAAAGTCATGCAGAATAAGGCATTAATATGTGCTTAATAAGTACTAATAAACAGCCAATATTCTTTTAATATGTATGCTAATAAGCAATTAGTTAAAAGACCCTAAAATAAAGTGTTACCAAAGTATTATATATATATATATATATATATATATATATGAGAACAGATTTTCTTTTTAGATCTTTTTGAGATCTGTCTTCTCTTCAGCTAGAGAAAAAGAACAAAATGAAGTCGCTTCCTCCTCTTAATCAGAATATCTGTCAAAAGTATTGAATCAGAAACCTATGGCTGACAGATGCTGGAAACTAAGTTTTTACTTGTTAGAGATCAATAGCAATTTGATGAGTATCAAACACGGTGCTCAGAAGTTCTGGCGTCTGTACAAATGTAGCTGTTATGTGAGGACGCTTTTACAGAAGTTTGTGCATCAGTAGAGTGTCACTTCATTGTGTCAGGATTGACAGATGCCACATGATGCATGTGAATATACGTACAGATGTTTCATAGCAGCTCGGTTTTGTCTTGCCAACTCTAAAATACCGTCTAAACCTTAGAATGAATCATCCATCTGTTAAGTGCCCTTTGTTTTAAACAAATTGAATCCAGGTGTATAGCATTTCCAGAGGTCTAGAGATTGGTCTAGAAGTGATGCAACAGTTGTGCACAACAAAACCACATTATTTGTTTATTTAACCTTAGAATTAATCCATCCATCTGTTAATTGCTTTGTTTTGAACAAATGCATTTGCATGCACAGAATTTGTGCACATCACAGAACTGTTTGCACTCAATATTTTCTGACCTTGCATTTAAATTTTGATAGCATTACGCAGCGTTCAGCCGGTCAGCTGCTGAAACATTGCATTTGATGGTTCATCCATCAGTCTTTTTGTGGTTTGTGCTGCACGGAGCCTCCGTGTCTTAATCTGGTATTCAGCGTGCCATAGTCTGGCTCCCTCATGGCATGACATTATTGCAGATATGCTCAGCCGAGTGGTGAGCAGAGCTGCATTTGGATTCCTAGATCATTCAGTCGATAAGTCTTGATTGCCTGAGCAGTGGAGGGAATGGTTGTAATCCTGAGGGATTTCTCCAGAGGCCATGCTGGCTGTAGATTGCTAGAAACGCCTTTTTCAGAAACCATTTTTCATTTATTTGATCCGTTCTCACACCACGAATGGTTTCAGGAGTTCCTACCTGAAATGCCAGATTGATAAACTATCTGAATGTGATGGTGCAGATTTTTCCAGTCTCACCGGGGACTTTAGTAAAATGCCACCAGTGTCACCAGTAAATCTTTGACCTTTCGTCGTTTCTCTTCTAGACCGTTGGAAATGCAGGCCGTTCTTGCATGCAAATGCAGTTTGTTCAAAACGAAGTCCTCAGTTTGGCTCCCTTTGAAATCGATCGCTGGTGAGAAAGCGATGGAGAGCTGCACCAGCTGTTGACCATGTCTTTTTGTGTTTACAATCTCGCTGGAGATATAGTGGACAAGGAGTGATGCCACACTGGGATTGTTAACCATGGAAACCCAATGTTGATCGGGCTGAAAAAGGAGTGTTTGGAAAGGATCACCTGTACATCAAGCTGTTCACACGGCCTTTTATCAAACAAATAAAAACTGGCCAGCTCACGTGATCATGATGTGATTGTTGACCAGATGCATTATGTGGGTTTAACAGATCTATCTATACATAGCTAGCATTATTCCATTTTCATTTAAAAATGTATTTATATATATATATATATATGTATATATATATATATATATATATATTATGTATGTATGTATATGTGTGTGTGTGTGTGTGTGTGTGTATATATATATACACACACACACACTACCAGTCAAAAGTTTGGAATCTGTAAGATTTTTAATGTTTTTAAAAGAAGCTTCGTCTGCTCACCAAGGCTGCATTTATTTAATTAAAAATACAGTAAAAACAGTAATAGTGTGAAATATTATTACAATTTAAAATAACTGTTTTCTGTTTGAATATATTTTATAAAGTAATTTATTCCTGTGATGGCAAAGCTGAATTTTCAGCATCATTACCCCAGTCTTCAGTGTCACATGATCCTTCAGAAATCATTCTAATATGGTGAGTTGCTGCTCAAGAAACATTTATGTTTATTATCAATGTTGAAAATAGTGTACTTTTTTTCAGGATTCCTTGATGAATAGAAAGTTCAAAAGAACAGCATTTATATGAAATACAAAGCTTTTGTAACATTATACACTACTGTTCAAAAGTTTGAGGTCAGTACGAATTTTATTTTTATTTTGTTTAAAAGAAATTAAAGAAATTAATACTTTTATTCAGCAAGGATCGATCAAAAGTGACAGTAAAGACATTTATAATGTTACAAAAGATTATATTTCAAATAAATGCTGTTCTTTTGAACTTTCTATTCAGTGTCACATGAACATTAAAACTCTTACAGTGTCCAAACTTTTGACTGGTAGTGTCAAATTTTAATATTATTAATTTATTTTAATTAAATAAATGCAGCCTTGGTGAGCAGACAAAACTTCTTTTAAAAACATTAAAAATCTTACCGTGTCCAAACTTTTGACTGGTAGTGTGTGTATATATATATATATATATATATATAATTCATTCACCTGTTCATTCCCTATTCTTAAATTTTTATTTATTTTTATCTTTTCATTCATTCATTCATTCATTCATTCATGTATTTATTTATTTATCTGTTCCTTCATTTGTGTTTATTTCTTCGATTTCATTTAAATGAATTTGAATTTTTTTTAATTAATATTATTTTGTTAACACTTTACAATGTCTCATTTGTTAATATTAGTTAGTGCATTAACTAACATGAACTAACAATGAGCAATACATTTGTTACAGTATTTATTAATCTTTGTTAATGTCAGTTAAAGGGTTAGTTCTCCCAAAAATGTAAATCCAATCATTAATTACTCACCCTCATGTCATTCCACATCCGAAAGACCTTTGTTCATCTTCGGAACACAAATTAAGATATTTTTGATAAAAAAAAAAGTGAGGCCTGCATTGAAAGCACGTTAATTTACACTTTCAAATGCCCAGAAAGGTACTAAAGTTATATTTAAAACAGTTCATGTGACTACAGTGGTTCAACCTTAATGTTATGAAGCGAAGAGAATACTTTTTGTGCACCAAAAAAAAAAAAAAAAAAAAAGGTCCTTGAAAGTGCTTGAATTTATTTTGTGAAAAAATTCCATATTATTCCCTCTGGTCTGCTAATGTGTTATTTCGCCAACACTTCGTGGCCTATGCATACTAGCTTGCTTAATTTACGTTAGTTACGTACATTTACGTGTTACATTAAGTGTTTCCCATGTGAGGTACTTTGTGTTGTACGTTGCCATGATGTTCACGTGTGCACGAAACTACTACGATGGTACCTCAACATTTCACAAATGTAAACCCATGAGGCAAGAAAAACTTAAAAGCATATTCATATACCTTAAAACTTCTGGTTACATGAGCCTAAGCTCTTTTCAATAAAATCCATGCAAAAGTTAATAGCAGATCATTTTAGAATACAGTATAGGATGTACCGAATATTCTTCAGTTTTATGCAAAACAGAAATACAAAAAATAGAATATCAGATCTTGAAAATATATAGTGTCAAAGACTTTATGTAGTCTTAAAGGGACTTTGATTGTGTTCAAGCCATTGAACAAACGTCTCTTCCACCATGTTTTTTCCTCTTCCTCTGTCGGTAATGCAGGGAGTCTTGTGATTGGTTGTCAAGCCAGCCAATCAGAATTTAGCAGCCTAATTTCTGATTGGCTGAAATTATGGCATATTGTAACGCTGGGTTGTGTTGAGCAAGCGAGCTGTCGGCAATTAGGGAGCACTCAGCGTGGGTATCAGGAGAGCAAGCAACTGAAACGTTGCACATGTGAAAGAGAATGTCCACGCACATCCAAATAAATTTCTTTTAAATGCAAAATTGATTTTCGTTCACGTACAAGTGTAAACAGTTGCCTCTTGCGGATGCAGGCAGCTGAAGTATTAAAAAATGCTGAGTTTAACTGCACAATGGCTGCTAAATTAGAACAAAGCCAGCAAAGATTGCAGTTCAGTCTCCATGTTATTGTTTAAAGCCACGTCATCATTTTCAAAAGTCTCCGTTTTGGTCCGTTTATACTGCAACGCAACCCTGGTGTTTTCAAACTAAAATGGGGTCTGCAGCATTTTCAAAAGTCTTCATTTTTGAGGTTCGAAAACGCTGGCATAGTGTAAACGACAGGCGTAACCGTAGCAAAACTTATGCGTTTTAAAACGAAAACGCACTAGTGTAAACGGGCCTTAATGTGGATTCAGTTCCTTCAGTTTGAGGGTATTGGGCCTGGAAAGTCCTTGAAAGGTCCTTGAATTTGAAGTTAACCAAGGTGTGATGTCCCTGATTTAATCAAACACGTAACATTTCATTTCACTTTCTTCTTTATTACATTTTCATTCATTTTCAATTAACTTTTAATAATTTTAACATGTCTTAACATTCCTATGTCTTTTGAATTACCAATCTGTACAATCTGTAAAAAAAAAAAAAAAAAAATGCTGGGTTTTGTTCATCCTACGTTTGGGTCAAATATGGACAAACCCAATTGTTGGGTTTTAAAAAAAATAATTAAAAAATTTAAACCAATGGATTACATTTTTAGAGTGTATGAAACATGCTATATAAATCAACTTGCCTTCTTTTGCTTTAAATCATTTGCGTGATTTTTGACAGTGTTTGTGTTGAAGATTAATCATCTGAAAATGAAAAAAGAACATTTAACTTCCTGATATGTTCTGATGTTTGAACTTGTTTTGATGTTTATGCTGTTTATGCTCTTAGCGGAGGTTGTTTGCCACAAATTAATGTGTCAGTATCTATTTTTTGCCTCTTTGGTTATAATGGGCATCCTCACACAACATCCATTGGAAGACTTTGTTTATTTTTCTAGCAAGCTAAGTCAGATGTATCATTACAAATTCCTAATTATCTAGAGAGATATTTTTTTCAGCCATTAAAAATAATAAAGCAATAAGGCATGAGGCCATCCGTAACAGTGATTTGACCACAATTAAGGGTGTGTAAAGTACAATGCTAACTCCGATTATCTCTGTTTTTCTCTGTTCTCATTCATTTCTTTCTTTCTGTCTTGTGTTTCTCTCTGTGGTGTATCTAGCATGTGTCTGAGCTGTTGGCGGTGGTGCGGCTTCCGTTCATTCATCCCAGCTACCTGCTGAACGTGGTGGACAACGAGGAACTGATCAAATCTTCAGAGGCCTGCAGGGACCTGGTGAATGAAGCCAAGCGCTACCACATGCTGCCACATGCCCGCCAAGAGATGCAGACGCCCAGGACTCGCCCGCGACTCTCTGCCGGTACGTTGTTCAGCATGGCTTATAGTTTCTTTAAGATAATGTGTGATACTCTAATAAGCATAAAATGTGATACTCTAATAAGCATAAAAATGTGATACTCTAATAAGCATAAAAATATATAGCATACACAGATATACACAAGAATCTTTTTTTTTTTTTTTTAAGGCAAGACACTACTGGTGTGAATAGAGTAAAAATGTTATCTAATATATTCGGTATCACCATATTTTCCAAGTTGATTATTCACAGTACATTAAGACAGTTATTTTGCATTACAAGTTTTCTAAAATTGTTTAATTATGCCAATGAGTCATTATCTAATTAAATATGCACTAATTTGCATACATTTCAGAACAGAAATCTGAACACTGGATAAAGCCAGTCTTTATTTTATTGACATATTATAGTTAAAGGGTTTTACAGAGGGGATTTTGGATATCTCTTTTTATCACTCCATAAATCAGAAAAATACTGTCAACAGACACAAAAAAATGCCATGTTTTAGGAGTAAAATATTATATCAGGTGAATGATATGTGAACAAACCACTCTGGTTTATTGTATGTAGTGATGAAGTGGAGATTTCTTTCCTTATTTACGCACATTTGCACATCTCATAGCTTGTCATGTTGTATTCTGGGATTGCCTGCATGCATTACTGTATTTGCCCAAACGAGGTATCTTTAGATAAGAGAAAATGTTGTCTAGTTAGTCAGCTCACTAAGCTTTGAGCTTTATTAAATAGAAGCAACAAGACACTCGCAGCCATGCATTATAGTTATTTTGACACAGTTAAAGTGTGTTGCCATAAGGTAGAGAGCCCATTTTAAAACCCATTTTAATCATAGTAAGAAAAAAAAAAACATAGTGGAATGCCTTTTTAATAATAGCTATATAATAACATTTATTGCAAATAATAATTGCAATATTTTTTTATTTTTTTTTGTCCAACTTGGCCACTTATGAGGTTCCAGATAAATATTTAATATGCTGATCCTGTAGGATGCATGGCCAAGTAAATTAGCAATTAAATTAGAAAAAATTAAAAATTAGAAAATTCTTAACACCTGTTAGCGCTGTGGCTGTTTTTTTTTTTTGTTTGTTTGTTTTTAAATGGATGTCAATGAAAGAGAGGCTTCACTACGCTGAATAAACCGCTTTTGTGAGGAAATAGCTTATCATGTAATAAATCGACAGCCTATCAGCTAATTTTCAACATGTTTGCTCTTAAACATTCATTTTGGATTTATCTATTTTAGAGTTTACACCAGAAAAAAATGACGTTTTATAAGAGAAGTCACGGACAATTGCACGACAGTTATCTTTCAGTTTACGACACATGCTATCCGCAAACAGTGATTAACTGTCGCACACTCTGAATGAAATTCAATGACGCCAAGGCTGTAATGTGATTGGTTATCGAGGCCCATGTGATTAAAGTTACCCATTATGCTTTTTCCAATGGTAGAGCAGTCGTGGCATAATGGTTAATGAGTCAGACTAGTAACCCGAAGGCTACAGGTTCGAGTCTCAATACTGGCAAGAAATGACTGAGGTGCCCTTGAGCAAGGCACCTAACCCCCAATCGCTCCCCGGGTGCCACAGCAAAATTGCTGCCCACTGCTCCTGGTGTGTGTGTCCATGGTTTGCAGTGTGTGTGTTCACTACTCACTACTCCTAAGGTGTGTGCACTAACTTGCATGGGATAAATGCGGAGGACAGATTCCTAGTATGGTTTACCTTCACATGTCACTTTCACTTTTTTTAGCCACGGACCCTTGTATTTCCCAATAATAAGTCCATCTCTGGCAATGCTGTGTCTCTATGAAGCCCATCCTTCTGAAAAAGCACAATGTGCTCTGATTAGTCGGCCGGATCAGTGTGTTGTGACTGGTCAGTCGCTTTGAGCGTGTTTCGGAAATGCCACGCCCCTTGCCATGAACCGCGAATTTCAACACACTACTAACACAACTTGAAACAGGCCTCGCCCTTTTATTTTCCAAATGCCTTCGGCGGGAATTATTTAAATTAGGAATATTGTGGTGTGTACCTTCCCGGAAGAAAACTCAAGACTTCAATCAGGGAGTTAAGGAACAGTGCGAGAAGAGAATAACTCCCTTTGGAGTGACTTTGTGCTTTGGTACTTTTTCATGCTCAAACAGCAATATTACACACTAAATAGAGTTGAAAATGTAAAAAAGCATAATAGGTCTTCTTTAAGCAGATTTCAAAGTCCTAATGTTAGCAGTTTGTCTTTGTGTGCTGTGCAATGATATATAGTACCTCCTGAGCTGTTTTGCATGTTATATAGTAGATTTTTAGAATATCTGGTATGTTGTGTTGACCAATCAGCCTGGTTTTATAATAATGCAGTGCACAGATATAGAAGCAGCATGCTGGAAAGAAATCCGTCCTGATGTTGTATGACAGAGCATCCACGCCAGCGTTGTTGAGCAGAGCGTCTGGAATAGAGCCACAGCGCTGTCACAGAGCTGCCAAAGCAAGCGTCAACAGCAGCCGTCAGCGCACCTGCGCCTCTTATTACTGAGCTTTAGCCAGTGGGTAAATTTCACCTGTGTGTGCTTAAGACAAGCTGTGCTGAGAAGATCACACCGAACGGCCCAGTTCATCGCAGGCCACAGGGTTTTAACATTCTCTTCATTCATTATACTCGTTCAGTAACGGAAATCAGTTTTGATCCGCCTTTTGTTGTTGCATTTCAATTGGGCTGTTCTTTTCGAAAGTGCCACAGTGTTTAGACCTTTCAATAGAGTCTTACTTATTTTGTAAGAGTCTTAGTATCATTTTGGATTACTGTGGCCTATGCATCTAGCCTGTTTGGATTTTTTTAAGGTGCAGCAAATTTTTGATTTTTCAGCATGGAAAAAATAAATTAATCTTTAGAGAACTTCATTTTCTAGGTGGATGGAGTTTGTACATGCAATGAGTATGGAGCCAGATCAGCCTCAAAAATAATACATTTACAAAACAAAATTCATAAATGCACAGCACAATTCACATTTACAAAATCTGATTAGTAAATTCAAAACACAATTCATAAATACACAAGTAAAAGCATAAATATTTCTGTAGCGTCTGTGGTGGATCAAAATTATCAATACAACTATAAATTAAAGAAAGCTTTTTACGTTTGACCTCCTTCAGATAACCCATAGACCATGGCTCCGGCAGGTCTAGATGAAATTACCCTGGTGGCATCTTTGTTACCTTCAGTGAGGAGAAGCAGGAGGCTTTCTCCCCAGCTCTGGGGACTTCAAAGAGTCACCCATGCTCCCCCCCCACATGGCACTAAGGGCCATGTGGCATACCCAAGACGCTGCAAAACCCAATACACATCACACACACACATACAGAGACACAAACACACATTTGGAAACTGTATCTACATTTAGCCTCAAAATATGACTATACCAAAGTGTACCCGTTGCTGTATTCAAGTGAACGTGCATGTATCCCTAGTATATAAGATTAGTTATGACTGTAGCAGTGTTAGTTTTATTCTAAGCGGTATATTCAAGTATAAACTGTATCCCTCACTTTTTATGTGTTGACGTCCGACAAGTTTGGTCTCATTGTAAAGCTCTCTTTATGCCCTAAATAACAATGTATGTCACATCACCGTAAAATGCATTGTTCTATTTTAATGGTATTTTGAAGAAAATGTACTCAGTTCTGACACTTCATAAACTATGCAAATGAGGCCATAAATGGAGACAAAGAAAAGTTTGCCCGCCAAAGTTGCACCCGCACCATTGGCTGACGCATCCGAGAAGGCGTTTGACTTGTTTGTCCTTAAAAGACATTCACACGCGTCTCTCGATGGTCTCGATTGTCTCTCGATCGTTTTCGATTGTCCGTCGCCTCACGCACGCCTCTCCCGGACGCCTCGGCGATCGCGCTTCCATCACGCGCTCCTCTGCATCTTCGGACGACCATCTGTTTGGCACAAGTTCGCTTCTGTCAAGCCTCCGTCATCCTCCATCACCTCGGAGACGGACTCTCTCTCTTCTTTATTTTCCGGTTATCTTACTCTCAAGTTAAAACCTTGTTTGAAAACCCCGCGAGAACCCAGTCTCGAAAAGGACCAATCGCTCCAGCCGCACGCATTGAAACTCCTCCAGAAAGACACGCAACTCCAGCACCTAAAACCTATGCAAGTATAGAACTATTCTTTTCGAAGCGTTTTAAGCTCCATGCATAAGCTGAGTTTCCTTGCTGGCTCTCAAAGGTTTAACTGTTTGTAATTTGCCACTTTCTTTGATCACCTCTGTTTTCCTGCCTTTACTTTCGCTTTTGTATATATGTGTATTCCTTTGTGTATATCTAGTCATATAACGTTAGCCCATGTAGTTGTAGTTTCGTATATTAAATACATTATATTCATGCTTGATTGCCTTTGTTGCTCATTCACGAACCAGGTCCCTTCTACGGTTGATTCTGCAAAACTGCTTTACGCTTTAATGCTATAATAGGAAGTTATTCTCGTGGCCAGAGACCAACTTCCTTTTATAAATAGTTTATGAGAAAACTGATGGTTTGCTGGACAAACTAGGATAGTCTTTCTCAAATCACTATTGAACTAGACCTAATCATATATGTAATTGATTATAATCCGCTGTAATTAATTCACAATATATGTGCATAATTCCCTCTTTGGTCGATCTATATTATAATTAATCATAACGTTATGACTTAATTATATATATATTTCACCCATAATTTGAGCTAATTGATTAAATATATGTAGATTCGCTACATTTCCAAATGCTCACACAGATGCATCTTACCTAAATACATTTAAAATGTTTACACAAATATGTATTTCAAGTTCTTGAATTAATTTCCATCACACATTTATGAATGATGTTACATATGGATCGTTAAATCTGCATTTGCAAATCGTCACACGTGTGTAGACTGCTTTAAATTTGTGTGCGGTATTTTTGAGAACTTCCTGACAGGTTAAGATTCATAAATATATTTTTTTGGAGGATGTTCTGTTTAGCCAATCGAAACGCTCCTTACTGAACAGACTCAAGAAGCTCAATGCTGTGCTTGTACTGTGCATTGTTCCATGATCAGGTCCTTTATGTAAAGACATTTTAATGGGTACTCTTTTTTTTAGCACCTGATTAGGCAGTCATAGCCTAACACCGGTTTTACGCTGCAAGCGTAAGCAGCACTTGAGCAGCGCGTATTTTTTTCAGTGTGCATGTTAACCAACGGATGCATTCACACTGGCAGCAGGAGCAGTGTGTAAGCGTCAAGCTGGAGCGTCGTGTGAGCAGCAGTGGAGGTTTTGGCGCCGGGTCTATTTTTGCTGCGCTGCTGACGCTCAATTAAAGTGAAAGCACACTTTTGATGGACAAAATAAATATAATTTCACACAACAAGGGTTCAAAATGCACAGAATAAGCATGTCTAATGTGTTTTAACAATAATTTGAGAATGACAGAAAAGAAAATTAAGAATCAAAAATATTTATAGAAGATTTACCCATTTAAACTTGTTTTTAATTATTCAGTTTGGGTTAAAGTATGGTGTATTATAAAAAAACTAAAGTAAACTAGCCAGAAAATATGATATATAAACATTATTTTAGTTATTACACAGAGAGATATATAGACTGCAGCATTCCCAAATCAAACCCGAGTTTGCTGGCTTTTTTCGCCAAGTTTGCTGTCCTGTAAACATGTGCACGTGGCAGATGATGTAAAACACAAAGCTTACCTCATTCGTGTGCAGCAATGGATGACACGAGGCTTTTATTTATTTATTTATTTTGTATTTATTTATTTACGTTTCTTTGCGAATGTTGTACACCTCCCCATGTTAACAAACTTTCAAGACTATCAAGTTTATAAATGACCAACTTATAAAAACAAATTTATAGCTGTCTTTGTAAAGAAATGCTCACTTTATATGTAGCTTCAAGCCGCTGCTTTGACGCTGTACAAACGCTTCCAGTGTGAATACTCGCGCGTCTCTGCAGCTGCAGTGACAATGTAATTATGCTCATGTGCTGCTCATGCGCCGCTTAAGCTTGCAGTGTGAAACGGGCGTAATGGTTAGTGAGCCCGACTGGTAACCCAAGGTTGCTGGTTCGATTCCAGCACCGGCAGGAAATGACTAAGGTGCCCTTGAGCAAGGCACCTAACCCCCAATCGCTCCCCGGGCGCCACAGCATAAAAAAAGGCTGCCCACTGCTCCGGGTGTGTATCACAGTTTGCAGTGTGTGTGTGTGTTCACTACTCACTACTCTGCTCCTAATGTGTGTACACTAACTAGGATGGGTTAAATGCAGAGGACAAATTACGAGTATGGGTTACCATACTTGGCCTTCACGTGTCACTAATTCTAATTCTAAATTACAATTTCTACAGAATCACATTATGATTTATATCGTTCACACAAAATACAGCTACCTGGTTAGCCTGTTGTCTTAATGAAGTGTGCAGTTTGCAGTGTTACAAAGTTGTCAGTCCACACCAGCTTTCTTATATAATAACTGGTGTTTGTAGGAACACTTTGTTTATTGCCCATTTATCCTGTGATTACTAATCAATAAAACAATGATTTCAATAATAAACTATTGAGTAATTTAGTTCTGCAACGACGCGTCGACGTCATCGATTACGTCGACTACGAAAATACGTTGATGTGCGTGAAATGCGCGTCACACTGTTTACATTCATCTCGCGTAATGGCGGCTTCTGCTCCTGGGAATGGAGAAAGTTCCATTCTATCACAAAAACCTAGACCACGATTATCAAAAGTATGGGAATACTTTAAACAGAGGCCAAATAAAATGCTCCTTTGTTTCCTTTGCAAAACCGAAATGGCGTACCACGGCAGCACAACTGCGATGCACGAGCACCTCAGAAGAAAACATCCTGGCGCTCTCCGACCTCAAATGGATGAGCCATCTGTGTAAGTATTTATTATTACAATTAGTTTTGGGAGTAATTGTTGCATTCTTACCTGCTGTGTTTTGGTCAAGAATTAATTCATATATGCTAGGTAATAATGGTAATGCTAATCGCTAACGGTATAAACTGTAAACATATATTACGGTATAGGTTACTTTGGCGAAAATAAAGCAAACTTTAACTTTTAATTAACATTTACTGGTTGTTAGAAGTTGTTTATGCACACGTAGACTTAAAATTAACTACTAGATTTACATAAACAGTACGCTGTAATAGTGAACATATAGTAGTGTACGTGAACATATAGATAAATAGGCTACTAGTGCATTTTTGTTTACTTTTGGCACAAGCCAATTAAATAAAACATAATCATAAGTACGTGATTAATAACGAATTATCTCATTAGTTAAAAAGAGTTTAAAATGCTTTCTGTATTTCATAATAAAATGACAAATTCACTACACTCTCTGAAATACAATTAATATTGTAATCAAAGTAATCATATTAAACATTGTAATTAATCACATTCAGTTCATTTAAAAATATGCAGATTTACTACCCTCTTTGAAATACAGTACAGTTTATATATTGTTAGCATTGATAGATTTCATGTTTAAATTTGTTCCTATAATGTTAATTGTTGTGTTTGTTTTTTCTCAGGAAGAGGCAAAGCTGTGTACAAGATTTCTTTCATAAAAAGGATGTCACTTTATTTTTGTATATGTATTTCATGTATTTTTGCACAGTGTTGAGCAGTGCTTTTGTTGAATTTATATGGCATTTTGAATGCTTTTGAATTTATATGGCATTATTCGTGCCTGATGCTAAAGTGTTGTTTACATTTTATTTTTGGCACTTTATTTTTGTATACTGTAAAAACTTCAACCACATTGAAGTATTTTTTGGAAAAAATGTAATAAAAGTTGAAATATTATATTAGAAGTTGTACTTGTAATTTTTTGTAAAGTTATCCAAAGGATTCATTAGCTAATCAAAAAAAGAACACTAGATTAATAAAAAATAATAATAATAATAAAAATAATCGTTAGAGTAGTCGACTAATCGAAAAAATAATCGTTAGATTAGTCGACAGAAAAAATAATCCTTAGTTGCAGCTCTAGAGTAATTTTAAATACGGTTTGTAGTGAGTGGGTTCTAAAGTTACCATCGTGACCAGCTAGGGATGCCACGGATTATCTGCTATTATGTTTTATGTTTTAAAAGTACTGGTGCACTAGTTATTTCATTAAAAATGCAATCTGTACATCTTTTTTCAAATGTAGGTTCTATCTAGCTCTATTTGGACATAATTTCTTTCAGCTTTGAGTGGTTTATGCTGGAAAAGCAATAGGCGGAGTGATGACGATCTGTTCTACCTGCTTGTCATTCTGCAGTGTATTAGCACATTCATTTGTTCATTTGCACATTCATCTGATATGTTAAACATATATATGCACCGGTACTTTTAGAACATAAAACATAATAGCAGATAATCTGTGGCATCCCTAGCTGGTCGCGATGGTAACTTTAGTACCCACTGACTACAAACCGTATTTAAAATTACTCGATAGTTTATCATTGAAATCGTTGTTTTTTTGTTTGTTTTTGTTTTTATTATTATTATTTATCACCCATTCATCCTGTGATTACTAAAGTGTTCCTACAAACACCAGTTATAATAAAAGAAAGCTGGCATGGACTAACAACTTTGTAACACTGCAAACTGCACACTTCATTAAGACAACAGGCTAACCGGGTAGCTGTAATTTGTGTGAACGATATAAATCATAATGTGATTTTGTAGAAATTGTAATTTAGAATTAGAATTAGTGAATTAGCTAAATCAACCTTTAATAAGAACATGTCAACAGATAAAAAAATGACTTTACTTATTCGTTGAGTCTGGTTTTCATCCTCCATGCTGAAATCTCTCCGCTATCAGGTTAGAAATCTCCCTTGGGTGGTGGTAGCTGTTTTTAATGACTGATCAAAAGTTACTGCGAACCTGATACTACTACTACTACTAATAACAACAACAACAGAACACATTACATAATTGTTGTTATTAAATGAAATTTAACATTTAACACTTATTTAGTAACATTACAGATTGATCTGAATAAAGAGGGTATGTGCAACTTTGGTGTATAAGACAGCAGGCTAACCGGGTAACTGTATTTTGTTTAAACGATATAAATCATAATGTTATTTTGTAGAAATTGTAATCAGGTGCTAAAAAAAGAGTACCCATTAAAACGTCTTTACGTAAAGGACCCGATCATGGAACAATGCACAGTACAAGCGCAGCACTGAGCTTCTTAAATCTGTTTAGTAAGGAGCATTTTGATTGGTGGATTAAAAGCTCAACGCGATTGGCTAAACAGAACATCCTCCAAAAAAAGATATTTATGAATCTTAACCTGTCAGGAAGGTGTCAAAAATACCACACACAAATTCAAAGCAGTCCACACACATGTGACGATATGAAAATGCAGATTCAATGATCCATATATACATGTAACATCATTCATAAATGTGGGATGGAAATTAATTCGAGAACTTGATATATAAATATTTGTGTAAACATTTTAGGTAAAATGCATTTGGGGAAATATTTATGCATTTACTTGTGTATTTATGAATTGTGTTTTGAATTTACAAATCAGATTTTGTAAATGTGAATTGTGCTGTGCATTTATGAATTTTGATTATACTAAATATTCCACGGTCAACTGTTAGTGGTATCATAATAAAGTGGAAGCAATTGGGAACAACAGCAACTCAGCCACGAAGTGGTAGGCCACGTAAAATCACAGAGCGGGGTCAACGCATGCTGAGGCGCACAGTGTGCAGAAGTCGCCAACTTTCTGCAGAGTCAGTAGCTACAGAACTCCAAACTTCGTGTGGCCTTCAGATTAGCTCAAGAACAGTGCGTAGAGAGCTTCATGGAATGGGTTTCAATGGCCGAGCAGCTGCATCCAAGCCTTACATCACCAAGTGCAATGCAAAGCATCGGATGCAATGGTGTAAAGCACGCCGCCACTGGACTCTAGAGCAGTGGAGACATGTTCTCTAGAGTGACAAATCACACTTTTCTGTCTGGCAATCCGATAGACGAGTCTGGGTTTGGCGGTTGCCAGGAGAACGGTACTTGCCTGACTGCATTGTGGCAAGTGTAAAGTTTGGTGGAGGGGGGATTATGGTGTGGGGTTGTTTTTCAGGGGTTGTGCTTGTGCTTGAAAGGAACTCTTAATGCTTCAGCATACCAAGACATTTTGGACAATTTCATGCTCCCAACTTTGTGGGAACAGTTTGGGGATGGCCCCTTCCTGTTCCAACATGACTGCGCACCAGTACACAAAGCAAGGTCCACAAAGACATGGATGAGCAAGTTTGGTGTGGAGGAACTTCACTGGCCTGTACATAGTCCTGACCTCAACCCGACAGAACACCTTTGGGATGAATTAGAGCGGAGACTGCGAGCCAGGCCTTCTCGCCAACATCACTACCTGACCTCACAAATGCGCTTCTAGAAGAATGGTCAAAAATTCCCATAAACACACTCCTAAACCTTGTGGAAAGCCTTCCCAGAAGAGTTGAGGCTGTTATAGCTGCAAAGGGTGGGCCAACTCCAATATTAAACCCTATGGATTAAGAATGGGATGTCATTAAAGTTCATGTGCACGTAAAGGCAGGTGTCCCAAAAGTTTTGGCAATATAGTGTAGCTATGTCCCAAGTCCAATCCAAGTGGAAGAACCAGGTTTTCTTTTTTGTTTGGTCATGACATGAGCTAAAAGATTGGAGATAGTCCTGCAGTTTTTAAATGCTACAATTATATGAAACAATGTGAAATGTGAAACAAACCCTTATTCACAGCACTGACACTATTAATGCATTATTAGTGCATGTACCGTAAACACAATTCTTTTGTCAGTTGCATTATTTTATGTGGTAATTAGCTTACAAAATATTTCTTTAAAACTTGAAAACACTCACAGCCCATTTTTTTCACATAATACAACATACATTACCGTTCATAAGTTTGAAATCATGGAGATTTTTTTTAAAAAAAATGTTTTTGAAAAGTCTCTTTTGCTCACTGGTCATTTGATTAAAAACACAGTAAAACAGTTAAATTGGGAAATATTATTACAATTTTATATATTCTTAAATGTAATTTATGTAATTGATAATTGATGTAATTGATGACAAATCTAAAATTTTTATCATCATTACACATGTTCACATTTTATTGTAATAAATTGTAATAATATTTCATAATATTACTGTTTTTGCTATATTTTTGATCAAATAAATGCAGCCTTGGTAAACAGAAGAGACTTCTTTCAAAAACATAAAAAAAAAAAAAAAAAAACTTAATTACTCCAAACTTTTCCTGTAATGTTATTTTGGTGTACAACAGGATGTTTAACCGGAAATAAAATGTAGTGTGGTGGGGCTAATTTTGAAATTTAGTTGATCATGAAAAATCAGGGATTTGTGATGTCATATGAAAACAAAAGTTGTTTCAGAGGTGAAAAAATGATTGGATTTGAATGAAAGAGCACTAATGATTCATTCACAGTAAGACTCGTGTTAAGAAAGTAAATAGAGTCAATTCTGATTTCATAGTATTTAAATGCTACAAAGAAGAGCAGCCTCTATTCTAATGAGGTTTAGAGGTGTGTTTTCTCTTAGAAGATCTTTTGCTCTTTTGCTTTATGCACTGAAACCTGATGCTATAAGGATTTTGGGGAAAATCTAAATCCAGAAAGCTCCTTGAATTCTTTTCATGTCATAATCCATTGCTCTAATCTGGAGAGGTGCAGAGGTGGGGCGGCAGTGCTGGACCTCCTGCTGCTTGAGTCTCTAATGCCACAGTCAGCAGGAAGGAGCCAGGTGCAGCAGGGTCCCTCGCTCAGCAGAAGGGCATGGACCCCGGGCCTGATCCATGCATTAACACATGCATGCAGGGCGAGATGAGAGAGCTGCTCTCATATAAGGGGAAGTGTTGCTGCAGATATCTGCTGGAGGACGCTGATGGCAGAACATGAGCAGGGCTGTCATGTGGTCTTTGATTGATGCTTCTGCTGTGATGTAGTACCATGCAGTGAGGGTTTGTGGAAAAAGGGGGTTTTGTTTGCAGGAAAAAAGGGGATGGAGCGCGTTTTCTGTACTGGTGTGCAGTAGGAACACAACCTGCAGTCATGCAGCTGAAAGAGCTGCCACAAGAGCAGATGTTCGTGCCAGTCAAATGCTTTTTTTTTTTTTCATCTCAGGAAATGCCTGTGTTACAACTTCCTAATTTTGGTCTAGGGTTAGAAGGGGTAACATTGAGATTGTGACAATTGCGGGTGCTAGTGATGGTGGCAAAAGACAAAGCGCTACTCAAACTGCCAATAAACGTAATTTATTTCACAATCAAGGAAAGGAAGGCATGAGATAATGATAATAATAGAAATAATGAAAAAGTAACAATAGGAAAAGGAAAAAATATATACAATATTTACATAAACAATAGAAAGCAAACAAAAATAATAAACCAGGGAAAAGAACAAAAGAGGCGCCAAAGAAAAGAAAAGAACAAAACAAAACCAGTCTAACTCAAGTTCAATTTCTAACCTAACTAATGTAAAGAAAAATAAGAAAAGCAAGTCTTCAGCGTATTGTACGCCATAACTTACCTACTCTTTCTAAACAAACAAAACATACAAAAGTGGCGCTCACTTCTAAACTGATGTGTCTATACATAGAAGTCACTGGGTGTTGCAACATGTACGTCACGTGACATTATACCTGTCCATTCCCATAGGACGAAGAAAATATCAAAATAATCGAAATAACAAATAAGAAACAAATGGCAAAAGGAAACGAAATGACAACTCCAAAGCTGTACAACATAAGAGTGTCAATAAACAAAACAAAATTAACAAAAGGGCAGATTTAAACAAACACAAAAGGAAAGCAAAACTGTCTTCACGTCCGTCATGACGCTCTTTTAAACCCTGGCGCCAGACAGGATTGGCAGCGGAAATCATTACGTAATTCAGCGTAACAATAATTGACAGCTTCCTGAACCAGTAGCCGTCCCGTGTAGGCGTGCCTAAGAAACTAACAGGAGGAGGGAGAGAAGAGGGAGCGAAAACACACACAGAGGCACAAACAACAACTACCGGGACGTAACAGCCTGTGAACTCGAGCTTGAGCATCAACATCACATTGTTGGTTGCATCACATTACAGCATAGTGTTTTTAAGCGCACATGCATCTTATTTACTAGCATTCACTGCAGCACATGATATGTGCCCCGGGATAGACCTGCATCATGAATATTTAAATTATGGTACTGTCATTATTTTTAGCAGAAATTGCTCTCCTTTTTATGCAAACAAGACTCGTTATAAATTCTGCCTTATTCACAACAGTCAGTTGCTGCTTTTACAGCCTGCATAAAGCTATTAACTCTTTCCCCACCATTGACAGAATTTTCCAGCAATCCATGTTTTCACTGTTATACGGTAGGGGGCGCTATTACACATCTTCTGAAAGAGTACAGAATCTCTGCATCGAAACACAGGCGAAGAAGCAGAAACAAGTGATATAAGCATTGCATATTTGCATGTAAAATAATGTGATCATCATTCAAAAGAATTACACAGAGACAATAAATGTCCCCAGACATAATTCATTTCTGTATTTTCAGAAGCCCTTGAAATCACAGGCAAGAGTATTTCTTCTTCTTTCTTTTTTCTCTTCTTTTTTAAGCGTACAATGACATTTAATTTTCTGCCGTTACAGAGGCCTGACCCTTTCTACCCTGATCCACTGTTTCTTTTATTTATTTATTTTTCCAAGACGATGTATGTCATGAATTTTAATTTGGATGATAAGATTGTGTTGGGTACTTTAAGCTCACACAAAATAACGGAGCCTGAAGCCCTTTTTTTATGCCAGTGAATCTGTACTTTCCCTTAAATAGAAATACACTTTTTGATATTTTTGTCAAGGCAAACTTTGCTGATAACACTAAGAATCTTTCCTGGCACTCAGTGTTTAGTTATGCCTCTTTTTTTTTTTTTTTTTAGCAGGGAACATTTGTTACCTCCCCCAAATTGTCTTTTCTTTTTTTTTTTTTTGACTCTAATGCTCTGTCTTTTCCTTGTGATGTCCCTTTTATATATGAAATCTTTTCTCTCATTATAATGATTCTATCTCCATTTTCTTTTGTCTTTTTTGTGTTTCTGTGTCAAAATATAACAAATTACAGTATGAAAAGCCCATGATGTGGCACAAGCAGTCAGTGTGGAGACTTCATGTGTGGTAGAGAGGAAAACGCATTCATAATTGATCATAAAACAGCTTCTGTTTGTAGATAATTCACTCTGAACAAAAACTGCTCCACTAAATGTATTGTTTTGCTGTTGAACTTGCGTGTTAAAACTACACATTTCGTCACCGCCTGCTTTGTATTTACAACATTAAGCTCTAGTTATTTCATGTGCACTTGTAAACTCTTGCACATCATGCTGGTTTTGACTGGTGACCCATCATGCTCTTTTAAAAATAAAGGTTCCAAAAGGAGGTTTTTGCAGCAGTGCCATAGAAGAAGAACCATTTTTGGTTCCCCAAAGAATCTTTCAGTTGTTTACATGGGCACATTTTTTTTCAATCAAAATGAATTGCATAAACACTAAAGTATTCCGGTTGATGTGTGCATTTATATGTCACAAGCTTCAAATCGGAATTGATTTTTTTGTTTTTACATGCGCACACTGCACGAATATACAGAGTTTTCCACTGCTTACACATACTATTCTCCTAAATTGCTTCTTTTCTTTGATTTCGGGTCCTAATTAATGCCGTGCTTTTATTTATCAAAACGACCCTTTCCGCTCCCAAAACAAGCCGTCTGTGGATGAGAGTCAGAAACAAGGACTGGTTGGAAGTTGCCCTGCTCCACTTTACAGACAATGAGTGGAAGGAGAATTTTAGAATGACACGACAGTCATTTATGACACTTTATTCAACAACAACATCTTGTTCCTTGTGTCATACTTCATTATGGCTACGTCATTGCACATGCGCAGTACTTTCCAGTTTCGGTTTTTGATTTGATTTGAATTTATTTGACAAGTTTACAATCTGTACAAAATAACAAGTATCCCATACCCTTTAAAAACTGTTGAGGATAAAAACAGAATAAAGCCAATGGCTTATTTCCAATTTGGTCCTCGTTGTTATTTAAAACGGTTGGAGGCATGTACAAACGTGACAGAGGCAATATCTTCTAACCAATATTAAAGGGATAGTTCACCCAAAAATGAAAATTATTCACTCCCCCTCAAGTTGTTCCAAACCTGTATTCATTTCTTTGTTCTGCTGAACACGAAGGAAGATATTTTGAAGGAAGTTTGTAACCAGGCCGCTTTGGGGCACCATTGACTTCCATAGTAAGAAAAAAAAAAAATACTATGAAAGTCAATGGGCCCCAGAATTGTTCAATTTCCAACATTCTTCAAAATATATTCCTTTGTGTTCAACAGAACAAAGAAATTTATACAGGTTTGGAACAACCTGAGGGTGAGGAAATGATGACAGAATTTTAATTTTTGGGTGAACTATCCCTTTAATTAAAATAAAAAAAACACATTCACCATAAAATACAAATACTAATCACATTAAACACACAACAAACCTAATTAAAATCACCAAACAAGCATCTTTTTTACCACTTTTTAACCTTTTTAAAACCTCCAATGTCCTATAATCCCTTTACAGACACATGCAATTTATTCCAAGCAATTGCACTAGTATACAAAAATATGCTTTTCCCCACTAAACTTTTAAATTTACATGGACAAATATTGTAATTTTCAATCCGATCAAGTGTTTCCATGTCATCTTGATTGGATTACAAAAGGTTTAAACCACCTCTTACTATCCGAATGAAACTTTAATCAGATTTGGCCAATTCATTCCAGTTGACGTGGTTACATGTGCCTTTTTTTATTACGACTGTGCTAGTAGTCCAATTACAATCAGATTATTAGGGTCCATGTAAACGCAGCTAGTGAAAAGTTCTTAAAAAAAAAACTTTTTGGGGGGGCCTTTTTTAATAATCTAAAGAACCTTTTTCCACTATAAAGAATCTTTTGTGCAGTGGAATGGTTCCATGGATGTTAAAGGTTTGTGGAACCATCAATGCCAATAAAGAACCACTATTTTTAAGAGTGTGGTCAAGCCGGTTTACCTGCCACAATAACCAACACTACCCATCTAAAACATTCTTGAAATGTGATCTGTGGCCAGTTGCATAAACTGCTTAGATGTTAAACTACCTAGAATTCTTAAAAGTTAGTCATCTAATTTTTTTTCTTCAAGACTGGTCATCATTTTTTAGTTACATAAAAAGATTTGAATCCGAAAATGAAGACTGATTAGCCCTAACTAATTGCTAGTTCATACTAGTTCTTAACTTAGTGCTATGTTATGCACTAAGTTGGTCCAAACAGGTCTGAGCAGTGGCTTCCAGCAGGTTATTTTAGTGAATGTCAAGGTGTTTGTTTCTCCGTCCATCCCTGCAGGTGTCGCTGAGGTGATCGTGCTGGTGGGTGGGCGGCAGGTCATCGGTATGAACCAGCGCTCGCTGACAGCCGTCACTTGCTTCAACCCTCAGAACAACAAGTGGTACCCCCTGGCCAGCTTGCCTTTCTACAACCGCGAGTTCTTCTCCGTCATATCGGCGGGGGATAATATCTACCTGTCAGGTAATCAAACCGACAGTGTGTCACTTGCAGTTTGGTGGCCTCCTGCAGGTGTCTGCTTTTATATTTAGCACTGCACGCTCTGAGGGATGATTTGAAGGCAGATGGCTGTTCTTCGTCTCTGTCTTTACGACTGGCTGCGTGTCAAATTATGATGTTAAATATCCCACAAATCAAGCAAGATAAAATCAATAGCGCAGGCAAGACGATACTTTTAAAGATGTAACAGCAATTTGTTAGTGAAATGTAAATGAGTAGTTGGTGCATAACATGTCCATAGACATCAAGATTTTTAGATTTAATTTTATGTAATGGCATAAAGGAAAGTATATTGCCATGTTCACACAGCAGCAGAATATGGTTATCAGTCCTGAGTCCGTAATATGGTTATGTTCAAACACAGTATGGTTATTTATGGGAGTGACAACCACATTCTGTAACCAAACTCGCACCCGGAAATTTTCTGTACTCACAACCACATTTTCGAAAAACACGCTGTGTGAACGGAAACAGACTGAAAAAGTAGTTTGTCATGCCTTACAGTCTACTGTGTGTTGCAGGTTTTCATGTGTGTATTCGGTAACTTACAGTGATGGAGATGTGAGCTGTGTGTCATCTGAAGGTTTTAGATCTAGTCACTATTCTCCACCAGAGATGCTCTCATCAGTTTTGTGTTTAGGTCAATGACATGACGTGCATATTTTTTGTCCAAGTGCATTGTTTCCTTTTAAAACAGTTTGAAAAGTTCATGACATATATCACTTTGTTCTATAAAACCTATTTAGTTTGAATTCATTTTTAGTACATTTAAATAATACATATTATTTTTTGTTTTGTTATCTTAAACCCCCAAAATGTCAGGTGGTGCAACTGTCCGAACAAATGAACAGACTAAGAAAACTCTTTAAAATGGTGTCTCAATAATAAAAAAAATTTAAAACTAAATACTGTGGCATCATTTTAGGTTTGCAACCTTTCATATAAACAAATTTTTATAAATATCAGTAGTTTTAAAGCCATGTCAGGGTGGCACAACTGCAAACATGGCTCTTTTATTATGAATTAACAAGGTAATAACAGTAAACATGATGATGCATCATCCAGAGGACCTTCAGTGATCCATCCCTGTGGCAGAGTGAAAAGGTTTGTAGATCTCGCTCAGATACTGGTAAAAACTGTATGGGTAATGTATGGGTAAGTTGGTACACTTTCGATGTCAGGTGGTATAACAGCTACAGTACTGCCTGACATAAAAAGTCAAATGAATTTAAACACTTTGAAATTTTATTTAACAACTGAAACTTGTTCATGAAACACATTGTTCATGACTCAAAAATATGAATTACATCAGTTTTGAAAAGATTTTTTAAAAAGCACCTTTTTTGAAACTTTATTTGTCAATGACCTGTTTCCGTGACTCAAATGCTCTCCACCAGATATAAAAGCTGCTGTCAGTTAATAAAGATTTGACGAATGAATTTGCGGCTCATTTGACTGTTGTTGTTTCAAAAGTGTTAGAACTTTTCAGTTTTATGGATCTCAACATCTTTTATATTACATTGATCACTGTTGCTATGGTAACTGCTAAGAAAATATGGCCTTGACTCCCGTTGCACGTTCATACAGACGTATGTGTGAACATCAACAGCTGCGGATGGAATGGCAACAGGGTTCTGGTATTCTTGCGCATGTGCGACTTAAAAGGGGTAGTTCATTCAAGGGAAAGCTGATTTGCCGTAGTCATTAATACAAGACAGTTTACTGTAGATAAGTAATTTTTTTTATGGTTATGTGGCATTTAATCTGTATATCATTCATTAAATGATCCATTATGCCTTCCTCTTTATTGTTGCTTAGTTTATTTTTGCGTTCTTTGGCTACGGGAATTAAGAGTTTACTTTTTGTTGCCATTGCCAGTACATCCGCAGCTCTCCCTAGTATTCGAGATGAAAAGTTGCTGTGTGAATGGGACATTTTGAGATTCACACGATAGTAAATGCGGTTGTCACTCCCAAAAACTGACATTGTCAACATATCCTATGTCTTACAGTAGTTCCTGTTATGCTTTAAAGGATTAGTTCACTTTAAAATGAAAATTACCCCATGATTTACTCACCCTCAAGCCATCCTCGATGTATATGAATTTCTTCTTTAATAAAGGCCTTCTGAAGCGAAACGATGCATTTGTGTAAGAAAAATATCCATATTTAACATGTTATAAAGTAAAATAATTAGCTTCCACCAGACCGCCTTCCGTATTCAACTTATGAAAAAGTCGTACGTTGAATATGGAAGGCGTAGGACATAGCGTAAGCGTTTTAAACTGCGATAGGTATGGAGATAGAGTAGTTCCAATATTCCAGATAAATAGATTATGATCCACAAATACATTTAAAGAGATTCACAAAAAATAATCAAATGCACAAATAAATAGAATGAGATGTTACTGTCATTTTCAAATGGTGCATAAAATATAATATTTTTGCTTGGCTTGACACACAGTCTAATAGTCTAATGAAATCTACATTTTAAACATCTTTTTACTGTACCAATGTTTAAGAACCCTATCTAAACCAACGCAGGACGAGACCATCCACGATTGTAAAGCAAAATGTAATTGGTTGTAGCGGGAACGTGCCACGAGTGGTCAGCGCAATGTGGCCGTGATCTGATTGGCTTCAGTAGTCGGTGGGTGGAGTCGACCTATTTGTGGATTTGTGTGCAGTCTTGACGCTAGAACTGTTTCAGAATCCACAAATGCGTGAGGTGATTCACAAATGCGCAAGAAGAGATCCACAAATGCATGTAGAGATCCACAAATGCAAAGAAACCGATTCACAAATGTTCAGGTGGTTCATAAATGAATGCCAGGCAGAATTGTGCTTTTGACATAAAAACATATTTGTGAATATGTTTTTTATTAGCAAATCACATTTTATTTATTTGTGAATTTAATTCATTTTTGTGAAATTCCTGACACATATTTGTGGATCTCATTCTGTTTATTTGATTATTTTTTGTGAATCTCTTTAAACTTATTTGTGGATCTTAATCTATTTATCTGGAATATTGGAACAATTCTATCTCCATAAGAGGCTTTACGCTTTCTTCCTAAGTTGAATACGGAAGGCGGTCTGGCGGAAGCTAGATATTTTACTTTATAACGTGTTAAATATGGATATTTTTCTGACACAAATGCATCGCTTCGCTTCAGAAGGCCTTTATTAACCCCCTGGAGCTGTGTGGAGTACGTTTATGATGGATGGATGCACTTTCTTGAGTTTCAAACAGGTGGTTTCCGTGCACTGCCATTATAAAGCTTAGGAGCATCAAGGTGATTATTAATAAACTCTGATTGTATTTGTCTGAAAGAAGAAAGTCATATACACCGAGGATGACTTGAGGGTGAGTAAATCATGGGGTAATTTTCATTTTAAAGTTAACTAATCCTTAAAAGGTGTTTTTTAAATCACATCTTTCCATCTCTAGTTCATTTTGATCCTGGGGTGTGACAAATATTCCATGTTGTCAATCAATTAATTGGAGCTCAAAAAATCTGCATGAAAAACTGTAACTATAATATAGTTTAAAAATGATTATCATGTCACATTACGTAAACTTATCAAGTGTTTTTAAAACAACACCAAGTTTGAACATTAGTGCCAAAACATTTATATATATAATAGAGTTAAATTGATTTATGTACACTACCAGTCAAAAGTTTGGAAACATTACTATTTTTAATGTTTTTGAACAAAGTCTCTTATGCTCATTAAGGCTGCATTTATTTCATAATAAATACAGAAAAAACAATAATATTGTGAAATATTATTACAATTTAAAATTATGGTTTTCTATTTTAATATACTTTAAAATATAATTTATTTCTGTGATGCAAAGCTGAATTGTCAGCATCATTACTCCAGTCTTCAGTGTCACATGATCCTTCAGAAATCATTCTAATATGCTGATTTATTATCAATGTTGGAAACAGTTGTGCTGCTTAATATTATTTTATAACCTGTGATACTTTTTCAGGATTCTTTGATGAATAAAAACTTAAAAAATATCAGCATTTATTTAAAATAGAAATCTTTTGTAACAATATACACTACCGTTCAAAAGTTTGGGGTCAGTATTTTTTTTTTTTTTTTTTTTGAAAGAAATTAATACTTTTATTCAGCACGGATGTGTTAAATTGATAAAAAGTGATAGTAAAGATTTATATTGTTAGAAAAGATTTGTATTTTGAATAAATGCTGTTCTTTTTAACCTTTTATTCATCATTGAATCCTGAAAAAAGTATCACAGGTTCCAAAAAAATACTAAGCAACACAACTGTTTTCAACACTGATAATAACTGAGTATCAAATCAGCATATTAGAATGATTGCTGAAGGATCATGTGACACTGAAGACTGGAGTAATGATGCTGACAATTCAGCTTTGCATCACAGAAATAAATTATATTTTAAAGTATATTAAAATAGAAAACCATAATTTTAAATTGTAATAATATCTCACAATATTATTGTTTTTTTCTGTATTTATTATGAAATAAATTCAGCCTTAATGAGCATAAGAGACTTCATTCAAAAACATTAAAAATAGTTATGTTTCCAAACTTTTGACTGGTAGTGTATATTTTATAAATTATTTATATTATATTTATTTAATAAAATGTATTTATATTTATTATTATTATTATTATTATTATTACATTTAATATTTATTATATGAATATTCCATATAAATATATTATAATATTTTTATAATTCAGTTGTTGCCTTAAATTTTGAAGTATAATCAAATTGTCTTTTCAACTCAATTTTTTCAAATCTTGTCTAGTTGAATCTCATTTAACTCCTATAAAATCAAGTTGGAAAAAGTTATTTTGTTAAAGTAAAGCCATATCATGTCATGACTCTTAAACTGCCAGCTAAAACTGAATCTGTAAGAGAGAGGTAGATGTGAATGTGAAGTGTTTTTTATGCATCTTTTCTTCAGATCTGTATTAATGAAGGTGTGATGTTGGAGGGTGTAAATGGATACTTCAGCACTCATTTGTTTGGGCTTGTACCCTCTTTAGGTGGCATTGAGTCGGGAGTCACGCTGGCAGACGTGTGGTGCTACATGTCCCTGCTGGATAATTGGAATCTTGTGTCTCGGATGACAGTCCCGCGGTGCCGGCACAACAGCGTGGTTTATGACGGCAAGCTTTACGCCATCGGAGGCCTCGGAGTGGCCGGAAACCTGGATAATGTGGAAAGGTACCTGGTGTTTGAATTAAACATTTCATTAGAAGCCATTAGGTGTTTCAGATAAACGTGTGATCAGCTCTTTCTGTGCTGGGAGCCAATCTAATAATTGGATCTCTGCTGAAGTATGGAGGGAGTATTTTGCTGGCAGGTGACTGTGGCACAGATGCATCGAGTAGATTGGATCAGGTTTCGCTGCCGTGGACTGTAGCTATAATCGACCATTACACAGAGGTCGTGACACAGCCACTCGCTTTAAAAAGAACAGAATGCAAAAGCGATAAGGGACGATTTTGTAAACACAAACCAGATTGATATTTGAAGACTGTTTTACAGTTGGTCATATTGAAATAAACCCATTTTCTCATGCAGTATTACTCTTACGATATGAATAATCAATTTGAATTTGTTCTTCTGGCACTAACATCCAATTTCCATCTCACTGCCTCTCTCTGCTCATTCTAGTCTCATAGGCTCCTTTTTCTAGACTTGCGTAGCCAGACTTTTTTGAGCTCCACAGCTTATTCTGGCCCTAAAAACTATTTCATTAGTCCAGGTTTTTCTTTTTTTTTCTTTTTTTTGTTTTAAACAAATACCCACTTAGATAGGAAGGACTGTCTGACTGACATGTAAAATGATTTTATTATACATTATATATATATATATATTCAATGTGTATATATTTATTTATTTATTTATACAACAGTTCTTTCTGGTTCTCGAATCTGATTGGCTGAGAGCCGTGCAATATTCTAGTGATAACAACACTCCTACCTTTTCACTATTTGTATCACTCCGCTTGAAGCAACTGTCATGGCGGCCAAGCAAATCCACCGTATTTTTTACAAATACTACACTTGTTGTACCATAAACTGTAGTTTTAAGAGTTTTTTAGGCAAGAATGTAGTAGTTCAGACTTGAAATATGTGACTCCTTTTTAATCATAGCAACTATTTTACAATTTGTTTAGACGTTTTCGGAGATGTGAGCTCCAGGCCATCAGCGGCCATTTAGTGCTCGTGTACCTGTCGAGAACAGCTTCATCGCAGTCAGTGCTTTGAGGATTTGCAGCTGGCTCTTATAGTGGTTAAACATGAGATATAATTCATTTTGGGTACATAAAATGGGCAATCTTTGGTTTTGTTAATCTATTACTTTTCCTGAGCAAATTGAATTGGGCTATGTTAAATGCAGTAATTTAATATTAAGGTTATATTAAACTTTCATCCTGTAGAGCACTGCTTTTGTACGTTTGACTGAATTGTACAATTGTGTATTTCCTGTCATTTATAATGGCTATTGTTGTTAATTTAAATATTGTTGTTCAATGAATATTATTTTAATCCCCCCTTTAAATTGAAAGGGACTTCTGTAAACAAAGGATGTTGTTTGTGCTGTTATGGAAAATTCCTTTAACTGTAAAAAGGACAAATACAAAGATCGCTTTCTCAGCGGACATTCAAATGGATTTTTATAATGGATATAACATTATGGATATCGACCTGAAGAATAAATGTTATATCAGACACAGGTAATACTCGTTTAGGCATTCTCTCTCCCTCAATAATACTGTACAAAATGCAATTGAATCAGTGGTGGAAGAAAGTAGTTCTTCACAAAAGAGGGTTTTAAAGACACTCCATTGTTATTTCTTATTTATTTACACTCTTGTGCCTGTGATTCTGCCTACGGCCGCATCACAGCCGTGCTGATATATAGCCTTATTGCACGGCTATGAGAGTGATATAGCTCATATTTAATTACAGTACTGTGTATATACAACAAAAGCTTGTGGTAAATGGTGGTATGGTTTGTTGTTTTGCGCAAACAAAGGACTCTCATCATTTCATAAAATTGAGGTTAAACCACTGGAGTCACATGGATTACTTTAATGATGTCTTTCTTGGGCTTGAGAGTAGTAGTTGCGTAGGCTGTTGATAGAGGGACAGAAAGCTCTTAGATTTAATTAGAAAGATATTCATTTGTGTTCCGAAGATGAATGAAAGTCTTACGGGTTTGGAATGACATGAGGGTGAGTAATGACAGAAATTTTATTTGTTGAACTAACCCTTCAAATCAGCCTTTCCAATGTATTGGATATTTTTGAAATTATATATAATAATTATACGTAATTATATTTATAAATTAAATTTTAAATTCTGTTTTTTAAATATCCAATACATTGGATCTGATATCTTTTGGTCACAGCTAAAACCATGCAAACAAGATCATGTCATCAGTATTTTTGACTGTTTTCTAGAAAAAGAAAGCCTGTAAAAGGTTCATTTGGAATTAAAGCCAGCCATTCAGATTGGAACTGGCCAGTGAGCTTAACCATTGTTGTGTGAAATATGAATGAGACTCCATGAACGGTCCACTGAGACCCTTGTCTGATTGACAGAACCGTGGAGGTTTGTTAGAGAGAGACCGACCGCCCACTGCACCCTGCTGACTCCTAATTTATATCCCACCATCCATCTTGCCTGCAGTTTCACGCTCATAAGCATGACATCTACTCCGTTCACAATGATGTCTTCAGTCAGCCTTCTTCTCAAGGCTGCCGTTGGGCCAATCGGGAGCAGCATCAAGGTGCTCTTGCTCTCTGTCCGATTGACTTGCTGTAAACTGTCTGCATAGGCATCAGCCTGGTCATGTCAGAATTGAAATGAACTTGAGATGACTTGAAATGATGTTCTGTGAGATTTTTTTAGCAAGCACTCAGCTTGTTGAGATTAAAAGCTGCACATCCGTACTGGCAACCTTCATAACACCTACAGTGTTTACAGAGGGTTTGATGACTAATAAGCCTAAAAGAAGGTGACTATAAATAACAGACAAACAACACAGAAGTAACAGATAAAAGCTACATGAATGCGCTTTTTATATTGATTTACGTTATTTTCAAAGCAATGTAAAAAAAAAAAAAATTAACACAAATTTACTGAGACTTTGATGTGATTTGGTTTTAATAAATTTATATAAATATACAAAAATATTATAATATTGCTTAAGTTAACAGTGCATTGTTCTAAAAGCATAAAATACAAAGCACATCAAAATATTTTTAAAATAATTTTCCAGTGCTGAATGAGGCTCTATTTATGATTAACATTCCTCATACTTCTCTGTCCGCCATTGTTGATTTAATGCATTCTGGGATTGCATTCTCCCCAGAGAATATTTGTGATGTTTTCCTCAGATTTTGGCTGAACAGGCCATCTTAGATGTCATCATAATGCAGCAGATTTTTTTTTTTTTTTTTTTTTTTGAACATTTTGAGAGTGCGTCTTAAAATGCTCCCTGTATCTCAGAGAAGTGAGTACACCCCTCACATTTCAGCAACCATTTTAGTATATCTTCTCAAGCGACAATACTATAGAAATGAAAATTGTATATACTTTAGAGTAGTCACTTTGCTGCTTGTATAGTGGTACAGATTTACTGTCCTCTAAAAATAACTCAACATATAGCCTTTATTGTCTAAATAACTGGCAACAAAAGTGAGCACACCCTAAGTGAACATGTCAAAACTGTGACCAAAGTGTCAATATTTTGTGTGAGCACCACTGTTATCTAGCACTGCCTTAATCCTCCTGGGCATGGAATTCACCAGAGCTGGGATCCTCTTACACTCCTCCATAATGACATCACGGAGCTGCTGGATGTTAGACACATGGTGCTTCTCCACCTTCTGCTTGAGGATGCCCCACAGGTGCTCAATAGGGTTCAGGTCTGGAGACATACTTGGCCACTCCATAACCTTCACCTTCAGCTTCCTCAGGAAGGCAGTTGTCATCTTGGTGGTGTGTTTGGGGTCGTTATCGTGTTGGAAAACTGTAGTTCGGCCCAGTTTCTGAAGGGAGGGCATCATGTTCTGCTTCAGAATGTCAAAGTACATGTTGGAATCCATGTTCCCCTCAATGAAGTGCAGTTCCCCAGTCCCAGCAGCACTCATGCAGCCTCACACCATGATGCTATCACCACCATGCTTGACTGTAGGCAAGATACAATTTTCTTGGTACTTCTCACCAGGGCGTCACCACACATGCTGGACACCATCTGAGCCAAACAAGTTTATCTTAGTCTCATCAGACCACAGGACATGGTTCCAGTAATTCATGCTCTTGGACAGGTTGTCTTCAGCAAACTGTTTGCGGGCTTTCTTTTGAGGCAGCTTCAGAAGAGGCTTCCTTCTGGGACGACAGCCATGCAAACTGACTTGTTGCAGTGTGCGGCGTATGGTCTGAGCACTGACAAGCTGACCTTCTGTCTCTGCAACCTCTAAAGCAATGCTGGCAGCATTCATGCATCTGTTTTTTGAAGCCAGCTTCTGCACCTGACGCACAGCACAAGGACTCAACTACTTTGATTGACCCTTGCGAGGCCTGTTCCAAGTGGAACCCGTCTTGGAAAACCTCTGTATGACCCTGGCCACTGTACTGTAACTCAGTTTCAGGGTGTTACCAATCTTCTTATAGCCTAGGCCATCTTTGTGGAGAGCAACAATTCTAATTCTCAAATCCTCAAATTGTACAAATTTATACAAATTTGAATTGTCCTATCAAGCAGATAAAAACATGAACATGATGAATAGGACATGTGGCTTTGTAGATGTAGAGCTGCTATCACGTAGGGTGTACTCACTTTTGTTGCCAGCTATTTAGACAATAATGGCTGTATGTTACTCTAAAATATATACAAGTTTCATTTCTATAGTATTGTCCCTTGAGAAGATATACTAAAATAGTTACTGAAATGTGAGGGGTGTACTCACTTTTGTGAGATACTGTATATATATATATATATATATATATACACCTCTGTAAGTGCAAAATGAGAATAAAACTGACTTTAGTGAGCAAAAAAAAACTAAAGATGCTCAACAGTGGGTAGGAAGTTTTTATTTGGGTGGTATTCAATCATTTTAATGCCACAAAATGAAAGATTTATAGTTACCAACCACTGTTGAGCATTTCTAATTTATTTACAATAAATGTTACATGTATACTTTATTCTTAGAAGATTTTGATGAGTATGAGTACATTAGCACAGTATTGAAGTATAGAGTGAGATCATTGTGTCTATAATTTTTGAAATATGCATGAAGTCAAGCTCTATGGCAGATCCCCATGTTGAGACAGCTGTATTTAGTGGGCGAAGAAATTCTCATTTTGACGGCAGTATACACAAACACAGCTTGTGTATCTGCACCACGTTCACACCAGCTCATCAAATGTCATACTTGCGGCATTGAATCCTGGTGTTAATGATGGTAGCCGACGGCATGCTCTCGCTGGGCGCCTCCTAACCTTTCACAGTCTGGAAATGCCACACCCCTCGAGTCCAGCCCTCTGATGGCAGCGCAAGGACGGTGATTATTCTGTAGACTTGCCCCATTCAAGCCAATCAGCAACACTTACTGTTTAATTGCTCTTTGATGATGGATTCCGGTCATAAAGCCACAGTCTCACACTGAGTTGTCGTTCCATCTCTTTAGCTCTGAAATTACTGTAGGAGAGGGAGTGAAAACAAGGATCTTGTGAGGGCAAAAGCGACAAGAAGCTGCTCTAGGGAGTTTATTTTTTCTGTGTCATACAGTCATGACTTAGGCACTTTCACAATGCTGCGTGTCACTGGCTGAAGTCAAATGATCAACTGCTCCAATTAAAGCACTAAATCTGAACTTGAATGTGCTCTGTATAAACTGGATATATTATGTAATCATTAACCAACAAGCAAATGTTCAAAAAATCAACATGGATCACCAAGTTAACGCTCTGAAGTCCTTGCCACTGTCGCCTTTGGCTTGCTTAGTTGGGGACACTTGACATTTGATATTCAACAGTGCTTTGCATCTGCCTGCATTGACACCATTTTCTTTAAGAGCTGCTGTGCAGCCAAAATTATATACCAGTTATCACTGTAAAGCTGCTTTGACACAATCTGCATTGTAAAAAGCGCTATATAAATAAAGGTAAAAAAATAAAAATAAAAAAAAAAGTCAGCATAAATGTAAAATGCACATTCCTGCTGTTGTTATAAATGATTCGTCAGTGCATGTTAATCCAAAGAACAAAAAAATGCTTTTTACCATCCAATCAAGGCAACAAATATCATAAGTCTGATTAAAAGATAATCTAAGCAATTAGTGATTACTGTTGTTTATAATTGGGGTTAGATACACTACCATTCAAAAGATTTTTTTTAAAGAAATGTATACTTTCATGCAGCAAGGATGCATTAAATGGATCAGAAGTCACAATAAACATTTATAATGTTATAAAACATTTCTGTTTCAAATTAATTCTGTTCTTTTGAACTTTTTATTCATCAAAGAATCCTGAAAATAAAATGTATCATGGTTTAAACAAAAATATGAAGCAACTGTTTTCAACATTGATAATAATAAAAAATGTTTTTTGAGCAGCAAATCAGCATATTAGAATGATTTCTGAAGGATCATGTGACGCTGAAGACTTGAATAATGATTCTGAAAATTCAGCTTTGCATGACAGGAATAAATTACGTTTTAAAATATATTACAATATAAAACAGTTATTTTAAACTGTAATAATATTTCAAAATATTACGGTTTTTACTGTCTTTTTGATCAAATAAATGCAACCTTGGTGAGCGTAAGAGACTTCTTTTAAAAACATTAATAAATCTTAAGGTCCGCAAAATTTTGACCCTGATTTTGAGCAATAGCAATGTCCTGATGGTATTGGGCATGTTTTTGCTTTAATTGCCTTTCATAATACTAATCATTTGGTTTTGTAATGCTTTTGGTTATAAGAACATCTTTGAATGGTTTCCCGGTAGACCAAACTAAAGAACAAGTAGTTTTTCTTGATACCCCTGCAAATGAATTGAATGTGTCTCTCAGAGTTGGTGGCTCCTGTAGGCAGTCAAAGCGAGGCCTATTGTGCCGTGCTGAGATAGAGCGTCCCACCGGGCAAACTCAACACACCATGGCATTAAAGAACTGATAACTCGCCGTCTGCTGCTGTGCCTTTATCTCCAGCAGACTCCGCTGCTCCACTCCTGCAAAGTGGATTTTTAGACCCTTTTGATTGTCAAATCGACAAGGAAGGACTCAAATTAAAGTATTTTTATTTTTAATTGGAGCTCTTTTTCTCTCTTGTCACTTAATAGACTTCATCTGTAACATCATCATAGCAGTATCTGTATTCTCTAAAGTCCATAGCCAAGTCAAGTCACCTTTATTTCTATAGCAGTTTATGCAATACAGAACCTTACAAAAACCTCAAAAGCTTACAATGACTTCAGTCATTACTAGAGAGTTATCATGCTTTTCACATTAGAATACTGTTCCAAATAATTGGTAATACATTTTAAAGGATGTAGTAATACAGTAGTTATACATTATGCATTATTTACATTAATTATGAACCTGTAGTTCTTAGTTGGGAGGTATGAAAAAACAGTAGTTACTGATTAGCTAATAGTTAATTATCTCATTCAACCAAGTGCTATTACCTCACTAATTTGTTTTAATGAGTTTTGTAATGAGTTTTTTGCTAGTTAATTGTAGTTACTAGGATGTTAATATTGCGTTGCTCATTTGTTCCTGTGTAGTTATTCATTAATGATAAATCAGTATTCTAAAGTGTTACCGAATATTGTAGTAAACCTATGCAGATGTAGTGTTGTATGGAGGTGATAAGGTTGAGATATTGAGATATGTTATCATGGGAGAAACGCAGAACATCTGTCTGTAGGTGAATGAAGCATAATATTTTAGAATTAGTATAAATATTAATTGGGGACATTATACATGTGTGTAAGTCAGTTTTTTCTCACATTTGTCACTTGGCGAGTGTTAATTTTATAGAAACCTGCCTGATGACATCCTGTGATTTCTATTTTGCTTGGGCCTAAATAAGGGTTTCTCATATATGTTGTTCTAGGAAATCACAGGCAGTTGACCTTGGACCGATTTTCATCATTTATACAAAATTTATTCTGCTGATTTTTGTTATGCTCTAAAATGCTCTTGACCCCACATACATTTCAAAGACACTTGGGAGATAATGCCTGATCAGAAAAGTACAGGCCACAAGAATCATACATTTGGCCCATAGAAACGGAATTGAGGTCACTTTCAAACAAAGAAACTCTCCCACCAGAGAACTGCATCTTTCTCTTTGGTCAATCCAAAAGTCAAAATTGTGACTTCCGTAGAGGTTAAAAAGCCCCCATGCAGATGTTTCTAGCATGTTATATGTTTGGCAACGGTTCTTTTAACCCTTAAAGATGGAGTGTGTAGCTTTTCATTTCTTAAACAACCATGTAGGAAGACACATCAGGGCCATATTCCAGGATGACAATGTCAAGATTCGCCAGGGTTAAAATTGTGAAAGAATGGTTCAGAGAACATGAAGAATCATTTTCACAATGGCACCTCTGAGTCCAGACCTTAATTTCATTGAAAGTCTTTGGGATGTGCTGGAGTAGACTTTACAGAGTGCTCACCTCTTGCATTGTCAATACAAGATCTTGACCAAAAATTGATGCACCTCTTGATGGAAATAACATCACAACATTTATTTCCATCGAGAGGTGCATAATTTTTTGGTCAAGATCTTGTATTGACAATGCAAGAGGTGTGCACTCTGTAAAGTCTTTTCCAGCACATCCCAAAAACTTACACTGAGGTTAAGGTAGTTCCAATTCATATGTGAAAATGATTCTTCATGCTCCCTCCCAACAGTTCTTTCACAATTTGAGCTTGATGAATCTTGACATTGTCATCCTGGAATATGTCTTTAATACATGGTTGCTTAAGAAATGAAAAGCTACACACTCCATCTTTTAGGGTTAAAAGAACCGTTGCCAAACATATAACATGCTAGAAAAATAATAATCACTGTAATAATGATCCATCCTTCAGTATTTGCCTATTAAAATCTAAACAGCGACACATATATATATATATATATATATATATATATATATGGTACAAACATACATATTATTTTCTTGCATTACAGTAATGAGAATATTGGCTTCATTGTCAATAAACACTGAGACGGTAAAAACATTTATCACAATCAATCTGACAAAGAGATCTGACAAGATCAATGGGTCTCATGTGTTTTGGAATGCTTTCAAATTCACAGCTGGACTGTAGATCATCCATCTACCTTTGAGATGAAGGAAAGTGATTAGACAGCACTGTCGGCCGTGTATTTTAAGGGGAAACATAATGGGCTGAGATGGGAAGACATTGATCAGCGGCTCCCTCCGGCAGATATGCGGCCTTTACAGAGGAGGAGAGCGCTGCATACAGAGAGAGCAGACATAACCTTGACACGGGAACTGGTCCAAGCCCGTGTACCGGCAGAGCTGGATGGATTATATATAGAAAGGTCTGTGATTAGCCATGTGTATGTGTGTGGTTTTGGCCTGGCATGACTCTCTAATCCCGTCTCTCCCTGATGGATGGATGGCGATCTGCTCCGGTAATGATGCCAGCCGCCCCTCAGGTCATCCGCCCTCCATACCCAGCAAAATGATAATAGGGAAGCAAGCAAGCAAATTGGTGAGATGTGTTAAGAAAGGCTTGTATTGGTTAATATGGTGATTCTACAGGTTTTGTGAACATTTTCCTAATTGTTTTGGTCCCCTCACCACACAGTCTTGATGCTGAAGGTGCCCTGTTTTTCCAAGACAAATGGAAAGGTCATCTGTCTTTTGGCATTCTTGTTCATTGTGTACAAGCTGAAGTGCTCAAGAAATGAGTTTGTTTACAGGAGTTCTGTGTTGTAACCTTGGCCCAGTTTGTTACTGTGGCCTGTCTTGATGTGTTAAAACTTGCAATAGTGCTGTCACTACAGTTAGAGGTCACATTTAATGTCCATATAACTTTGATTCAACATGAAATCAGAACTGACTGTGTATACTTTCTTAAAGGGATAGTTCACCCAAAAATGAAACTTCTGTCATCACTTACTCACCCACATGTCATTCCAAACCTGTATGGCTTTCTTTCTTCTGTGGAAGCAGAAGCTGGTATTGTTAACTAAAGCTAAAAGCTATTAAAATTTTTTGTTAATTGAAATAAAATTATAAATAATTTTACAGATTAAAAAAAAAAAAAAAAAACTTAATAGAAATTAACTTAAAATTACAAATGTTGTCTTTGCAACTAATGGAAATAAAAAGTTTAAGCTGAAGTACTGAAAGCTTAATGGAAAAAAAAAAAAAGTACAAAATTAAAACTGAAATTAAAATGGAAACTGAAAATACAAAAATAAAGCTAATGCAATAATAATAAACTTTATTTTTGTCACGATGGGTTGTAGATATGAATGCACGACGAAGGAGATATCTTCAAATAACATTTAATGGAACACTAGGAACAAGGAACATGAAAATCACCAGGAAATAAATGCAAACACCACCTTACATAATCAAAGCTAGACAAAGGACAGACTGAAACTAAGGGCATATATATACACAGAGAACTGAGGATTAAACAAGACTAATTAACAAGAAACACCTGAACTGAAGACACTAATCAAATCAGTAACCAAGGAGACAAACAGGCAGGCACACAAGGAGAACTGAAACAATTAACAAACTAGAAAACTGACTAAGAAACTGAAGACAGGGAAAAAGCATGAAAACAGATCAAAAACAAACTCAAAACAGACATAACCCTGACAGTACACCCCCTCCTGCAAAGGCGCATCCTCGCGCCGTACAAAGATAGTCCAACCTAGGAGGGTAGGCAGGGCTCAGGAGGGGGGCGTGGAACGAACGAACAAAAGTCCAAGGGGTGAGAGCGTGGGTGCCCTGAAGCCTGACTAGGACAGTCTTAGGCAGGACGGGAAGCCTCCAGGGCAGTACCTGTAGTTCAGTGCACCATGGTGGATCGGGCAGTTCAGGGGGCCATGGCGGATCGGGCAGTTCAGTTGGGCATGGCGGATCGGGCAGTTCAGGGCGCCATGGCGGTGCAGCCTCTGTGGCCTTGGCCCGGACCCCAGGCTCTGCCACTATGGCCACATGTATATGACTCGGGGACTGGAGCGGAGTCTGGAGCTGACTCAGGGACTGGAGCAGAGTCTGAAGGTGACTCTGGGACTGGAGCAGGCACATTGGTTGGAGTCAACGTGTGTGCCGCCCACACATACAAAAGTGCTGTGGCCATAATGACCAGCGCTGCACTCTCTGAAGACTCAGGGGTAGGAATGGATTCTGGGACTGGAGCCATCTCTGGACTCTGGTCAGGGGCTGAAGCCATCACTAGACTCTGGTCAGGGACTGAAGCAGACACTGGAGCAGATTCAGGGGCTGGAGAAGACACTGGAGCGGACTCAGGGGCTGGAGAAGACACTGGACTCTGGTCAGGGACGGTTCTTGCGTCAGACCAGAAGTTGATCAGCCAAAAATCCTCCATTAGCTCTGTAGAGGACTGAGGCATGGCGGCCATTTTGGCTGAGGGCTCATTTTCGGCGACAACCATCTTGACCGAGGGCTCAGGCGTGGCTGCGGCCATCTTGGCCGAGGGGGTCAGGCGTGGCAGCGGCCATCTTGCGACGAGGCTCTGGGATAGATTCTGGGGCTGGAGTGAACTCTGGAGTGGCTAAGATGGTCCCAGTGTTAAGGGATGTGGAGGACTTGGTTGCAGGATTGGGGTGAGTTGGAGTGGCCAAACTCTTTCGGGATAGGACTGGTTAAGTGTTATTGTCCTCTTTAACTTCAACCATGAAATTAGACTTATATAGCAAGAGGACGAAATTAATGAAATCGACTAGAGGCAAATTATAATGACCAGGAGACAGGAACTGATATAACACATCATCTAGTCCTATCCGAAAGTAGGCCTTGAGCGAGGACTCACTCCAACTCACCAGATGGGAATAATCCAAAAATTCCTCCACGCACCACTCCAGAGGACGTCCATCCTGTCGCAGGGAGTAGAGGTACTCCTCTGCCATCTTTGATGTTGTTGGCATTGGATTGAGAGACACTGTGACCATTGATATTGGCAGTGCTGGGAAATCCAATCTTCTGTAAGGTTCTAGCTTTCTGTCACGATGGGTTGTAGATATGAATGCACGAATAAGGAGATATCTTCAAATAACATTTAATGGAACACTAGGAACAAGGAACATGAAAATCACCAGGAAATAACAACTACAAACACCACCTTACATAATCAAAGCTAAACAAAGGACAGACTGAAACTAAGGGCATATATATATATATATATATATATATATATATACAGAGAACTGAGGAGTAAACGAGACTAATTAACAAGAAACACCTGAACTGAAGACACTAATCAAATCAGTAACCAAGGAGACAAACAGGCA
This sequence comes from Hypophthalmichthys nobilis, assembly GCA_037950665.1. Lineage (NCBI taxonomy): Eukaryota > Metazoa > Chordata > Actinopteri > Cypriniformes > Xenocyprididae > Hypophthalmichthys > Hypophthalmichthys nobilis. The sequence goes on along the minus strand of CM075478.1, from coordinate 7,246,863 downwards.
GGCACACAAAGAGAACTGAAACAATTAACAAACTAGAAAACTGACTAAGAAACTGAAGACAGGGAAAAAGCATGAAAACAGATCAAAAACAAACTCAAAACAGACATAACCCTAACAATTTTCTATAGCGCCTTTAAAAAGTAGCATCTCAATGCGCTTCACAGAAGAAAAAAGAAAACATACAATTATACAAACAATACTTTAAAATAAGTGAGATATAAAAAGACACACCAAATAAGAACATACAATCAAAAACAAGTAAATTAGAAACTTAACAATATCAATTTCAATATAATCAAGTAAAAGCTACCCTAAAGAAATAAGCTTTAAGAGAAGATTTAAAAACACTAAGGGATTATGCTTGCCTATTCCGAGCAGGCAAGGAATTCCAAAGTCTTGGAGTAACTGAAGAAAACGCTCTATCACCCATAGATTTTAAATGGGTATGTGGAACGATTAAAAGGCCAGCTTCCGAAGAGCGGAGAGCAAGCACAGGTGTGTAGGGGGCTAAAAGCTCAGAGAGATAGTGAGGAGCCAAACCATTCAAAGCTTTATAAGTAAGCATGAGAACTTTAAAATCCACACGAAATCTGACAGGGAGCCAATGTAAAGACTCCAAGACTGGAGTGATGTGATCCCTTGTCCTGGTTCCAGACAGGATTTGGGCGGTTGAATTTTGAACCAGCTGTAATTTATTTAGGATAGCATTTGAGACCCCGACCAGCAAAGCATTGCAATAATCAATGCAAGAAAACACAAAGATATTGATCAACTTTTCAGCCACTGGGAGTGACAGCATAGGACGCAATTTGACAATATTTCTTAGATGAAAGAATGGTGTCTTTACAGTGTTCTGAACATGGAGAACAAATGTTAAATGTACATCAAATATCACCCCTATTTTTTTTTTTTTATTTTGTTTGAAATTCCAGTGTAGAACCATCTACACTTAAAGTTAAAGACCCAGCCTTGCGTATCTGGTGAGGTGAGCCAATGAACATTGCCTCCGTCTTGTCACTGTTCAGACATAAGAAATTTCCAGACATCCATTTTTTTTATCTCAGAAATACATTGAGAAAGAAAAGACACAGCCACATTAACATCAGGTTTTGAATGTACATAAACCTGAGTGTCATCTGCATAAAAGTGAAAGTTCAGACCAAGTGATCTTAAAAGTTGACCCAATGGATAAATGTAAATGCTAAAAAGTAAAGGGCCCAAAATTGATCCTTGAGGAACACCAGATTTCACAACACCAATATCAGACCTGCAACCACCCATAGCAATGAACTGCTTTCGATCTGAGAGATAAGACTCAAACCAGCTTAGTGCAGTCCCAGAAACACCAAAGACAGACTGAGTAAGTAAGATTGAATGATCAACAGTGTCGAATGCAGCACTGAGATCAAGAAAAATCAAGATAGAAAGACAGCCAGAATCAGAAGCTATTAACAAATCATTAGTGACCTTAACTAAAGCTGTTTCAGTGCTGTGGAGTTTACGGAATCCTGATTGAAGGGGCTCAAAAAGATTGTTTGCGGTAAGATGAGAATTCAATTGATTAGCAACAATTGCGCTCTAAAATTTTTGCGAAGAATGGAAGATTGGATACGGAAATTATTAAGATTATCAAAGTTAATGTTTTTTTTTTTTTTTTTGGTACGGGGGTCACAGCAGCAATTTTAAATGCTGCTGGCACAACACCAGTACACAGAGAATCATTTATGATGCTTAATACAGCAGGACATAAAGTAGCAAAACATGATTGAAACAGCCTGGTTGGTACAGGATCAACAATGGAAGTAGCAGCTTTCATTTTTGAAACCTCATTGCAAAGAGAATTCAAGTCCACTGTGGAGAAGTTTGAGAGATGGGTACCAGAAAATTCAGAAATGGATAAAAGAGAAACAGACGGAGGAAGAGAAGAAATAATACATTTATTAAGTGTGATCAATCTTAGAGCTAAAGAAATCAAGAAACTTATTACAAAGGTGAGTTGAGGCAGAACCAGTCAGAGAACCCTTACATTTGAGTAGTTTGTTAATTGAATGAAACAATTGTCTGGTGTTATTCTGATTGTTATCAACAATCTGTGCAAAATAATGCAAGAAAGTTACTACTGAATAAATAATGATTCAGCATATATTGTACTATAGAACTGAATGAGTACCATTTTCATAGGCCTACAATTTACATGGTAATCCAAGGTGCTTCAAAAAATACATTTTGAATTTTATTTTTTAGAAATAGGATTAACCCATTGAGATGTACCATCTTGTTTTCGAGGGGGGCCTTACATACAACGTAACACAATCACAACAAACCAACAAACAACAAAACACAAACCTAAACAATAATGAAAATATTACACCACCAAGTTACTAGAATGGTCAATAATAAATACACAACAAAATATACTGATCAGTGAATACAACTGTAAATAAACAAAGTATAAACAAAAATTATATATAAACAAGTGTAAAAAATATAAATAACAGTGACAGCTTCAATGATAGCATGCACAGTCCACCTTAAAATAAGATGACAAAAATTGTTTAAACATCCAAAATGATGTAATGGATCTAATGTCTACAAGTATATTATCCTAGTCTATTGGGGCTTTAAACATAAAAGCTCTTTTGCCAAGGTTTTTTTTTTTTTTTTGCACAAGGAACAAAAATATGTATGGGCAGAATGTCTAACTTGGTAATTTAAAGAAAAAGATACAAAGTTTTGTTGTAAATAACTAGGATAATTAAAATAAATACATTTAAATATAAATTGAAGCCAATGAATATGTCTTCTTATATGCAGAGATGGCTATTTGAGTACATCATACATTGTACAGTGATGAGTAAAAAAAGAACATCCCAAAACAAATCTGCAGTCTATTATACAGTCATGTGAAAAAGTTAGGATACTGTATTCCATGCTTTTCTGTATCAGGACATTACAAAGAATCATCTAGTGCTTGGCAGGTCTTAAAACTTTGAAAATAAAAACTCAGATGAACAAAACACATGACATATCACACCGTCATCATTTATTCAACAAAATTAAAGCCAAGATGGAACAGCCATGGGTGACAAAGTTGGGACACCCTATGATTCAATTGCTTGTGGATCCCTTTTAGCAGAAATAACTTGAAGTAATAATTTTCTGTATGACTTTATTAGTCTCTCACATCACTCTGGAGGAATCTGTCCCACTGTTCTTTACAATGTTGCTCCAGTTATTTGAGGTTTGTGAGCATTTGTTAATGCACAGCTCTTGCCACAGCATTTCAGTCGGGATGAGGTCTGGATTTCAACTGGGCCATTGCAACACCTTGATTATTTTCTTTTTCAGCCATTCTGTTGTAGATTTGCTGGTGATCTTCAGATCATTGTCCAGTTGCATGACCCAATTTTGGCCAAGCTTTAGCTGTCGGACAGATGGCCTCACATTTGACTCTAGAAAACTTTGGTATACAGAGGAGTTCATGGTCGACTCAATGACTGTGAGGTGCCCAGGGCCTGTGGCTACAAAACAAGCCCCAAATCATCAGCCCTCCTCCAGCATGCTTGACTTTTGGTATGAAGTGTTTGTGCTGATACGCTGTTTTTGGTTTTCACCAAACTTGGCGATGTGCATTATGGCCAAACATCTCCTCTTTGGTCTCATATGTCCAAAGGACTTTGTTCTAGAAGTCTTATTGTTTGTTCAAATGCAATTTTTCAAACCCAAGCCATGCTGCCATGTTTTTTTTTTTTCATATGTACATTGTGGGGACCAGCCAGCAGTCCCCATGGGGGAAATGGATTAATAAACATATTAAATGATGTTTAACATAATAAATTATGTATTAAATGATGCTATGGAGAGTCCCTAGCGCTTTGTGTTAGCGCTGTTGTAACCAATTTATTCGTGTTGACAAAAGCAAAAGCTGTTTTCAGGTAAAAGAATCCTGTAAGGGTGTTTGTTTTAGTCCCAAGATACAACAAGGATTTCCGGAGCTATTCTTGTGTGTCGCTATTATATTTTTATGAATTCTCTGTTTGATATTGTACATGATTTCATTTGACTAGGTAGGAAGTATGTATTAATATTACATTTGAGAGTGTGCTTTAATGATAAATTAATCTCTTTTACCTCAAAAGAACAAGGAAAGTTGTATTATTTTTTCATTGTATGACCCTTTTCACTACTTTCTGCTCCCTTTTTGAGGCTCAGCCACCCAGCTCTAAGAGGCTTTCACGGTTTTTGAGTTATTATTTTTAAATTGGTTGCCGCAGAGACTAGGCCAAAGTAACCTTTGATCGAGATACGCCATCACGCATGTCACGAGTTTGGCCAACAGTCACTATAAAAACTTGCTCACCACAGTTCAGCACATATTTGCGAGTCTAACCACTGCAGAGTCGTCCCGACCCCTCGTTCCCTCGCAGCTGCCTCGGCTGCAGGCATGTGTGGACTTCTTGAACTGCCTGCTTGATGTCTCATGTCGGCCCGTGAATGTTCACCTCCCATGAGACACCGATCTGGAAAGCAGTAACACCTGTCACACCAGAGAATTCACAGCGTGTTTTAAAGCACTGGGAACACTACAGAGAAACTTCAGCTTGTTTGTTTAAGATGGGTAATTTGTAGACACTGCAAAAAGAAATATGAACGTGCATGATATTTATAGAAGTAGATGCTAATTAACGACAAGATGACTAGAAAAGGAAAATTTGGGAAGACAGACTTTGAATGTTGACTTGACAAACCTTGCCCAAAAGATTAAAAAAACAACTACTGTTTTATTTTTTATATAAAAATTAAAACAAAATTTTATATGTTATTTAGTAGCTTGAATGCTGTGTACTTGAATTGCTAAGTCTTTACTCGGGTGTTATGAGTGGTTGCTATGTGATTGGTAATGTTATCTATTGGTAATTGGTTGCTATGGTTCCAGGTTGTTGGTCTAGGGTTACTGGCGGGTACTAGGGTGTTTTAGGTCAGGGGTTTTCAAACTGGTGTGTGTGGAAAAGTTTAGAGAAAGTGTAAAAAAAAAAAAAAAAAAAAAAAAATATATATATATATATATATATATATATAATAAGTAAAATGATGAATAAATCAATTATACAATAAAACAAATAAACAAATAAATAATTTAATACACAAATAAATAAGCAAATAAATAAAAATTAGATAAAAATACATAAGCTAGATTAAAATAAATAAGTAAATGAGTAAATAATAAATAGCACTGTAATGTAATTATAATATAACTGGAAAATATTTTCCAAACAATATTTTAGGCATATTTATAATATTAATTTTTCACAGTAAAAAATGGGTCATTTTATAATAAACTATATAAATGCCTTTTAAATTTTAGGATGGGGGTCCCTCGCTCTAGTACGATCATCAGTCAGTCAGTCAGTCACTGAACCTGTCCATGTACTGCAGAGAAAAGTGCTGTGTTTAAGTTAAATAATATGAATGTTCTTGGTATTTGTGGAAGCAGATGCCATATAAAACAAGTGTGAAATAATGCAAATGATATTGTATATGTAGGTTTTATGGATTAGCAAAATCAAAAAGAATTTTCATCTGGATTTCTCTTCAAAAAACAATACTGGCCAATTAAAACAGAATTTGCATCAAAGCCACATATGCTAGAAAAGTCACATGATTGCAGGTGTTTCCTCGCTAATTGCTTTAATTCATATCAGACTCCTTTTATGTGAGAAAACGTGAGTCATAATGATTTTTCATTTGTTCCACAGATGTCTGTATTTATAACCGCACTTTCATTAAGCGAGTCTCTGCCTTGTATAATTAGTTCCTTCCTGTACGCCGCTGTAAAAGTCTCATTAAAAAAGAGGCAGAAGTCGCCTGATAACACTCTCCCTCTGTGTAATTAATGGTCTTAACCACGAGCCGCTGAGCTGACAATGAACCGCCCGCTTAACCACGCGCCAAAAGAGAGGATGAAATGTCCGCTTGCGAGCCATCTGCTTTACTGTACGGTGTTGAAAAAAACGTTTTTTTTAACTTGTTAGTGGTGTTTGCTTGTAGTCAAGACCAAGTCAGGACCAAGACCAAGAGATAGAGTCAAGACCTAGACCAGACCAGCTTAAATTAATCTAAAAGATCCACATTTACTGCCTGAGAAATGGCTTATATTTAATCAATAAATAAATTTTTGAATAATAAGACACTGTATAGAGCTGTTACCAATCAAATGAAATCACATTTCAACAAAATTCTTCTTTGCACTGCAGTGGTGACACAGAAGTTGCATCTGAATTGGTTCAATTGAGATTAATGTTTTAAAAATAAAATTGTGGTTATTGAACATTTGTAAAATCAGTATTATCAATCATCATTTGCAATCATGCTCATATTTGTAAAAACAGCTCTCTGGCTCTTGTGGTGTTGCTTTATTATATAATATGTTATAATATAAAAAAAACTAAGATCTCATACAAGTACTTTTTTTGCAATCATATCTTGAATTTTGTGGGCAATTGTATTAAATATGGTGAAATTTTTGGCACAATTCCCTGTTAATTTCTGACCTGGCGCAACAGTAACAAAAGAAATCAAATTAGAAATTGGATATTGATTGCATGTGAAGCAGGAAGTTTTACATCCAATCACATTATGTATTTTTTTTTTTTTTACTGTACTAAAGCGTGAAAATACTATACTATAATATATTTGCAGAGATTTAGGAAACATATTAAGTTCAAATACTTTTTTTTCCTGAAAATCAATGCTACAGCTAGTTACAAGATTCTACAAGACCTAAAGAGCATTGGCATCTGTGTCAATTCAACTGCTACCTGTCAATATTACATTCTGCATCTTTAATTGTGTTAACAAATAAATCAGACAATGCACTGGCAATTTAGTTATATCCCCGCAATTGTAGTCTTGAAATAAAATCCAGAGTTCTCTTAGACCGAGACAAGACCAAGTACAAATGCGGTCGAGGCAAGACCAAGACCTTCAAAAAATGGTCTTGAGTACTACAACATTAACAAAAATTCTAAGTAAGAAAATCATTTTTAGCATAGTGATACTTTACTCTATGATCTGATGATGAAAATAGGCGATGCTGGACAATGAAAATAGGCAACTAGGCAACTATTGTTAATGCTTTAACAGAAGTACAAGCTTCAAGTTTCTGTATTAAAACCCTCCAGTGCACCTGCCTGCTGCTGTAGTCTCTCTATAGACATTAAGGTGAAAGTATCCTGCAATATTCCTTTAATATATGCATGTTACTGTGCTGCAGGGTTTTGCTTGTGAGATTTTTCCAGCATTTCCCTTCATTGAGGCAAACGAGATAAGCTTCTCCAGCAATCTTTCACAGTCAGTATCTGTTAAATGTGCAGTAGATAAGGTCGACTCGACTGCAGTCTCCACCGGCTCCAAACACGTTTTCTGCTCCTCCATTAAGACTCATAATGGTCTCACTCAGTGAGCGCGACCGGGTCTCATTCCCTGCTCAATTTTCACCCTCTAACAGGCAATCTCCTGATGTCTCCCACAGGTCTTCCTGCACAAACTCAAAGCATGATCTGAGTTGGAATCTAGGTTGCTCAGCTCCTCAGTCAAACCTGCTCTTGTATCATTTTGCACAATCCAAATATAGCTTCCACTTCCCACACCTGTGAGCCTGTCCCGTGATTAGATGAGGATCAATCCAGAGTTCAATTTTAAAAGTCCACACCCATTGAGGATGCATTTTCTGCATTATTTTTATTATAGATGCATTTTCTGCATTATAAGCACATATATTTTTCAATTTTAAAAGTCCACACCCATTGAGGATGCATTTTCTGCATTATTTTTATTATAGATGCCATTTTCTGCATTGTATATATATATATATATATATATAGTGTATATATATATATATATATATATATAGTGTGTGTGTGTGTGTGTGTTTATAATGCAGAATATATATATAGGGAGAGAGAGAGAGAGAGAGAGAGATCTGTGTGAATACTTAATAGATATTGAAGTGTTTAAAAATAATTGTTTAGAAAGTGCATCGATTCCACTATTTTAAATCTCATTTAATGATTTACTGTATTTTATATTACAGTTATAATATTTTGACTTGAAATGTCCTTGATTGTCATGAAAATGTCATAGAAATGCAAGGAATCCTAATGTTCCTTTATTTTCTATATTCAATGTATTTTTTCTTTCTTTCTTTTTTTTCTTGAAACATGAGCAGGATAGTGTTAGTGACAATCAGCCATGTGCATTTTTCACTGCAGTCTCTTTTTACTTTTGTTTAAAAGCTGGAGTTCACAAATTATCTTACCCAAGGCCAGTAAAAAAAACTCTCGCAATATACTCTATTTTCCTGATGCTTCATCAGGCATGAAGCGGAAACATGCTGATATGAGCCATGGGCTTCATTTAAAGATCCATGGAACATGTCTTTTTATTTAGGCCTTTAATAGTCATTTTTCTAGGGGAAAAAAAAAAGATTTAGGTTTTGGTTGCCAGGGTGTTTGTAAAACTTTTAACTATACATATGAGCAGTAAGAATAGAATAGAATAGAATAGAATAGAATAGAATAGAATAGAATTAGTGCTGTCAAACAATTAATCATGATTAATCGCATCCAAAATAAAGGTTTGTGTTTACATAATATATGTGTGTGTACTGTGTATATTTATTATGTATATATAAATACACACACATACATGTATTTATTTAAGAAATATTTACATGTATAAATGTATATTTATATATTTATATCTGTATAATTTATATTATATATAAATATAAATATTTTGGTAACACTTTAGTATAGGGGACACATATAAACTATTAACTATGACTTTTTTCCTCAATAAACTCCTAATTTACTGCTTATTAATAGTTAGTAAGGTAATTGTTATATATATAATAGTTTAGGTATTGGGTAGGATTAAGAATGTAGAATAAGGTCATGCAGAATAAGGCATTAATTTGTGCTTAATAAGTACTAATAAATAGCTAATATTCTATTAACATGCATGCTAATATGAAACTAGTTAAAAGACCCTAAAATAAAGTGTTACCAATATTTTATATATAAATATAATATATTTTTGTTAAATACATACATGCATGTGTGTGTATTTATATACACTTAATAAATATACACAGTACACACATATATTATGTAAACACAAACTTTTATTTTGGATGCGATTAATCTCGATTAATCATTTGACAGCACTGAATAGAATAGAATAGAACATTTATTTTGTCTAAAAAGGCTCTTTGAATTCTGCTCTTTGTAATGTTCCAGGCTAAATCGCTTTTCATTTTCTTTCCAGGTACGACACCATCACTAACCAGTGGGAGATGGTGGCTTCTTTGCCCAAACCTGTCCATTCTGCAGCAGCGACTGTCTGTGGAGGGAAGATTTATGTGTTTGGAGGGGTGAATGAGGCCGGTCGCTCTGCTGGAGTACTTCAATCATATGTGCCTCAAACCAACGCCTGGAGCTTTATTGAGTCGCCTATGATCGGTAAGAGCACTGAAGATAATTACTGAGCCACCAGACTGTGCTGTTCACCTGCTGTCTTCTGCATATATATATATATATATATATATATATATATACAGTGCTCAGTGTAAATGAGTACACCCCCTTTGAAAAGTAACATTTTAAACAACATCTCAATGAACACAAAAACAATTTCCAAAATGTTGACAAGGCTAAGTTTAATATAACATCTGTTTAACTTATAACATGAAAGTAAGGTTAATAATATAACTTGGATTACACATTTTTCAGTTTTACTCAAATTAGGGTGATGCAAAAATGAGTAGACCCCACAACAAAAACTATTACATCTAGTACTTTGTATGGTCTCCATGATTTTTAATGACAGCACCAAGTCTTCTAGGCATGGAATGAACAAGTTGGCGACATTTTGCAATATCTATCTTTTTCCATTCTTGAGTGATGCTCAAACTATCTCTTCAGAATTCCCCATAGGTGTTTGATTGGGTTCAGATCAGGAGCCAATTAATCACTTTCACCCTGTTCTTCATCAGAAATCTTTAGAAATGTGTTTAGGATCATTGTCATGTTGGAAAAGTGCACAACGACCAAGGGCACGGAGTGATGGTAGCATCTTCTCTTTCAGTATAGAGCAGTACATCTGTGAATTCATGATGCCATCAATGAAATGCAGCTCCCTGACACAAGCAGCACTTACACAGCCCCACATAATGACACTGACACCACCATGTTTCACTGTAGGCACCATGCATTTTTCTTTGTATTCCTAACCTTTGCGACGCCATACAGTTTTGAAGCCATCAGTTCCGAAAACATTTATCTTGGTCTCATCACTCCAGAGTATAGAGTCCCAGTAGTCTTCATCTTTGTCAGCATGGGCCCTGGCAAACTCTAGGCGGGCTTTTTTGTGCCTGGGCTTTAGGAGAGGCTTCTTTCGTGGACGGCACCCATGCATGCCATTCCTCTGCAGTGTACGCCGTATTGTGTCACGGGAAATAGTCACCCCAGTTTGGCTTTCTACTTCTTTAGATAACTGGAGTGAACTTGCATGCCGATTTTCTTCAACCCTTCTCATCAGAAGACGCTCCTGTCGAGGTGTCAACTTCCGTGGACGACCTGGACGTCTCTGTGAGATGGTTGCAGTTCCATCTTTTTTAAATTTTTGTACCACTTTTGCTACAGTATTCTGACTGATAAGTAAAGCTTTGCTTTCTTCTTGTAGTCTTCACCTTTCTGGTGTAAAGACATTATTTTCTTTCTCAGGTCTTTCTCTTGTGACATTTCTCTTCCATGTGGTGCCATTGCTGACAGCATGAAATGGGAAGGGGTTTTAACACCCTTTTATAGGCAACTGTCTGCTGGATACCTGTGTAATGAATAATTAGACTCACCTGTGGTTGAATTCTTGTTAAATTAGACATTTGTAGTCTAAAATTTAGCTTTGCTCCAGAGACTTTCAGTGGGGTGTGCTCATTTTTGTATCACCCCAATTTATTATTATTAAAATTTATTATTAACCTTACTTTCATGTTATAAGTGAAACAGATGTTATATAAAACTTAGTCTTGTCAACATTTTGGAAATTGTTTTTGTGTTTATTGAGATATTGTTTAAAATGTTACTTTTCAAAGGGGGTGTACTCATTTACGCTGAGCACTGAGCACTTTACACCGATTAGGCACAACTTTACCACTGACCACTAACAGGTGAAGTGAATAACACTGATTATCTCTTCATCACAGCACCTGTTAGTAATGGGATATATTAGGCAGCGAGATCCAACAGGCGAGCTACTGTAGCTCAAATTGCTCAAGAAGTTAATGCTGGTTCTGATATAACTGTGTCAGAATACAGTGCGTCGCAGTTTGTTGCGTATGGGGCTGCATAGCTGCAGACCAATCAGGGTGCCCATGCCCTGTCCACTGCCGAAACACCAACAGTGGGCACGTGAGCATTGCAACTGGACCACGGAGCAATGGAAGAAGGTGGCCTGGTCTGGTCTATATATATATATATATATATTAGTGCATAGACTTTACATGGGCGGGCTGCCCAGGTATATTAACGGCCGCCCAGGTATATTTGGAGACACATTTAGGCTATGCTTTTATTATTTTTATCCTTGTATACTTTTGTATCCGCCCAAGATAATAAAACCATCCGCGATCGATTAACTAGTGGAAAATCTTGGTTACACAATAAATCATATTTAAAGGTGCAGTATGTAGGATTTCTGTCCGCTAGAGGTCGCTAAAGGCCTATTCAAAACAAAGGCATAGCTTTATAGCGCCAAGTTTGACAGCGGAATCTTGGGACATGTGGTCTTAACCTCAACGGAAGGTGCAAAAAAAATTGGGATAGGACTCGGGAAGAAATCATGTTCATGGATGCGATTATTAACGTTATTGTAGTATGAAGCAGAGCAGGACAGAATGTTGTGGGAGCTGAACGAGGCCGCTGGAGCGATTGCGCAACACACGCCTCACGAGCAGCGGAACTTTTATTATGCCACAGCCGCTTCCGTTTTTCTGGTCATGAGTATGAGGTAACGCAGCTCTGTTTATCATATTAGATACATTTGAGAGTGTTGAAAATGATGTTATAACGTTACTCTGTGCGTTCGTTCGGTGGCTGCTCTGAGACACTTGTTGCACACTGCAGTAAGATAGATTGATTTTAGAATATCATATTAAATACTGGATGGCTTGTGTTGGTAAATGGCATGCAATTCATTTTAAAACGTATTGTATGATGGAGAAAATTCTGTATTACTGTTACTAAAAATAAAGCTGCATCTGATTATGCTGTGTTAGCTACCTGACAAAATAGTGTTTTTCTCTGAGGCATGGTAAAGCATGGTACTCGCAAAAAATCAAGAAAATTAGATTTAAACAATAAGACTAAACGTGTTGAGCTATAACAACAATTAGTTTTCTGTCTATAAATATATCAAAACAGTTGTTCCCTTGTCTATTAAAACGTGTAATATATTAAAGCGTCTTTGGTGTTTCCATGGTTTGTACAAAATAAAAACAGAAACCGAGGCAGACCGAGGGTTAACGCGGGTATGGCGCAATTGACAGGCAACTCCTCACACGTCCCGGAGCCTTGATTAAAATTGCAATTTTCTCACGATTTTACAAATAGTTGGAAACATTTGGGATATTGTAAGTACTCAAGTGAACAAAATATATAACACTGGCCTAGTGGTTTCTGGATATTTTACTGCAAAAATCTTACATATTGCACCTTTGATTTCTATTTAATTCATAGTAAATTATTGTAGTCTCCCCCACAGGAAGAAAAGACTAAGAACATTATTTGACACGTATATTATTCATTATATAAATTTTACTAGTAAAATCTGTGTTCCATTCGCGCTGTGTGAAATACAGACTGAACATCCCACCGCTGTATGGCCAGATGATACGCAAACTACGTTTCTTGGCTTAATAAAGAAAACCAGCGCCTCGCTAGTAAAGTTTTTATGGATGAAGATTGCAATCTAGGTAAAGACAATTGCGGTGACGTACAGGAGTCGTACAGTAAGCATGTGTAAGTCTGTTATATTAATGTGCATGTATGTGCGCTCTCACACACATTTCATTCACGTTGTTTCCACACACATTCAGGATAATGTTTATATTTGTCATATGTTGTTGTGTTTATTAATTCTGAATGGATCTGTGTACTGTAGTAGGTATATATGCAGTCAGGTCAAGGCAGTAAGTTGTTTTTTTTTTTTTTGGCATCTCCACGTGGTCCTGTTTGGTATCTCAACTTGACATTAATAATAATGCAATACGCCCCAAGAAGATTTGGTTTACAGTGAATTTATAACAGCTAAGGGACGTTGTTAGGCATGACGTGGAGCGGAGTGCCTAAAACCCCCTTAGCTGTTATAAATTCACTGTAAACCACGGCTTCACAGGGATTATTGCTTTTATAAAACGGTTACCACACAATACAAATATTAAAGGCAAAAAATATGTATCAATGCAACTTTCATGAAGTAAAATCATTAAAAGGCTTCCTTCCGCTGAAAAAATTAGTCCCTGACCGTGAACAGCAATAGAAGTTACATTTATTACGCCATTAGATTACATTTATTACGCCATTAGATGGCGGCAACTTCCGTGGACGACCTGGACGTCTTAGTTGTCCTCTTTTCACACTGAGGACAACTGAGGGACTCAGACAAAACTATTACAAAAGCTGCAAACATTCACTGATGCTCCAGAAGGAAACAAGATGCGTTAAGAGTCAGGGGTGAAAACTTTTGAACAAGAAGTTGATGTGCAAGTTTTTTTTATTTTGTTTAAAGAACATATTTTTTCATTTAGTTCTGCCCTTTGGAAGCTACAAAAGATTTCCCAGAAGACAAAAAAAGTACAATTTATTCTGTTCATCCAGTTCAAAAAGTTTACATCCCCAACTCTTCATGCGTCATGTTTCCTTCTGGAGCATCAGTGAATGTTTGAACCTTGTTTAATACTTGTGTTTGAGTCCCTCAGTTGTCCTCAGCGTGAAAAGATGGATCTCAGAATCATACAGTCACTGCTGAAAAGGGTTCAAATATGCAAAAGATGCTGTAAAACCAAAGAATCTGCAGAATCTGGAGGATTTTTTGCTGAAGAACAGAGCTCAGTTTAACTGCTCAGAACAAACAAGGGACTCATGAACAACCATCACAAAACAAAAAAACAGTCGTGGATTATCCAGGTAACCACACAGTATTAAGAATCAAGGGTATGTAAACTTTTGAACAGGGTCATTTTTGTCTTGTGGACTTTAAGTAAACAATTGTTATGTGAAATAGTTTATTCAGGACAGTACTAAATTAAAAATAACATGCAATTTTCATGATCCTTCTTATTTTGTTAAAATGATTCACATTTTTCTAGATTTTGCAAGGGGTATGTAAACTTTTGAGCTGTATGTTTACATTGCTAAGACAGACGCAGCAACATTCAGTGGCGCAGCAATATTATGGAATGCGGTCAAGTGTATGTTTTCGGGAATTTTACAAAGGCTTCGAACGCGGCTCAACCAATTAGAATCAAGGGCCAGAACTATCCATTTTATAAAATGTAAACAAGCTCTTTGCTGTTTTTTTTTTTTTTTTTTTTAATGGCTGCTGATGTGCATAAATTTATGAATTATATGGGCTTTTGGTTATTTGGGGTTCTTTTTATGATCAAGTTTTTTTTGTTTTGTTTTCACATTATACAGAAAGGAGAAACACACAGAACAAAACCCCCCATCCCCCAAACACCAGACATAAACATAAAGACACTATACACAATCAGATGTCCGTAAATAAAAAATAATGGCATTAAGTAAATGTAAATAATACAGTTAAAAAAGTAAGCAATAAGTAAAAAAAAAAAAAAGATTTTTTTACATTGCCATGTTGTCTGCTTCTATTCCTCCAACAAAAGTTAAGAAAGGTTGCCAGATATTATAAAATGTTTCAGCAGACCCTCTGACTGTTTGTCTAATTGTCTCCAACTTAAGATGGCACATTCCATTTAAAGAGTATCAGTCTCCTAGCCAGAAGAGAACAGAAGGCTAACATGTTAAATTCCCTTTTGCTAAGAGGTAAGAGGTGTTTACCGGGGCCACACCAGACAATGCAATAAATGGGGACGGCTCTACTACCTCTCCAGATACCCCAGAAAAGGTCTCATTTGGTGTTCTTTTGGAGTCTCCAAGTGTCTTCTTTTGGAAAGACACCTACATTTAACTTGAAAAAAAGCTTGCAGAAAACTGGGACACGGGGCACAGGAAACGATTGTCTGAGTTTTCCATACTAAATCCTCTTCACACACACTACTACATACAAACGGCTCCTGAAGACAAAAAAGCTGATGACGTACATTGCAGGCGCCCTCTTATACTCACAGGCACACTGGTAAAGACTTCATGGACTGTCATCGGCCAATAAAATTGTCGTGATTACACACGTGCTTCAGACACGGTCATGCTGATGATGTTCCCCATAGTGTCAATCCAAGAAGCAGTGTTTCATGCCCCATTCTCAGGGAACCATGGTTACAGTCGTAAACCTGAGGCATTTTACTGTATTTTTGATCAAATAAATGCAGCCTTGGTGAGCATAAGATACTTCTTTCAAAAACCATAGAAAAATCTTACCAACCTTACCAATTTTTGAATGGAATATACAAATATAAATGTACAGAAATATATATTTTACTGAAACAATGTAAGAATACCTGAACCCATGTAAAAAATTAACAATCTTGATTTAGAAAATGTTCAAGCATCATGCATGGACAATCCCAGGTCCTATATCCGATATATTTTACAGTATGTCTAAAGTTTTTTGTTAGACAGTGCTGAAACTATGAAAATCTAACTTCTTGGAATTTCACTAGTATTTGACTTCATTAGTATTTGGCATTTTGACACGCTCCAGAGATATTGAGATTGTGGGTGGAGGGATGCTCAAGGGGGAAGGACTTTTTTCAACCTGTAACTCGGTGGCAAATGCAGCCCTGAGGGACACACAGCGGGCGCAGGACTGAGGCGTTTCATTATAGCTGGAAAGCAAGCATTTCCCCATTAGTGCAGAAATAAGTGTGGATTTAAAAAAAAAAGACAGACTGCTAAACTCAAACTGCCCTGAAACCAGCTTTATCTGCCATTTTTAGTCAGTAAAATAAGTTATTTTGGATATCCACCTGACTGCTGCATGAAGTATCTTTCTCAGACAATTAGAAGACAGTTGACATTTAATATACACTAAAATTTAAATGAGTTAAAAAGACTTAAAATGTGAGTTTGATCAAATTTAAGATCATAAAAAGTGGTTTGTTTCCTTAAAAATATTATAAATTTATGAGGTGGCAAGGTGGGACTTTTACCCCACACATGGGGTAAAAGGCTCACCAGCATGAGGCAAAAGGCACAAAGTATTGATACAAATACTTTAGCTAAAATATTATGTTTTGGATAATGTCTAAATTAATACTTGTTCAAAACATTCACTTTAGCAATGTTTGTGCTATTTTTGGTTTGTTTTGATAAATAAAAGAATTTGTTTTTGTTCAATAAAAATATTGTCATTAAAATGTCCATTTTAAAAATACAGAAATCACAATTCGGTATAATGTGATTATTACTGTGCATTCACATGGGGCGTCGGCATTAACACTTCTCATTTACTTTGAATGGGTTACGTCATGCGTTGCCGTATTGAATTGTAGGTTCCGTTGTGTTGCGTCACTGGCATTGTTTGCAGCAGAAGTTGAGAAATTTTAAACTTTTCAAGCACCAACATAGGCATCAGCCAATCAAATCACCTTATGCAAATACCCTAGTGCAGGCGCTAGCCAATTGACCCTTCGCAAAGACCCACCCCCCTAAGTTACTGTTGCTATGTCCGACAAGCCATGGCGCTGTCATGCCACACTTCATGTTCTCATGTAGTAAAAATACATTGTGGAGCAAAGAGGACACTGACAACGCGCCGAAAGACAAGACAGAGGAAGTTACTTTTGGTGTGAAACAAAGTCTTAGCTTTCAAATTTTTGTCATTTAATATAATTTTGTGCCTCTTTCGTGTGTAGTGACAGATCGTTGTAGCGCCTTAGTTCAAGCGACACGTAAACTGATCATTTCTTCCTAGTTTTTGCATGAAATAAACATTAATGAACATCAGAAGGTATGTTGTTTTAACCGCGGAATGACGTCAATACACACGAGTTCAAGTTTAAGTCCACTGACGTTAATCTACTAACTCTCCTGCCTGGTTTGTTTGTCAGACAAAATGGCGGATTCAGCTTTATGATTGGTCAGATCACCTGTCAATCAAACTTCCGGCGAAGGGAGATGCAATGCATGCAATGCTGGAAAGTAATGTGATGGCTGTTGTCACTATAACTGTCAGCACCAAACTTCAGACGCCCTCCATCAAGTAGAGACGGCGACACTCCGTGTAAATGCAACATTAAACTTAAAAAGAATATGAGTAAATAAATGTGAGTACAAATTAAAAACGCTGCACTGTTGTGTGTTCTTCAGTGTCACCATTTCAGAGCAGTTTGCATTCCATGCATTTATGCCAAGTGATTGCCTATTAATCTATTGATGATGAATTATGTTCATTTTATGGTGTGACTATTGCGGTATGTTGTAGATAGTTCTAAGTGTGCATATTTCATCTCCATTATCTGTAAGAATGAGCAGCTGGAAGTGGTATAGTGCATACATTTCAAAATAAAAGTCCCATTGTATTTTGGCCTTGTTTATATTTAAAGGCGAAATAAAGACAAAAAAAAATCAAAAAACATTCAAAATTTATTGCTGTTCTTTAAACATTATTATTGTATCTGAAAAATGCAGTTTCACTGTCAGCAAGTTCACCTTTAGATTTGTAAATCTTTTGCTATATTTGTGCGCCACATGCATCAGATAGTTCATGAATAATCAAGGTCCCTTTAAGGTGAATCAGTTGACTCCACAGCCATCTTGGCAAAGCTTAATCTTAGCAGAAGACAGTATACATACAGTAAAGCTCCGTTCACAGTGACAATCTCATTAAAAACAAATGACTTCTGGTCAATTTGTTGCTGCAAAAGTCAAAGGACTTGCCGGGTTGTATTGCTATAGAACACAGCTTTACTGTATACTGTCTTCTGCTAACATTAAGCACTCTGATAACTCTGAAAACTAAACTTTAGCTAACTAGTTTCTTGTGCCATGCATGTCTTCAACAGATTCCTGACCATTATCCTCTCTGCCTCATTATTGGCTGATCTGACAGACGACTGTTGAAAGGATTGACCAGTGAATCATTCACACTTATGGACTCATATTTTTACACGTCTGAGTCATGTGTTATGCTTTTTATCTAGAATTCATCTTGAGGAGCATCTTGGTCCATTTTTAGATGTACACATGTTTTCCTGGTTTGTCAGGGTCCCTATGGGTTCTTAAAATGTCTTAAATTCAGTTTTAGCAAACAAATTCATCTTAAATCGTATAACAAAAGTCTTAATTGTCATTTCAATTCAATTTTTTTTTTTTTTTCTATTTTAATAGATGGTAATAAGAGTGCTTATTTTATCTCCCTCATCTTTTAAACGAGCAGCTGGGAGTGGTAAATCAAAGACACTTCAAAATAAGAGTCTAAGAGCTATGGTTATAGCATTATATTAAGAAAGGTTGCAGTGATGAACATTGTAGCTGATCACAGACATGTTGAGTGCAGTGACCTTGCATTGTAATTCGATTTCTGCACATTAACGGATGCTTTCATCATAACTAACAGTGCAAACACAATGTAAATAAGAGATTCCTTGATTCTAACGGGAGTTTTGGCAAGAGTCTAGAACACTCGGGCTGTTTGACAGTTCCAGCGGTTGTAAAGGGAGCGTTCTTTGATCACTTTCTATATATAATTTAATCACAGTTTGAATTAAAGATTATTTTCATCCTACTAAGAGAAACAATGTGAAGTTGACCATTTAGTCACTGGTTTTATTTACTGACAATAAATGATTTTGAGACAAAAACATATGACTGTAGGCCTAAATGAATCATTACATATCAGAAATCACTGGTCACTGGTGATTTTGTTTACACATGTACACATAATCCATACATATCAAATGATCTGTAACAAAGCAATAGTGACAAAGTAAAAACTTTTTTACTCACATAAGTGTGTTGCACCATTCCTGTCGGATCCAGTATAGAAGCCACAGCATTGTGTTTTTTTAATTTCAGTCTCTCTGCAAATCCAATGCAGCTACTGTTTTTTTCCACAACCTGGCACTACACAACTCTTGCACTCTTCAAATGCAAGTTTATTGCTTAGTTGCTTGATCCAGTGTTAACGTCATGTCTGTTCTGTACCTACTACTACTTGTCGTGCTCGAATCAGTGGGCAGGGCTACAGTGGTAACAATGTAGAAGTAGGTGCTGATCTTCTTCTGCAGAGGCGGTCTTTCATCTCTCTATGGCGTAATAAAATAGGCACATTCCACAACGAGTCGCAATCTGGGCTTGGTTTCAATAAAAGTTGTTTTTGGACTAACAAGGAAGTTTTCAGTTCTGAAACTTACAGGATATTCTTGTAGTATGATGACCTGTTATATGTCAAAAGATCAAGGAAAATTTGATTTATCAATTCATGATCCCTTTACCTAGTAATTTGTTTATTGCCATTCTTTGAACACATTATTGTATCGGCAAACTCCAATATTGTTCAACCTCTAATTTATATTGATGTATACACCAATCAGGCATAACATTATGACCACCTTCCAAATATTGTGCTGGTCCCCCTTTTGCTGCCAAAACAGCCCTGACCCTTCGAGGCATGGACTCCATTAGACCCCTGAAGGTGTGCTGTGGTATCTGGCACCAAGATGTTAGCAGCAGATCCTTTAAGTCCTGTCAGTTGCGAGGTGGGGCCTCCATGGATCGGACTTGTTTTTTCAGCACATCCCACAGATGCTTGATTGGATTGAGATCTGGGGAATTTGGAGGCCACACCTCGAACTCGTTGTTGTGCTCCTCAAACTATTCCTAAAGAACATTGCCCAAAGCATCACACTGCCTCCGCCGGCTTGCCTTCTTCCCATAGTGCAGCGACGCACAAGCATCCGGCCTTCCACATGATGTAAAAGAAAACGTGATTCATCAGACCCAGGCCACCTTCTTCCATTGCTCCGTGACAAAATGTTCACTTGCTGCCAAATATATCCCACTCAGGTGCCGTGATGAAGAGATAATCAGTGTTATTCACTTTAGTGGTCATAATGTTATGCCCGATCGGTGTATGTACATAAATCAGTTCATCAATGTATATATTGTATTTTAAATTTGCAGTTACTGATATAACCTTGTTGAATATGTTTATTTAAAGTCAAAGAATCTCAAGGTCAGTGTACTATTGATTGTCTCCCTTAGGAGAAATTTGTTTTGGATGAGAAAACTGCTGCAACATCAACCCACAAAAACATGCATCATATATGTCATCATATACAGATTCAGCAGTCAACTATTCCTTTTGCATGGAACCAGAACAGCGGAACATAAATAACTTTTTGCTGTCTGACGCATCACTCCTTTATCTCCTTCCAGATATTGAAATCAGAGTTCGGTTATGCCGTTTGTATCAGCGAGAGTGAGATATGAACACTTCTGACATTCAACTCTGCAGCCGACGGCAAACGTTCACTCGCACACACACGACTTTAAAAACACTTTCGTGACCCACAGGGTCAAACATGTACGGTCGTGTAGATGATGATCGTTTAGAGCAGGTGACTCAGAGTTCAGAGACGGCAACTGACATCATCTCTCGTCG
The DNA here is from genome assembly GCA_037950665.1 of Hypophthalmichthys nobilis. Taxonomy (NCBI): domain Eukaryota; kingdom Metazoa; phylum Chordata; class Actinopteri; order Cypriniformes; family Xenocyprididae; genus Hypophthalmichthys; species Hypophthalmichthys nobilis. The sequence goes on along the minus strand of CM075478.1, from coordinate 7,226,001 downwards.
AGAGCCAGTCTCGAAAGGCCAGCTGCATGTGAGAAGGAACATGATATTTTGATTATTGTGAAGGGCTTGAGTGATCTCGAAAGGTCAGTGTAGATGTCAAATGTTGCAGGTATTCCTGCGCCAGCGGATAATGAACTCTTGAGGGTTTTGGTCGGTAACGTCATCTCACCCCGGGCACTTATTGATTTTGATGTTGCTATGGACTCTGAGGCTCATATTGATTTTGATGTCACTATGGACATTGTAGCCCAGGGATCATATGTTTATTGCAACCATGTTTGTGTAAGAACTAGCAAAGACTCAAATACAAAGCACCTGAGTCTTCATTGTCTTGTTATTTGACTTCCACCTCTATCGATAAAGCCATGGAAATGGTCAACAGTAATAAAGCAACTAAAACCACAGTGTAGCATAATAAAATGACCTAGTAATTGCAGCGTAAGACTGTAAAACTGAGTGGTTGAAGGTGTGGGCAGGTAGCAGAAATGTTGCTGGTTCAAACCCAACAAAGACTGATCACAGTTGTGCCCTTGATCAAGACTTTTAACATCATAGGTATTATAAAGTGTCTGCTACATTTGATCAAAAATCTGGGATCAGTAAGATTTATTTTTTTTAATTAATACTTTTATTACTTATATACTTATATACTTTTAGCAAAAATTAAAGGGGTCTGTAGTGATTTTACTTTCACCCATCCAAGGACGCAAAGTAAAATAGGGATTGGTACATCACCGCTGACGTTGTGATTTTTGGGTCACACGTCTCTTAAGGTGTGGTTATGAGTACTTCAGATGACCACCTCCCCCCCTTTTCCTAGTTCAGGGCACCAATCAAGGTCTTTTACCTTTGCAGTATGAGAACACTCTCAACAGGGGCTTTTCATTCATTTAAAATTAATGTAATGTGGTCAGCTAATTTATTTGAAAGATTGGAGAGATTGCTAACTTGTAGTGTAATAAAATAAATTTTATTAACAAAAGATAAACAAGAATAACTAACACAACTACTAAATGAATACCATGAATGATAAAGGAATAAAGTGCATAAGATACATAGAATACAAGTGATTAAGTTGAGTGTGGCTATGGAAGAGTTACATTATCGTATGGAAAGATAAACTGTTTCTCTGAAAATAATAAGGTGGAGAACCTTATTATGCACTAAACAAATAAACGAAAGATTATTTGTTATTAACTAACATCAGCTATATTACATCTAATGGGAATTAAGAAATTATATACTGATAATATACAACAATGCCAAGGTCTCTGGAAAGAGGTTTGGTTAAGTGATATTTACGTTCCACGTGGTTGAGTCCGATGACAGTGACGTCTTCCACTGGTTGTGCTGGGTGACAATGCAGTGGCGAGAGGAGCCAGAATCTGTTTCAACAGTCTTGAACACGAAGCTCTGTGGGATGCTAAACTCCTGGAGCACCAAAGGATCCTAAAATCTGGAACACGCAGATGAGGCCCTGGTGTAGGTGCAGAAGGTCCTTAACAATCTGAAACACGCAGACGAAGGTACCTTGAAGTGAAGATTTGCTCTTCTGAGCTTAACCTTGTTGCAAATGTCTCTGTGTGTCTTCTTCCTCTCTGGGCCAGACACTCAGAACTTGGTCAATCCGCTTTTGTCTCTCTGTAGTCGTTACTGTCACGCTGGACGAAAACAACATAGTGTTTGTCAATGTCTCTTCCCTCACAGGCTGGAGGCTTAGAACATGGTCGTACCTGTTGCTGCCTCACTAGCTCTAGACTCAGATCATAGGATTTGTTGTTGTCTCTCTGGACGAACCAGAGGCTCAGAACGTTATATCTGTTATGTCTTTCCCATTTGAAGGGCAGACTCAGAACGAGGAGTGTCTGTTGAAAGGGTACATTTATCCCTTTCCGATGAGGAGGAGATTGCAATTTGGCGCTTCTCCATTCGAGTGCTGTGATTGGCTGCTGGCATCGGAGGGGACACACACAGTGTGGCCCACCCTTCTTTCCCCTGTGGAACTCATTTGCATAAACCACAGTTTGAAGTCTTTACAGTGTCTTTAAAGTTTACCAATGCATTTCTCACTTTCCAAACCACCACCAGAATACCTTCGGCAATATTCTAAACAAATAGAGACTAAACATGATGGAAAAAGATTGAACTGTACTCATTAAATTGTACATTAACAGCTGGATTTGTGTCTGATGTTGTATTACAAATAGCTGTCACTGAGAATACTTATTTCTGTGAATAAGTATAAAATTGATGTGTAGTTTGCATCAGTTTAAAGTTTTCCAAATATAGTTTTGAATGGATTTGGATGGATCACTGTGATATCTCTTTGTTTCACCCACTGCTGCTGAGGTCCTGAGGAATTTTTATGGCAGTCTCTGGCCAACCTTAGGAAGTAGTCTCTAGATGGGTGAAGGGCAGAAACTGCATGTGGACCAATGAGAAGTCCTGTCCTTCCCAGGCTTGGTACAAGAGGTCTTCTTCTTGCCCTCTTAGAGGTGTCTGGATCTTGTCCTTACATCTTTATCTGATGGCATTGGACAGTTTGTTTGTGTTAGTCCACCAAGATCCAATCAAAATGTAGCAAACCTTTGTCCGCTGTTACGGACAGAGAGGGGCCCGGCCATAAACTGGACCCTGGAATGTGCTGTTCACTACAGGTCATATGATGCTATTTGTTTATTGGGTTAAAAGAATAGGTTTACATGCTTTAACCCTCTGGAGTCTGAGGCTGATTTTGGGGTTCTGGTGTAGTTTTGACATGCCCTGACATTTGTGCTTTTTTCAGTTGTTTATAAACATATTAATGACAAAAGTCTAATTACACTGTATTCTGCAGAAACTACGGTACAATAATATGAGAGCAACAAGTATGTACATGTTTGTATTTTTGAGAAAATTACGTATATGCATGGTTTTTGGAAAAAATAAATAAATAAATAAGTCACTGAAATAAGGCCTCAAATACATACAGAAACATTTTTCACAAGACTTTTGGGAACGGTATATTTTAGTCTAGAGTTTTTGCTTTAAAATGATGTGGAAATTATCCTGCCTACTCGGACGCATAAACCAATGTATTGATTTTTAAATTTCTAAGACACTTTTTGTTTACACAGGCCATATGCAAAGAGGAGTGGATCTTCATGAATAATGCTGTGATTCACACCTGAGGAGATTAAGACCCTGCTCCTAATGAGCCGCATAATGAGCCATTCAGCCAGGAATGTGACTGAGTGAACTAAGAAAGAATGCAATGACAAAAGAAATATATCATTTGTTTGAAGTTTATTTAAAGTATAATTAACTATATAAATGAGAGTCAAAGATATATTTTGAGTACATAGTTATACCTGGAAATAAATCCTGTTCAAAGATATAAGTGAACATCACATACCTGGCATTTGGTGTTTCTGCACTGGAGAAAAAAAAGAAGAAGAAGAAAAAAACGTTCCTGCTTCCAGTCAGTGATCTCAGTATCATATTCATGCAGTCCAATGTGGGCAAATACTCAAATCTGTGAGATAAAAGAAGAAAAAACCCTCTGTGAGCATGCTGATATCAGGATCATATCACCTATTGTATTAACGTCATTATAATGTCCACTCTTAAACAGAAAACATAATTTTTGTGATCTCATGCATGCACGTATTATTGTACATCATGTGAAGAAAATTTTGTATAGGCCTATATTTTTTAATTATAGTACCGGTCAAAAGATTTGACACATTACTATTTATAATGTTTCTGAAAGAAGTCTCATGCTCATCAAGCCTGCATTTATTTGATCAAAAATACAGAAAAGAACAATACTGTGAAATATTATTACAATTTAAAATAATGGTTTTCTATTTTAATATACTTTAAAATATAATTTATTTCTGTGATGCAATGCTTTCACGTTCCTTGCGAACGAAAGCTTCATTGATGTGGCACTAGGCTATTTTACAGTAAACGCTTCATAATCTGTCCAAAACAGGCCAAAATAAATATTGTCTAAACATTCGTATTGCTATGACATTTTATGTATCTTATTTGTTATATTATAGAGCCTATAAATGTTAATGTGCAGTTTAATATGTTGCTAACACATTTTATTTAAGTATTTATTACATATTTCAGTTGATTTCACTCATCTCAGTATAGCAATATTTTTTGGGAAAAGCCAATAATCATTCACACAGAGACACAGAACATGCAGGATTCATGTTTAAACAGTGTTTTTGCGGCTTAATATTGACAAACACGAGTCTATATCGCGATTAGAATAAATAATTTATAAATAAACTTACCTTTAACAATCCTCTGCTTGAACAAGTTGATCCTCGAAATGGAGTTGAATCCATTCATGCTCTTCCATTTAGGTAAATCCTTTTAGAATTATTCCTCAGCGCATCTCAAAACGATGAAAAGCACATGAAACTGACTAAGCTTGATGCGTTTTTCCGAGCTGATGCGGGCGTTCACTCTGTTGCATTGATCGCCTCAGAATTTGCATCTGAAAAGTGCTCGTGCTCCGTGGGCGTAGCCGCATTAGTGGATAATGAGCTGACTCGCAAACGACTGACATGTCTCTCTTTTCAAACAGATTACATAAACAGAATGTAACACAGTTCGTAAGTACGGGAAGGAGGCGGGAACCGGCGAACGTTCAACACAAACTTTAGTATATAAAATATATATTACCCTCACAGACGTCTGCCGGCCACACAAACATAATAAAACATAAAGTAAAGTCCAGGCCTGGTCCTCTCTCGTTCTTCACTGTCGTCGCTCCCCTTTTATGCTTCCGGAGCTCCTCCGTGAGAGATTCTAGACCGGTGTGACGCGCAGCTGACGCTCATTAACACTCGCGCTGTTCCCTCACGGCTCTCGCCCGCCCTGCTCGTCACACAGAGAATATTTGTTTTCGATTTGACTTACATGATTTAAAACCTGACATTTCAGTGTTTCTTTAGACATATGTCTCATGTTTGTGTGATACGTATTCACTAAGTTACAGTTCATTTTCTGAGGGAGTATCAGATTGGACTTCATTCAGAGATGACAGGTTGCGCATCATGTTAGTTCCCTTTCGATACTTCACTCGTACTGCATATGGGGAAAGGTCTCCTTTTTCCCCGTTACTGAAGCCTTTTTCAATAACGATGAGTGAACTGCATCGTCATTGGTTCACTCATGGAAAGTTGTTGAACCAATGACGGCGCGGCATAGCTGCGCGGCCTATGACGACAAAGCGCGCGAAGAAGCCCGCCAAAAGGGGCGGGGCTTACGGCTATATAAGCAGGCATTACGCCATAGGATTTCAGTTCTATCTCCTTCAGCGACGACAACGCATCTCTTCGCTGATCTCCGAGCTGAAGCCTTCGCCGCCTGGAACAAGCTCTCGCCACCGTTGAAGAGGCTCCCGCAGCGGATTGAGCTGAGCTCGCCGGACGAAGACAGCGCTGGCGCCCTCGCAGACTGCCGCCTCGAGCGCCGCTCTCGAGCCGCCCACTTCCCGCTTCCGGCCGCCTCTCAGCACGTCTCCTGCCGCCATCTGGCGCGTCTATTTAAGAGCAGTTTTCCGCGGTTTTTCGCCGCTCTAAAAGAGCTTTTTCCTGCGGCTCTCGCCGCTCTAAAAGAGCTTTCAGCGGCCCTCGCCGCTCTAAAAGAGCACCCCAAACGCCGTTTTCACGGCGGCGGCGTTGCTGCAAATGCCGCGCCACTCTTGTGGCACATGCAGAGCCCCTCTGCATGATGACGACGGGCACGGTGAGTGCGTCGGCTGCCTGGGCAAGTCCCACGCGGAGGCCGCGCTCACCGGGACCTCATGCTCTCACTGCGAGAGCATGAGTTTAGCCTCTCTGCGCTCGCGGAACGCTTTCTTCACTGAAAGCGGTCCCGCCGCTCGCGCCCTCCCGTCTTCTTCCTCCCGCGAGCCAGCTAGGAAGAGACAGCGGGGCAAAGCGGATCAGCGCCCGGAGTTGTGCGAGCTCACGTCGGCTCAGCCCCCGCGTGCCTCGCCCTCTCCCACTAGAGAGCAGTCCCCTGTCCTGTTCTCCCGCCCTGAGCTGCGTCCCTCTGCAGATGCGAACGACCTCGTCTCATTCGGCGGATCGGATGAAGAGCCTCCGAAACGGAAGGATGGGCCGGTGACTCAGAAGACCCCACCCACCTACCCTCGCTGGAGCCCATTGACTGCAAGCCGGGTATGGATGCCGAGCTTTTCCGCGTCCTCTCGAAGGCAGTAGAGGAACTGGACCTCGAATGGGCCCCGCCAGAAGAGCCATCACGGTGCAGGCTTGGTGAGTGGTTCCTGCCGGGTCGTCGCCAGGCCCCTCGCCAACGCTCCGCCCCGTTTTTCCCAGAGGTGCACGACGAGCTGATGAAGTCGTGGCGCGCTCCCTATTCTGCCGGGGTGTCAAGCTGGGTCCTGGGGACCATAAGTCGGGGCTACTCGCTTCAGTTTGCCCGAAGGCCCCCGCGCTTCAGCAGGGTGCTTCAGACTTCAGTAAACACGGACGACGTTCATGTCCTCTGAGCCGAAGTCACGACTCTACTGAGGAAAGGAGCTATAGAAATAGTCTCCCCCTCAGAGAGCAAGTCGGGGTTCTACAGCCGTTATTTCCTGGTCCCCAAGAAAGATAGCGGTCTCAGACCCATCCTAGATGTCAGACTCTTGAACCTCTCCCTCATGAGACGGAAATTCAAGATGTTAACGCTGAAGCAGATCCTCGCGCAGATTTGCCCCGAGGACTGGTTCTGCTCTCTGGACCTGAAAGATGCTTACTTTCACATCCAGATAGCCCCCCATCACAGGCGATTCTTAAGATTCGCATTCGAGGGTGTGGCTTACCAATATACAGTCCTTCCCTTCAGGCTGTCCCTAGCTCCTCGCACTTTTACCAAGTGCATGAACGCGGCGCTTTCCCCACTGAGACAGATGGGAATCTGGGTTCTGAATTATCTCGACGACTGGCTCATTCTGGCCCAGTCGCGAGCCAAGCTAGAACATCACAGATCCGCGCTCCTCAGCCACTTGGAATGCCTGGGACTCAGGGTCAACTTTGCCAAGAGCTCACTGCTTCCCAGCCAATGTATCACTTTCCTGGGTGCAGTTTTCGACTCAGTCCGTATGACGGCAGTAGTCTCGCCAGAGCGCGCCCTGGCCATTCAGCAGCTCGCGGCTTCAGTCAGGAACAAAGCCTACCTCCCTCTGAAGTTCTTCCAGAGGATGCTAGGGCTGATGGCTTCCGCCTTCCCGGTTTTGCAGCTCGGCCTCCTCCGGATGTGGCCTCTACAATACTGGTTGAAGTTTCGGGTCCCTCCTCACGCCTTGCGGCACGGCCGCCTGCGTCTCAGGGTCAATCAGGCCTGTTTGACAGCTCTGAAACCTTGGACGAACCCTGTATGGTTCAGTCATGGAGTACTCCTACAGGTGGTGTCCAGAAGGACGGTGCTCTCGACGGATGCGTCCAACACGGGTTGGGGCGCTCTTTGCGAGGGCAGAACGACCTTCGGCACGTGGTCTCGCGAGGAAAGCCATCTGCACATCAACTGAGATGCTGGCAGTGATCCGAGCCCTTCAGGCGTTTCAGGCACACCTGACGGGACGCCACGTCCTAGTCCAGTCGGACAGCATGACAGTGGTGTCATACATAAATCACCAGGGCGGCCTTTCGTCCAGCCGCTTATGTGCACTGGCGAAGCGTCTTCTGGAGAGGGCGTTACCGAGGTTACAGTCACTCAAAGCGACTCACATACCCGGGAGAGCGAACTTGGGAGCAGATATGCTATCTCGGAGCAACGTCCCCTCAGACGAGTGGATGCTCCACCCCCAGACGGTTCTCACGATCTGGGAGCTCTTCGGGAGGGCAGAGATAGACCTCTTCGCCTCAGAAAACACCTCTCACTGCCCAATTTATTTCTCAAAGGAGGAAGATGCTCTGGCCCAAGACTGGCCCTGCACCCTCCTTTACGCTTTTCCCCCGATCGCCCTGATCTCTCTGATTTCTACAAAGCCCCTCCTTCCAAAAAGCTTGGAGTGCTTTTATTGGCCAGCAGACCCAGTGCGTTGTGATTGGCCAAACATGTGTGTCGGAAATGTAACGCCCTTTACCATAATTGTGAGCTTCAGCTTCCAAGGCTTTGCGCAAATGCAAAGGCACAGTATTTGTCGTCAGTTTTACCGTATCAGTTTGAGTCTGATTCTGAAAATACGGATGATCAAGCCGATCGATTGGAACCATCTTTGCAAGCATGACTTAAGCAGAACATTTCACAGTGGTCAGTAGTCTTTGTATATAGCCAGTGTTGTACTCTCCCAGGTTCAGGGAGCTATCCTCTGTAAAATGTGCACAAGCAAACTTTTGGGTCTGGATCAATGTTCCCTGTTAGAATAAATCCCTTTTGTGAGAGACTATGCGCTTTGTAACTTCAGATCGTATACATGCACAAACAGATACATTACACACTAAAGGACAAGGAAAACATTAAAAAGCATCAAATGACCCCTTTAACTGAATTGATAAATAGTGACTTTTATAATCTTGCAAAAGATTTTCTGTTGCAAATAAATGTTGTTCTTTTAAACTTTCTATTCATCAAAGAATTCTTCAACAAAAATATGAAGCGGCACAACTGTTTTCAACATTGATAATAAATGTTTCTCAAGCATTATTATTATTATTATATTAGAATGATTTCTGAAGGATCATGTGACACTGAAGACTGGAGTCATGATGCTGCAAATGAAAGTTTGAATCACAGGAATAAACTGATTACAATTTGTAAGTAATCACTGTATGTATGCAAGTTATAGAGTATAAATATTTATAAAAATGGGTATTAAATACTTAATGATTAATGAAAAACATGATGTAATCTTAAATACACAATGATTAATACAATTATATTATGCGCTGCAAAAATGTTTTTAATTAGTAAAAAAAAAATAAATAAATAAAAAAAAACTTTAAAGACAAATCACTTGAACATTTTTAACACTTGTTTTTAACTTGTTTATACACTTATGTTAAAGATGCATTGTCTGAAAACAAGTCTTAAGGATGTATGCAGTGTTGCTTCTAAGATAAATGCATCTTGTTTTTAAGGATTTTTAGATATTTTAAATGGAAAATGATATAAAATACTTGTTAAGAATAGTATTTTTGCAGTGTGGGTGGTCCAGTTTGACACATTTAACAGTCGGCAGTAAGAGTTTTGTCTCTCAGTTGACAGTCAGTGATCTGCCTAACATTCCCATTTGCAGTTATTCATCTCTGTCCGTCTTATCAGCAGCGAATGGCATTTTCACCGCTGCTGTCTGTGAATGACAACACCTTCCCCCCGCTGGCATGCTTATTGTGTTTGACAGGCCAGAAAATGCAGTGTGACACACTCACACTGTACTGTATTGTGTTGTGTATTTAACATGTAAATAATCCGGCCATGGCGAAGAGCCACCCGTGGCTATGAAACGCATCAGGGAGATGAAGGTCTTTGGTGTTTTAGCCACATTTATGGAAGTGTGAAACTTTGTTTAACTGTAAAAGGACCACCTTTGATGTTTGAGATATTCCTTCAAGAGCCCCGTTTAGTAGTTGTGCCACATCACTGAGGATGGCAGATTGACACTTCAGTGCCCAGCAGGAGACGACAGGCGAGAGTTGAACACACACGCGCACACTATGATAGGGGGCGCTGAATTTCAGCCTCAAATATTTGCAGTCAGGCGGAGAGCTGGATGCCAAAAGGAGATTAAATAAAATTTAAAAGATTCAAAACTTTAGAAACTTAGAAGGTGAATCTCATGAAAACATCTCTTAGTCAAATTTAACGCGGTTTAAACGTTAACTGTGATAGAATTGTTATTATTATTTTTTAAGGGATTCTATGAACTGAGTTTTCTGTGGTAACTGACATACAAACCACAAATGCTGTTTATTGAACTGTAACTGCACTAAACCCAGGACATTCCTTTAAATTTTATATATATATATATATACACTACCAGTCAAAAGTTTGGAATCGGTAAGATTTTTAATGTTTTTAAAAGAAGTTTTGTCTGCTCACCAAGGCTGCATTTATTTAATTAAAAATACAGTAAAAACAGTAATATTGTGAAATATTATTACAATTTAAAATAACTGTTTTCTGTTTGAATATATTTTATAAAGTAATTTATTCCTGTGATGGCAAAGCTGAATTTTCAGCATCATTACTCCAGTCTTCAGTGTCACATGATAACTCTGCATAGCATGAAACATGCTGATGACATATGATGTCTGCATGAACAGGGTGTGTGAGGGTATGTAAAAACATATGTTGACAGGGAGGTAGGGCATCCTATTGTATCCCTCGGACCGAGGGATATGGTTGGATAAACATTTGATGGTCCTACACCTTCCACAGAAGATATAAATACATAAATACACTTAGAACACTTACAGCTGCAGTCCGGAACTTTTTTTTGTTCAAAATTATCCAAAATCAATTTTTGAGCAAGTACATAACCTATCTATCTGTTCAAAACGATCTCCTTATCTTAGCCCGATTCACAACGGTAAGCTTGTAATAATGTTTTATTATAAGACCGACCTGGTGGATTTCCGCAGGAAATTCGAGCATGCAGCAGTACGTCTTTGTGTCATTACGTCACGTCTGTAAACAGAAAGGAAGGAGTTCCAGCTAGTAGCTATATCTGAGCTTGTAGTGGATAATTTATAGCCTTTTCTCACAACAGCTGAAATAGCTAAATTTATTATTTTGATGGCGGAATTGTAATCCAGAAAGGTCCAAATTACAATCATCAGTGACAACTGGAGATTCACCCGTAACGTTAATCAAAAGCAAAAGACTTCGGACTGTGGAGTGGCTACAGAAATTAAAATCTACAGGTAATACACTAATACGCTAATACACACTAAATACACATCGTCACGCAATGCTGACGTTTTTTTAACATTAACAATTTGAGAACAAAGTATAACAGTAATAATAATTTGCACGGTTTGGCGTGATCCGAGCTAAGCGATCGTTAGATTTAATCATCATTGGCAGCACGATTTATTGTAGGCCTAGTGCTTTTTAAGTGGCAGAAATGTTATTTACTTGTTCAGCTGATATTTTCCAGTGAAAATTCTTATATTGGTCATACTTTCAAGACGTAGAATCTGTGATTCTGAAGTACAGTATCCACACCGGTGTAGTGATTGACAGCAAACATTGGATTCATCCGCTGAGGAGTTGTGCCGATGCACAACGCACGTAACGATAACAATTCCGCATATGACTGCAATTGCAGGTTTCAAACAGAGATGGCGACAAAGAGGAAAAATGCCAGACTGCAGCTTTAACTTTGTGATTGCTATCAGGATGTGAAGAGATTTTTAACCAGCATAACAAAAAATGTTTTTAAAGCAAATCATCTACCCTGCCTTCAAGATGAGAATGTTATTCATTCATTCATTCATTCATTTCTTTAATCATTCATTCATTTATTTATTAGCTTTTATTTATTTATTTATTAACAGACATAATGACAAAATGTAAAGAATTTCCTTTTCTTTAAGCCATATTAGCCACTCACAGGCCACTTTATTTGGTATGCCTTGCTAGTTGCGGGTTAAACTGGGTTTTGCCTTCAGAACTGCCTTAGTTCTCCACGGCATAGACTCAACAAGGTTCTGGAAACATTCCTCAGAGATTTTGGTCCATATTGACATGATAGCATCACGCAGTTGCTGCAGATTTGTCGGCTGCACATCCATGATCCCATTCCACCACATCCCAATAGGTGCTCTACTGGACTGAGATCTGGTGACTGTGGAGGCCATTTGAGTATAGTGAACTCACTGTCATGTTAAAGAAACCAGTTTGAGATGATTTGAGCTTTGTGACATGGTGCATTATACTGCTGGAAGTAGCCATCATGGGTACATTGTGGTCATAAAGGGATGGAAATGGTCAGCAACGATACTCAGGTAGGCTGTGGCATTTAAACAATGCTCAGTTGATACTAAGGGGCCCAAAGTGTGCCAAGAAAATATCCAACACACCATTACACCACCAGCAGCCTGAACCGCTGATACAAGGCAGGATGGATCCATGCTTTCAGGTTGTTTATGTCACATTCTGACCCTACCATCTGAATGTCGCAGCAGAAATAAAGACTCATCAGACCAGGCAACTTTTTCCCAATCTTCTATTGTCCAATTTGGGTGAGCCCATGGAATTGTATCCTTAGTTTCCTGTCCAAAGCTGACAGGAGTGGCACTAGTGTGTCTTCTGCTGCTGTAGCCCATCTGCTTCAAGGTTCAACGTGTTGTGTGTTCAGAGATGCTCTTCTGCAGACCTCGGTTTGAGTTACTGTTGCCTTTCTTCAGTCTGGCCATTCTCCTCTGAACTCTGGCATCACCAAGGCATTTTTGCCCAGAGAACTGCCGCTCACTGGATATTTTCTCTTTTTCACACCATTGTCTGTAAACCCTAGAGATGGTTATGCGTGAAAATCCCAGTAGATCTGCAGTTTATGAAATACTCAGAGTCAGACCAGCTCGTCTGGCACCAGCAACAACCATGCCATGTTCAAAGTCACTTAAATCACCTTTCTTCCCCCATTCTGATGCTCAGTTTGAACTTCAGCAGATCGTATTGACCATGTCTACTATCTAAATGTATTGAGTTGCTGCCATGTGATTGGCTGATTAGATATTTGTGTTAGCAGTTGAACAGGTGGTACATATAATTTATTTACCTATAGATAATCTCAAAATATAACAAATTTCTATTTATATATGTGTGTATGTTATTGTGGGCTGAAATATAACCCGGTTCTTAACAGGTTTTTGTGAGATTTACCCTAGGACTGTGGTTATCTCCTCATATTTGTCTTGTACTTAGGGCACTGCTTAGCTTTGATATATTAAGTGAGATCAAATATTTCTCTTGTTTAGTGTTCAGTATTGCCCATTGCACATGGATCTGCATGCACGCTTCTATTTCTGACCATTATTTGTTAAGCTTCCCTCCTCCTTTCTCTGTTTTTTTACATTATCCATAATATCTCTTCTTCCCGGGAGGTCTCACTCCAAATCTGAAAAGGCCCAAGATTTAATTAGCTCAATGTTCTCACGTCTCTCTTCAGCGGCTGAGGTTGAAGTCACAGCTGCTGGGTTGAATGTGAATTCAATTCAATTATTTGCCACTCATCAATTATTTATGTGTTTTCTCCTGCTTGATTACTTAAATCAAAGAAGTTAACCGCATTCATGCCAGCATAATGTGCTGGAACAGGGCTATTGATTTACAATTGGACAGTCGACAGAATGACCCCAGCTGTTACTCTTATATTTGTATATTGTTGAAATTAATATCTGTTCAGGTGCCTTTCTCACTGAATGAAATGTAATAAACCAATAAGAACTGCTTGTCTCTTCTGTAAAATGTGCTTTGTAATCTTGCTTATAAGTTGATTTGAGGTGTGATGCATTTAGAATCGTGTGAAGTCAACATAAAATCAATTGACCTTATTTACTTTAATATGTGTTTCTGATCTTATTTTGAATGATTCACAGAGGGAAGAAATCATCATAATCTTTCATAAAAATAATAAAACTGTTTCTAGCCACAGCTTGCATGCAAGATGCAAGTACATTATGTTGCACTAGTAACACAGTAGCACACATTAACACATGCATTCACATTTGCATATTTACATGCTGGATGTTCCTGACCTTATGGACTTAAAATGGGTTAGTGGTGACTTGTGTTTTATTCTGCCATTGTTCAGATAACAAATATGCCCCGGCTGTGACTCTTAATGGATATATCTTCATCCTTGGAGGAGCATACGCCAGAGCCACCACCATCTACGACCCCAAGAAAGGAAATATCAAAGCAGGACCCAACATGAACCACTCCAGACAGTTCTGCAGGTAAGGCCAGCATGTTAACCACAAATGAGCGCAGACCATCTTCTGTCCCTGGAGAAAACTTGATTTTAGAGTTTTTGCAGCTGTAAGAAAGTTAGTTATTCTTTGGCTACTAAAACCATTCTTGTGCATTGATGGTTCTTTAAATACAGCTGAATATAGGTTTACTGCACAAGTCTGCCCTGGATAGTGGTGCATCACTATTACTATTTATCATACTTCTTACTTTTTTGTACTTCATACTACTGAATTATTGAACTTTTGCACTTTTACAAAGTGACGCACATATGTCTCTCTCTCCCTTTCACTCTCGATAGGCCAATTCATTCAAATAAATGTTATAATTCAATCAAATAAATGTAACCTTACCACACTAATTACCGCACTGTCTGATTTAAAGCATGCAGAATGGTAGATCTAATGAGTCGTAGATGATGAAAATAACCATCATTTTAACCCTTCCTGCTAAATTTAGCACTGCAGACATCAATGATAGCTTTAACTTGTTAATGCTGGCAAATGACCATGCATGCAGAATAATCCATGGCCGTTCTTTGCCTTTATGTTGTGCATTAAAATTGTTGAATGCACAGCTAGCGGTGGATTATCCCTTTTATATATAGTATGCGACTCCAGCTGTCTAAAAAGCATTTCTCTTTAGGTTTTAGTGCTTTGACAGTTATTTTTATTGTTATTGTTGTTATTCATTTAGCAACATATTCATGTAAATTTGTTGCAGTTGCTTTCAAATATTCCAAAAAATGCAATTTTCACCACATAACTGCTAATGTTAATGAAGAAAATTAGCATTAACAACCATCATCAAGTAAATGCAGATGGATCAAGCTGAGAAAAGCACATTGTTAAAGTGATGTGTTCCAGTTTACAAAAAAAAAAAAAAAAGCCTGCCCGGTTTGCTCCTAAGACTTTATTCGGTGTCCCCCAGGGTCGTGCTTTGGGCCCGAAATGCTTTCACTGCTGATTGGTATTCGCAGCAGAGGCAGTAATTAGCTCAGCAGCAGATAAAGCACGAACGAGCCACCAAACAATCGCTAGTGCATCACGTCCCCCCAAAGCACACACAGGCACATTTTGTGCTTCTGCTGTGTATTTGCGATACAAATATTTTTTCCAGAAACAACATGTCAGTTACAGTCACACTCGCATGAGTTCCCGCATTAACATTTTGAAACCTGTCAAGGGCTTGAAATGAATACGGCCCAAAGAGAAGATTAGGAGGTAGATGATTCGTCTCATCCATCAGTTAGACAGTTTGACAATGCAAAGCCTTTATGTAAGATGGCAAATGGGAACATAATCTTTATCATTACACTTATGTATGTGGTAAGAAATCCAGAAATTTGTTCTCGAATAACTAGGGTCATGAATCTGAGAGAATTAAACTGTTCTGGTGCTATTTTCACAACTCAAACACTGCAAACACAGTATTTTTGCACTTTGTTCTGTCCAGATCTAAAACTGAACCAAGAATTTGCATTAAGACAAGCATGATTTTCCCTTTAATTTTGTCAATTGGTTGTGCTCTGCTTCAAAGTGTACACAAATGCATTTTTGTGGCAGCCGAACCCCTTTAACCTAAAAGATTTACTTGAAATCCCCTTGAGATTGTTAATATACACATATTCACGGTTCTCTGATGTTTATTATTGGTTACATGACATGCAGGTAAACAAATTAAATATTTAATTTTTTTTTGTTGTTTTTAATTTAAAAGTATTTTTTTCTTTCATTTTACATTATGATGTAATTAATTATTAGCAGTTCCATCACAAACCCTAATTTGGGACACAATATGTTATGTTTAATGCACTTAATGTGGTTGATAACAAATAATGGAATATATTTTTCTTCAACTTTGAACTTTCATATCAGTGTGGTACAAAATAATCCTATTCAAATCTATGTGATAAGTAATCAAAAATAGCCAGAATGCAATACCTAAAATGTGTAAAATAATAAAGTAGATTGTTACTAACTACAGTTATTGTTATGTAATTTGTAATCAGTTAACAGACTACAGTTTGTAAATAAAACAAAGATTATTGGAGTATATTTTCCAAGAAAATACTATTTCAGTGTTTCTACTTCAAAGTTTCACACTTTGTAATTATTGTGAAATTACAAAGTATTGTGAAATATTGTGAAATGTTTTAAATTATATGTATTTTATGTATCATTTTATAATTATTATTATTATTTTTAATTATTATTCCCCCAGTCAGGTTCTATGTGGATCTTTTATTTGTTTTTGTTAATCAAAGTGAAAATCAGTTTTTGAAAGAAAGAAAGAAACGGAACCAGTTCTCAAATAATGTGTTTTCCAGTGCGGTGGTCCTGGATGGGAAGATCTATGCGACCGGTGGCATCGTGAGCAGCGAGGGCCCGGCGCTGGGAACCATGGAGGCCTTCGACCCCTGTGCCAACATGTGGACGCTGCAGCAGAGCCTGCCTTGCCCACTCTTTAGACACGGCTGCGTGGTTATTAAGAAGTACATTCAGAGCGGGTGATGCTGACGCAGGCGAACACGACCTCACCGCCTCTAGCACACCGGACACCCACTTTCCACACGCCCAAGATTATGTGCTGATACAGAAGCCTCGCTCACTTTCTGACACCCACTCGGAATGTGGAAGCTAATCTTCTCTGCCGGGTGCAAACAGGCCTTCGTGTAATATAGCTCACCTGACAGAGCTGTCGTTGATGTGTTGGCTCTAGCCTTAATGCTCAGTGGCCATTGGGACTGAACCCTTTTTCCTTTCTACATAATTCCTTTTTATCTCTGTTTACAAATTTCTGTAGCATATTTTGCATTGCTACCATTTTAATTGTTTGCATAATGTTTGTTTCTTTTTTCTTTGAGCAATACTGTAAAATGACACCATTTGGTTTCAGTAACTCGTGTAATGGTTCACTCAGTTGTATCACTATTTCATTATATCCGATTCACAAGCAATTTTTAATAAAGTAGGGGAGCAAAGGGATAAAGTGCTTCTCTAAAAGTGCACTAAAACCTCATTTGACCCTTTGCTAAGCTCCGCCTGCCTTAGTTACTGTTGCTTACTCAGACAAACTTGACAAGAATGGTGCAATTGTTAGTAAAATGAGCTGGTAAAATGGATTGGATATTATTCTTACACGGACTGGAATGAAGCGTGACATTGCAGAGGATCTTTTATCTGCCGTTTGGATTTGAAACTGATAAATTACGCAGTAACATGATTAAAAACTGCCGAGACAGTGAACAGTGACTGCCAAATGCTTCTCACAGTCACTGAAAAGAGAAAAGCAATTACAGCTGATCACATTAGTGTAAGTGAACAGAACTGCTTTCGCCGATATGACTGGAATCAATATATGAAATGACATTTAAGTTAGAAACATGCCGTTATATTGGAGCAGCGATATACTGCAAAAAAACATGATTCATGATTAGTATTTTGACTTGTTTCCAGTTATAAATATAATTTTCCAGTTATAAAATAATTACAAATCTTTGAAACCAGATGAATTCACTAAAGAAGCAAAATCTGCCAGTGACAGACAGCACACGTATATTTACATATATTCAAATGTAATATCTTATTCAGTGTTGCTTCTTAAGTAGATTTATCTTGTTTTAAGGTTTATTAGATATGACTTTTAAACAAGTAAAAAAAATCAAAATTAAAAACAAGATTATTTTGGGCAGTTTTTTTTTTCTTCATTCCCATGATGATTTGGGAATAAGACCTTTATTTATTATTTAATAAGAGTTTGTTTATTTAATGATTTGAAAATGCATTTAAAAAATTCGAACAATTACATAACAACAGTTGCTAAGGTAGAGCTGGCGAGGGGTCAATTATAACCAGGCCTGGAGAGGATCTGTTTTTTAGGGAAGGTGGGGAATCTGTGGAATGGATTTGAAGTCGATATGAAATCAAGATTGATTTATTTTTATAGTCAATGATTTACCAGTCCACTTTATTGTAATAAGAAATGTCTTGTAATCTTTCATCAAAAGGGAATAACTTGAAACAACCTCTGAAACTACTTTCCTTTTCGGCTGACGTCATTATACTGCAATAATTATTTTTTTAACCACTACTCTTATCATTGTTTTTCAATATAAACATTTAAATCTTAAATCTAATCTAAAGTGACTTGAAAAGCAAAATTTCATAAGATATTAAAACTTGTTTTCATAGAATTTACTGCATTTTAAATGAAGTTTATTTTCCTTCCCCCACTGGGAAAACAAAAATCCAATTTAATTTAGTGAGGTTTATGCTTAAAACAAGAAAAAAACAAAAAACAGAAGTCAACAGGGAAAGTAAAATAAACTTGATATATTCACAAGATGTATTCTCTGCAAACAAGTCAACTTCAACCACCTGGCTCCATTATTCTTTAAAAAAATGTGGGGTGTATGTGGGGCAGATTCTGTCTGAGCCTGATTATAACTCACATGTGCACAAGTTTAACTTGATGTTAGTTTTATAATAAGATACGAGTCAAACACAGAAGAGTATATTTATATGAGATGTGTAAAGACCTTCCCTTAACAGGATAAGATGGCTTTTGAGTCTCTGCTCTTGCTAACACCATCCACCGTAAGACCTTTAATTGGGGGCATCTTGGACCTGAAGGTGAAGGTGGGCTTGATCGCCTTGAACTGGGCTGATATGGCATTTGTAACTTGATTTCTTTTCTTTTCTTTGGAACGTTTCACTCTTTTCTTGCACGCAGCCAAAGCACAAAACATTTGAGACTCGGAGAGAGAACAGGAAGTGTTTGCCTTCATTTCCTCTGCATTGCCAAACCACCAAGTGGTGAAACACGCTGTCTGACAGGGAGGGCAATTCTCTGTACACGAAAGTAACAAAAGTTTATTTTAGGAACTTTACATGTCAAACTGTTTCTAGACAAAATGTATAGTATGTTAAAGAAATGTTATGTACAAAACACAAGCTGTTATCGTTTGAATTAATGATTGTGTTTCATCATTAATTAAAACAATAACACATATTCAAAATACAATGTGCATTCGTAATGAAAATCACTGGTCTGGTTTATTTTGAGTATATATGAGAGCAAATAAGCATTGTGAGATTTGGGAATCAAGGTGTGCTGTTACTTTATGTGATTATACTTACGATTTACACCTGCTTGATGATAAAACAGATGAAGATCCTACAGACGCATGTTGAATAAGGCCATATCTAAAGACCGAAATATCACAGTGGACTCATTTCAGACGATACACACTTAGCAACCACTCAAGGGTGCTTTCCTGTAGAAAGACGTAGATCACTGCTATAACTACCATAGTACAATGCATTATTGAAGAAATCATCTAGCTAGTCACGACTGTTTCCTGAAACCGTTGCTGCATCCCAGTTCGCCTACTTATACCACGCACAAAAAGTGTGTACTTTTTTTGTTAAGAAAAAGTACATACTTTTGAGTGTGTAGGAGAATAGTAGGCAAACTTTGGGACATACTACTTCGTCATATCCTCTTTAATGGACCGTTTTGTGCATCCTTAAACTGCCCTGTCAATCATCTTGTCATAGTTATCAGTAAAATCCTCTACATTCAGTTTAATTTAATTTCCTACCGCATCTGAGAGAAATGTAGTAGCACGTTGATCTGCCAGTCATGGTTCTTCACTCCTCATGTGACCAAATGTTCTTTACGAAACGACCAAATCTTTACAAAAGTTCACAATGCTGTTGTAGATGTAATATTATGTGGATAACATTGAATAAATATATTTCCATCATGTTAGATACTGATTATTAATCACTTAAACCCCTTTTATCTAAACCTCTCTACGTTGGTCTCGCACATCCACCATGTTTGTAGTTTTTTTTTTTTTTTTTTTTTACATTTTACTCATGTTTTTAATTCTAATCGAACCCTTGTCCACCGTGCTATGGGTTAAGGGCAATATTAGCCATTAGAGTGTGCATGGATCTGCACTTCGGATTCGGAAAAAGTAGACCATCCGGGTATCTTTGGAATACTCATTTCAACATACTGCGATGCACTAATTCTAATTATGAATACTATTTAGGATGGTTTATGCGAATTGGGATGCAGCACACATTGTCGCAAATTTGTCGTTTGACCAATTTGACTAATGATGTCACACAGGTGATGGAGTAATAACTTCTTTTAATGAATCAGTTTGAATTAATGCTATATTTTTTTGTTATAAATTACGGACATGGCATCTGAGGACTAATTCTCATTTTTCTCAGTAATTTTGCTGTATTTCCAGATTCAATAATAGGCTCGTTCTTACATACTAGATAACACGCACATGTGCACGCTTTAAAGGGGACCTATTATGCCCCTTTTTACAAGATGTAAAATAAGTCTCTGATGCCCCCAGAGTGTGTATGTGAAGTTTCAGCTCAAAATACCCCACAGATAATTTTATAGCATGTTAAAATTGCCACTTTTGGGGGGTGAGCAAAAACGTGCCGTTTTTGTGTGTGTTCCTTTAAATGTAAATGTTCTGGTGCTCCCGGCCCCTTTAAAGAAGAGGGCAGAGCTTCAAGAGCTCATGCTCTGGCATACTGACAATAACAAAACAGAACAATCTCACACAGTTTGATGTAAAATGATTCGTGTGAACATAATTTAGGTAACTAATATAGGTATATGGGGGCGGATTCCCCTCAATACTAATCCACTGCGTCTTCAGCAGCTCTAATGTCGGGAGTACATGAAGGGCCCTATCATACACCCGGCGCAATGCGACGCCAAGCGCGAGGCAAGTGTTTTTTGCTAGTTTCAGCACGACGCAGTTAACATTTTCAAGTCCGGCTGTTGGTTAAATAGCAAATGCACTCACGCCCATCTGTTCGCCCATGGGCGTGCCGGTCTGAAAACGAGGTGTGTTCAGGCGCATTGTTTGCGTGTTGCTAAATGTCCTCTGAAAATGAAAATGACTGCGCAGTATTTTATTTATTTATTTATTTATTTATTTTTGTTATTTAAAGGGTGAGTTAGTAATATGCGCCTATAGGTGGGTGCACAACCCGCGTACACTCTGCTTATTACACACAAAGGGATGCGTAAGCAGCACACAAACATTTTTAAATATTAAAAATAAAAAGATTCCTCTCTGGAGAAGCATTCAGTCTTTCTGCTTGCAAATTCCACCATGTAAATTTACATTTACATTTACATTACATAGAAGTTAAGGCCACATAACATAAAGTGGGACCAAAATTTCACAGTGGACTCTTTTCATGCAATAAATACATAGCAACCACATACACTATATTGCCAAAAGTATTGGGACACCCCTCCAAATCATTGAATTCAGGTGTTCCAATCACTTCCATGGCCACAGGTGTATAAAAACAAGCACATAGGCATGCAGACTGCTTCTACAAACATTTGTGAAACAATGGGTCGCTCTCAGAAGCTCAGTGAATTCAAGCGTGGTACCGTGATAGGTTGCCACCTGTGCAATAAGTCAATTCATGAAATTTCCTCACTACTAAATATTCCATGGTCAACTGTTAGTGGTATCATAACAAAGTGGAAGCAATTGGGAACAACAGCAACTCAGCCACGAAGTGGTAGGCCACGCAAAATCACAGAGTGGGGTCAGCACATGCTGAGGCGCACAGTGCGCAGAAGTCGCCAACTTTCTGCAGAGTCAATAGCTACAGACCTCCAAACTTCGTGTGGCCTTCAGATTAGCTCAAGAACAGTGCGTAGAGAGCTTCATGGAATGGGTTTCTGTGGCCAAGCAGCTGAATCCAAGCCTTACATCACCAAGTGCAGTGCAAAGTGTCGGATGCAGTGGTGTAAAGCACGCCGCCGCTGGACTCTAGAGCAGTGGAGATGTGTTCTCTGGAGTGACAAATCACACTTCTCTGTCTGGCCATCCAATGGACGAGTCTGGGTTTGGTGGAGGGGGGTTTATGGTGTGGGTTTGTTTTTCAGGGGTTAGGCTTTGCCCCTTAGTTCCAGTGAAAGGAACTCTTAATGCTTCAGCATACCAAGACATTTTGGACAATTTCATGCTCCTGACTTTGTAGGAACAGTTTGGGATGGCCCCTTCCTGTTCTAACATGACTGCGCACCAGTGCACAAAGCAAGGTCCATAAAGACATGGATGAGCGAGTTTGGTGTGGAGGAACTTGACTGGCCTGCACAAAGTCCTGACCTCAACCCGATAGAACTCTTTTGGGATGAATTAGAGCGGAGACTGTGAGCCAGACCTTCACGCCAACATCATTGTCTGACCTCACAAATGCACTTCTAGAAGAATGGTCAAAAATTCCCATAAACACATTCCTAAACCTTGTGGAAAGCCTTCCCAGAAGAGTTGAAGCTGTTATAACTGCAAAGGGTGGGCCAACTCCATATTAAACCCTACGGATTAAGAATGGGATGTCATTAAAGTTCATGTGCACGTAAAGGCAGGCATCCCAAAACTTTTGGCAATATAGTGTGGCAACCGTACATGACACCCCAGGGTGATGGTGGTGAGTTTTGCACATGTAAACATCACATTTTATTCATAAAATGTAAACATGTAGAGTTTAATAAGGCCATATCTACAGACCAAAATATCCCTGTGGACACTTTTCATGCAATACACATCTAGCAACTGCTCAGAACACCTTAGCGACCACATCACAACACCTTGGCAACCATAAATAACACCCCAGCATGTTGGTGGTGAGTTTTTCATGGGTAAACATCACTTATTTTGTTCAGTAGTGTGTAGAATTCAATAAGGCCATATCCAGAAACCTGAAATTTCACAGTGGACTCTTTTCAAGTGATACACACCTAGCAACACCTTGGCAACTATCCATAACAGAATGGATATTCAACACACCCTAGAATGGTGGCGGTGAGTTATACATGGGTAAGCATCAATCACGTTGTGTTCAGAAAATGTAGACGTGTAGAATATTTTTGCCGCAGTAAATTGGGACTGACTTTCACTGGTGCATGACGCACCTTTCAGAACATTAGAGGTGAAAGTGAATTCCTCCTCTGCCGTCTATCTGATAATATTATAAGTTTTGATTATTATGATAATGTAGGACAGTCTTATCATCACCACAGATGTATTATATTGGCTTATGCCCTTAAGCCGCCACGTCGCATGAATAAAAATGTGCTGTTGGCTTTGTGCCGTCTCTTCGCATTCTCCAAATGTTCCCTTCCAATATTTACTGATGTGGAACAGTTCATTTCCTCTGTGCTGTTGTAGCAGCCTCCCTCCCTTAATTCTACCCCAACGCCTGCTGTCTAAATGGCATTAAAAAAGCTGAGCCGTGTGACTCTGTTCTGGCAGAATCTGTAAACGCACACAGCATCTTCCAGCCTCTGCACCTGTCTACCTCCATCTCTTGCCACGAGCCGGTGGGCCCCTCCTTCAGATAATATATCAGCATTCCATCCATCAAAATCAGTTCCCCAACCCCTTCTGGCATTTAAATAAACTAGGCCACCGTTCCTGGTTCTCATATCCTGTGGGTATGTTCACCGCCTGCAAACTCGCTTTTGTTTGGGAAGCGTGTTATTGTGTTCTGATGTGGACCGACATGTCTAGTTTCACGTTAAACCTCTTTAACAGATCAGGACAGTGTTAAAAACAGGTACAGAACTGGAAAAAAACAAGTTTTGAAATGATCTCTCCCTCATAGGATCACTTTCCAGACAATTTCATGGTGTAATGCCACCTTAACAAAAGCATGATTTTTTTATTTGTTTTGTTCTGATGGCTTAACAGCTGAACAGAAAATCATGAAGTTGATGTTTATAATATCTTCATGCCTAATCGCATTTATCCGATTAGATCTACTTTATTTTTCAGATTTACTTTTTATTTAACAAACATTTTATCTAAAGTGGCTTACAAAAGAGGAATAAAGCAAAATGATTATTTTTCTGTCCATTAAAAATACTTTAGCTTGTGTGTGTGTGTGTGTGTGTGTGTGTGTGTGTGTGTGTGTGTGTGTGTGTACAGGTTTGGATATACTTGTGAGAGCCGAATCTCCATGCTTATATAGTGAAATATTATGGCAACCAACTAGTGAGGACATTTTACTGGTTCTCACTAGTTAAAAAGGCTTATAAATCGGCCAAAACAAGTTTTTATTTAAATCTAGTGTTTTGCGCATGTTTCTGTGATGGGTATAGGCAGGCCCACCCCCCTCAGCCCGTTTGCAATCACGTTTGCCATGGAGCCCCCTCAAGCGTGGGGCACCGGTTGCACCGCCCTAAGGACGGCCCTGGGTATAGGGTGGGGGTTGGGTTAGGCCATAGAAAATATCATTAACCTGATGTAAAATTAATGCAAGTCTATGCAATGTCCTCACTAATATAGTGTAAGATATAAAATGTACTTTTATTTTTACTTATTCAGCAAGGATGTATTAAATTGATCAAGAGTGAGAGTAAAGACTTTTACATTGTTAAAGATTTCAAATCAATGCTGTTCTTTTGAACTTTATATTCATCAAAGAATATAAAGTTCAATAAAAGAAAAATAAAATAAATAAATAAAAAAAAAAACATTTCACATTCCACAAAAATATGAAGCAGCAAAACACTTTTTTTGAACATTGATAATAATAAGAAATGTTCCTTAAGCATCAAATCAGCATATTAGAATAACATCTGAAGGATCATGTGACACTGAAGACTGGGGTAATGATGCTGCACAGGAATAATTTACATTTTAAAATGTATTCAAATAGAAAACATTTAACTGTAATAATGTTTCATAATATTACTGTTTTTACTGTAGGCCTATTTTTGACAAATGCAGCGCTGGTGAGCAGTAGAGACTTTAAAAAAAAAAATTTTTATCGGTAGTATGTATATGCAGGTCTGTATAGTATATACTGTTATGATAGTTTAATGTTACGTTTTTTGTCATTTTTGACTTGAAAGCATTGTTGTGAACATTCTGTCTGACATCTCTTTTAGTGCTCCATGAGGTTAAGTGAAAAGAATTATAATTTCTGAATGAACTATTTATAGATGGCCTTCTTTTTGACTTTGTATATTTACCACTTGCAAAATGGACTCGAAGATAAAGATACGATGTTGTTCATTGAAGATAAAAGTGAGTAAACACTCCAGTGAACTGCCCGTCTTTGATGAACTAAATGTGTTTTAAACTATTGACCTCAGACTGCTAAAGCTACGATTTCATTTGCTGAGTAAACAGCTCCGAAGCACGTTTCCGCCTCTGAAGAGATGAAGGAAATTACCCTTCCTCATTTAGCAGCTCTGCCTCTGATTAAAGCGGAGGAGGTCCAGTCAGCCACTCGAGAAAGAGCTGCGCGAGTAAATTATACATCGCTGGCTCTCGTCGTCAATGGATCTTGAGTAGATGGCTATTTTCCGTCAACAATTTCAGGCTTAAAAATGATGTTTTACTGTGTACATTTCCATCTCAGACGCATCCTTTCATTAGTTTTCCATTAGCAGTAAAGGCAGGCGGTTATCAATGGGGAATAAGAACACTTCTGTTTTTTGTCACTGTCTTGGCTAAACACCGACACTCTTGAGAAACGGGTTCGATGACCTTCAGCTGAGCATCAGAATTGCTGGAGTATAATGGAAATGTGATTTCAGATGAGGGAGTCTGTAATGCGTTTTGCTAATGATCCCATCCCAAGTTGTGAAAATGTTATTTCTGAATGTTTTTAGGTCGTCAAAAATTATAATTCATGTAACATAAATACAATAAATAATTAGCAGCAAAAGATTTAGTCAGCCACATTATACTCTTACACTTCCCTGGTGATAAACACGATCTGCTGCCAAAACAAAAACACAATTTTCTTGGAAAAACAGCTTAGGCCTGGTTTCACAGACGGGGCTTAGAGTAAGCCAGGATTAGGCCTTAGTTCAATTAGGGCATTTAAGTAGCTTTTATAAACGGGGGGTTGATTTATTGCCATGACGATTGATGGTGGGTGTGTAAATTAAAGGATTAAAATAAATTTATGGAATAAAGAAAAAGAAATAAGAACGGTAAAAGTTCCAAGTCTATTATATTTATGAAGTGATCATGGTTAAAATGGTTAAAATAGTAAAAGTGACTGCAGTGATTCAACCTTAATGTTATGAAGTGACGAGAATACTTTTTGTGTGCAAAAACAAAACAAAAATTAAGACTTTATTCAACAATTTGAACCGTAGTGAAGTCAGTGCAGGCTTCCTTGTTTACGTCCGAATGACTATTTTATGTTTTTAACTACCTTTCTGGACATCAAAAGGTGCAATGACGTTGCTGCCTATGTGTGGATCAGATACCCTCGGATTTCATCAAAATATCTTAATTTGTGTTCTGAAGTTGAACGAAGGTCTTATGGGTGTGAAATGACATAAGGGTGAGTACTTAATGACAGAAATTTCATTTTTGGGTGAACTAACCCTTTAATGTACTAAAACAGTGGCTTTGGAAGATCTTTTTTCACATTATTGATCACTATGCAAACAGGTGAGCACGTAATGTAAATGCAAACTGCAAAATTCATCTTTTTAATAGAAAACGTCTATAAAGAAAAGGTCTAAAATGGTGTAATGTACTAAAGCAGTGTCCTTGGCAGACCAAATGTGCACTTTATTGATAATGAAAACTATTTACAGACAGATGGATGAACCCTGAATCTAAATGCAAATTGCAAGGCTATTTTTTAAGCTGTTTTTCTATGGGGAATCTATATGGAGAGAAAAAGTTTACAATCAAGTGCACACAACATTTTACATAATCACAGTCTAGGTGAGTCAATTATAAGATATGATTGCAACACTTTATTCTCACTAGCCAAACAATGGATGAAAGGTAGAACAACAACAAGAAAAAAGAAGAAACCAAAAGTACAGCACAAATTCTGGCTCTTTGCTCTGATTTGCTCTTGTGCTGGTCTGTCATGATATTACGCACACCTGACAGCATTTACAAAGATCCAAGAAAAAAATGTTTGAAAAAAAAAAACATTTAAAATCTAGACATTATGTATTATTCACATAATATATTATGTTATTATTATATGAATCTACAATTAATAAAAATCATGGTAACACTTTATTTTAGGGTTATAAACTAGTTGATTATTAGCATGCATATTATGATTATTATTAGCATGCATTCGGTATTATCAACTTTTAACTAGTTGATTATTAGCATGCATATTAATAGAATATTGGCTATTTATTAGTATTTATTAAGCACATATTAATGCCTTATTCTGCATGACCTTATTCTATGACCTTATTCTTAATCCTACCCAATACCTAAGCTTAACAACTACCTTACTAACTATTAATAAGCAGTAAATTAGGAGTTTATTGTAGTTAATAGCTTATATGTGTTCCCTATACTAAAGTGTTACCAAAATCATTGCATTTAAATGAATATAAGTAGGGTTTGATCCAGGATTTGATCACAAACTCTGTATCAAATCTGAATTGGCAAATAATGTTTATACCGAGTGCTGTGAGCCCGCTGAACCTGATCAAAACCAGGTTGGATTTGGTTTTGTCAACTCTAAACCTACTCTGAGTGTTTGTTCTGCTAGCTTCATGCAACAGGCCTCTGAACACCTACTGTACAGCAAAAACCAGCAAGACACATCTATAGATGAGGTCATATGACTTCTTTCATTCATTCTATACAACTTTACAATGGTTTCTGGCCCAGTGTGCAAGTTTGTTACTGAATTGCATTGTTTATTCTTCAGTTAAACACACAGGGTCTGATGGAACAACAATAGTTCATTTATCCATGTTAAGTGTTCACTTCTGCATCTGTTTGTGGAGTGCCGTCACCTTCGAGCGCCTGACGATGGCACTTCTTCAGCAATATTGTGTCCGAGGAATCATAAATCAGTGCATCGTTGTTGCGTGATGTTGCCGCACACCGCTGAGGATTCATTAATGCTGTGGTTTATTCCATTGGGAGATCGTTAAAAAAACCCACTCAGGACCTGTTAACTTCCCAACAAAATACCTCTGGTATTAAACCTCCATGATATTAATAGTCTCTCTCCTGGATTTCTGTTGGTGATCAATCATAGTTCTTCCTCATTGACCCTTCACCCCTCTTGGTTACTGGTGCTCGCTAACATGAGCTTCACATGAGGAGAATGTGTTAAATTACCATTTTTTATTGTATATTTAAGTAATTTGGCACATTTTAAGTTACTTTAATCCAAATACACAGAACCTGTGTCTCATAATATTTCAAGGTAAGGTTTAAGTTTAGTGGAGGTCAGTTAAGATTTTTGGTGATAACAGTTAGTCTTGTGTGTTAAATGGACTGAGCCCGTACTATATTTATAATTAAAAAGTGCAAAGGTAAACAAAACAGAAAACAGGCATGAACCAACATGTATAGACATCAAGAATGGGTGCTCGTATCCTCTGAATGTAGAGGAGTGTAGTAATGTCCAAGTAATGATGGATTGACGTATGAAGTGTCATTTGTAGTTACATTTATTTCAAGTTGTTTATTATTTTAATCAGATTTTAGCTTTATTGTAGTCCAATTAAACAGTCTCTTGGCAAATTTGTAAAGCTATGAGTTACTGTGAGTTACTTTGTCTGACACACAAATGCTGGGTTAAAAACAACCCAAGTTGGGTTGAAAATGAACAAACCCAGTGATTGGGTTGTTTTAACCCAGCGGTTGGGTTAAATGTTGCTCATCATGCTGGGCAGTTTTATTTAACCCAATATAGTGGGCTCCAAAACTTTGAGGCCACTATTGAAAATGCTTTTTTTTTTTTTGCCTTTTTAACACAAATTTTCATTTGAAATGATATTATCAGAATAATAATTTTAGTGATAAGCTTAATAGAAGCAAGAAAATCTGATTATAAGTTATTAATGTCACTAAATTCACCTTTAATTTTATTGGTCACCTATATAGTACAGAATCTGAAAACATTCCTTTTTTTTTTTTGTCTTAATGGTTCATCTTCTCGATTTTTTTCTAAAATTCTAAAATGTTAGAATATTAGAATGTAATGTGGTCTCAGACTTGTGGACCCCACTGTGTATTCCATGTAAACATTTAAAATGAAGTTATAACAACTGCATGTACAATAATAATAAGACAAATAATTATAAAACATTGGATTAAAATAGTTTTAATTGGAGTATATCATGCCACACTTCAGGAAATTGCTGACATTAATTTGACATGCCTTTAGTTATATACGCATCAAGTATTGTTATGGATTTTAACATGCTTATCTTCATTTAAGCTGAAAACTTAACACTTAGTTCTCCTTGTAAAAGCTCTCAACATTTAAATCTAATTAGTTGGTTTTCCCGAGAGTAGCAGAAGTGTGTGTGTGTGTGTGTGTGTCTGTGTGTGTGTGTGTGTGTGTGTGTGCGCGTGTGTCTTGAACTCCACTGAGATGATGTGAGTTTGTTGCTGTGACCTTTGACCTCACTGTAAGACTGTAGGGACAGACTCCTCACACCTGAGTGTAACCCTGTCATCCACTGGCTGCCGGTCTCTCATGCGTGAAACAGATCACCAGCAGTGCACCTGAGGCCTGTTGCATGAAGCCGATTTCATTTGCTACCCAGGCAAGTTTAAGAGTGGTTTGAGCAAGCTCTGGCTTTTCAGGCTCAAGAAGGTGGATTGGTTTTTAGCTGTGTTCATCACCATGGTAACTTGCACTATAAGGATAACCCGCTCCGGAGATCGCAAAACTGGACCAATCAGCTGTGAGCAAAGTGACATACATGTGATGCAATAAAGCCACTCCCCCTGTATCTCTTGCTCCAAATTAAAGCAGTTTACAGTGAAATAATTTTAGAGGCAAATCTTTTGCTGCTAATTATTATATTTAAATTATGTGAATTATTATGTATTATTCCTATAATATATTCATATAATTATTATATGAATCGACAATTAATAAAAACATTGCATTTAAATTAATATAAGTAGGGTTTGATCCAGTGTTAATCACAAACGCTGGATCAAACCTGAGTTGAAAGAGAACGTTTATACCGAGTGCTGTGAGCCTGCTGAACCTGATCTAAACCAGGTTGGATTTGTATAGTTTTGTCAACTCTAAACCTACTCTGCGTGTTTGTTCAGCTAGCTTTATGCAACAGGCCTCTGAACACTTACAGCAAAAACCAGGAGATGAGGTCATATGACTTATTTCATTCATTCTATACAACTTTACAATGGTTTCTGGCCCAGTGTGCAAGTTTATCTTATTGAAAAAAAAGAAGAAGAAAATTTATCTTACTGAATTACATTGTTTATTCCTCAGTTAAACACACACAGTGAGTCTGATGGAACAACAAATATGTCTGTTCCAAAACCTAAAGCAGCATCCAAAGCTATTTATTAACACTTTTACATTTTATGATCATTTTCGGAGCTTTCATTGTATGGAAACAAGCAACCTTGTGTTTCTCAGCAGTAAGGAAGTCAAACGTGTTGGAACGGCATGAAAGTGAGTAAATGGTGACAGAATTGTAATTAATAATAAATAATTATAATTAAATTAAAGAGGCCTTGTGGGCAAACCACCATCCATGCTAATCTGTTTAGCAGCACACGCACAACATGGTGAATAAGATTTATGACTATTTTCGGTTACACTTTACATTAAGGTTCCCTTTGTAAAGGGTTTATAAAGGTGTTTGTTAATGAGTAATAAGTCATTTACAAATGCATTATAAATAATTAATAATGCGGTTATAACTGCATGAATAAAAAGGGCGACTTTAATGCAATACCTGCCAAATAGTGAGCTGTCCTTAATAAATGTATTTATTGACACTTATTTAACTCAAAACCAGATTGCTGGTTTATTTCATGATGCAGCAGAAATTGACTATCATAATGAGACTGAAGGGTGTTGTATTAGTGGTTTTCTTATTAATATCTCATGACTGCCACTTTTCATACTATGTTGCTTACCAGAAATTTTTCATCTTACCCATGATACACTCCAAAAAGGTCATGGTGCCTATCCACAGCTTGTTTATCAAGATGAAATTAAACCTTTTTATTTAATCAATATATTTATTATTTTCACATGAACAATTTACAGAATCAGTTCAGCATACAAGTAAACTATGTTTTCTAAACACCCTCTCACCCCTGTCCCACCCCTTTACACGTTAAAGTAAAGAAGGGTTACATTATCACATCAGCATTTTCAATCAATGTAACATCCAAATTATTCAAATATTCAATAAATTTGCCCCAAATCTTTTCGAACATCAATGATTATTTTTTTTCAAATTATACATAATTTTTTCCACAGGCACATAGGACAAAAGTTCTCTAAGCCATACAGCATGACTGGGCGGTTCTTCTGATTTCCAATGTATAGCTATACATTTCTTTTCTGCTATCAGAGCCATCTTAACAAAACGTAAATTCTTCCTTTGATCAAATTGGAGGACCAATTCATTGCCCAAAAGTGAAACTTAATGTAAAGTGAACACATGTGAACCATTTATTCATGAGTTATAAACATTAATAACCTGTGAAAGTGGACCTTAATGTAAAGTGGAAACCTGTGAAACATTTATTCATGAGTTATAAACATTAATAACCTGTGAAAGTGAACCTTAATGTAAAGTGGAAGCCTGTGAACCATTTATTCATGAGTTATAAACATTAATAACCTGTAAAAGTTAACCTTAATGTAAAGTGGAAACTTGTGAACCATTTATTCATGAGTTATAAACATTATAATCTATGAAAGTGAACCTTAATGTAAAGTGAACACTTGTGAACCATTTATTCATGAGTTATAAACAATAATAACCTGTGAAAGTGAACCTTAATGTAAAGTGAACACACGTGAATCATTTATTAACGCACACACAGAAGATAGTATTTTTTTCCTGGTGACATATTTTATTGTTGAAATATTAATAAGCAATTCATAATTATTCTTGATATCATGATAAAAGATAATGTAACTTTAGTGTTTGGCCATCCACACAGTACCTGCGACAGAAGCGGGAGCGCCGGTGCGGTTATTTGTTTAAGATAACTACAAACTAACACAGCGATTACACATATAATATACAAACTAAAACAGCGATTACACATATAATATAAACACTTGAAAAACATAGTCTGCAATGTTACCTCAGTTAGCTTACCCATCAAATCAGTAACGTTAAACACAAAATTTCACTTCAGAGCATGTCGGAACAGTACTGGTAACTGCGTGTTCCCTTTCGATACTACACTCCGTACTGCGTCATCTGACATTTAGGCAAGACACAATGGGGAAACTCCTGTTTTCACCGATTCTGAAGCCTTTTTTAATCACGCAGTGAAACTGAATGGCCATTGGTTCGTGGAAGTAAAGTAAACGAACCAATGACGGCGTGGCGGGGCCGCGTGAGCCAATGGTGAGCGAGCCCGCTCGAGCCCGCCAAAATGGGCGGGGTCTCGGGCTATATAAGCAGCCATCTCACCTTGGCAGACTGATTCATTCTCCTTCAGTGACGCAGATCACATCACTTTGTTGATCCCGAGACATGAAGCTGCCTTCTACCTGCAAGTAGCTGGAATTCACCGCTGATCAGCTCACCACTCTGCAGCAGCAAGATCAGCTCGCCTCTCCTCTGCTCACCGCTCTCAAGCAGCGCGCCGCTCTCAAGCAGCCCGCCGCTCACGAGCAGCTTTTACTTTCACTTTCAGCCCGCCATTCTGTCAGTTTGCTGCTCAGTTCGCCCCTTTCGTGCAGCCCTGATCAGTGCGCCGCTTCGTCAGCGGCTGGATCAGTTCACCACTCTCAAGCAGCTCTGTCCTCCACACCACTCTCAAGCAGCCTGGTCAGCGCTTCGCCACCGAGCCGCCTACAGTGCCGAGCTCGGGCTTATGGTGTTCTTCCTGCCCGCTGATGATGGGCACAGTGAGTGCATGCAATGTCTGGGGGAATCCCACACAGAAGCCGCGCTCACTGAAACGACCTGCTCTCATTGTGAGAGTATGAGTCTGGCCTCCTTGCGCTCTCGGATAGCGTTCTTTTCAGAATGCGACTCCGCCCCTCGCGCCCTCCCGTTTTCTTCCTTCTAGGAACCTGTGAGGAAAAAACAGCGGGGCAGAGGATCTCAGTTCTCAGATGAAAGTGAGCTCATGCCGGCTCAGGTCCCGTGTGCCTCATTTTCTCTACAGAGAGAGCTTCCCCCGTCCACTTCTCCCGCCCTGACCAGCGCCCCTCTGCCATCGCGAGCAACCCTGTCTCGTTTGGGGGGTCTGAAGAGGAGCCGCTGGATGACAACATGTCCCTAGCGGCCTCGGACGCTGAGGATTGGCCGGACTCACATCACGACTCCGCCCCCTTGCCATCTCTCGAGCCTATTGACGCCAGGGCTTCTATCGACGCTGAGCTCACTCGTGTGCTCTAAAAGGCCGTCAAAGAGCTCGGCTTGGAGTGGTCTGCGCCTAAGGAACCCACACGCAGCCACTTGGACGAATGGTTTCTACCCGGTCGTCGTCAGGCTCCTCCCCAGCGGGCAGCACCCTTTTTTCCAGAGGTTCACGAGGAGCTCACGAAATCATGGCGCGCCCCGTACTCTGCCCGCCTGCGCTTTTCTGCCTCTCACGCTCTCAACTCTGTTGACAGCGCTGAGCAGAAGGGACGAAGCTGTGGCCGCACACCTGTGCCCGCCCGCCAGCATTGGTTGGAAGACGAAGGGCACCCACCCATCCAAGCCGTGTCGCACTACGTTGACCCTCGCTGGACAGGCATACACCTCGGCCAGCCAAGCAGCTTCCGCTCTGCACTCAATGGCAGTTTTGCAGGTCTACCAGGCCAAACTCCTGTGTGACCTGGACCAGCCTGGGCATGACTCGCCTGTCTTCAAAGAGCTGCGCAGTGCCACAGACCTGGCCCTGCATGCCACCAAGACCACGGCTCAGGCTATTGGGTGTTCGATGGCCAGCCTGGTGGTGCTGGAGTGCCACCTGTGGCTGAACTTGACGGAGATCAAGGACACGGACAAAGCCGTCTTTCTCGACTCACCTGTTTCCCCCACTGGTCTCTGGCCCTGCCGTTGATGGGTTTGCTGAATGCTTCACCGCCGCGCAGAAGTCGTCCCAGGCCATGCGACACTTGTTGCCAAAGCACTCCAGCTCCACCACTTCAAGCCACCCAAAACCTGCTCCAACACAGCAGCCACCCCAGTCTGCGCCATCCGCTACTCAGCCCGCGCCACGGCCTGAGCACAGACAGCGCTCACACTCTGCTAGGCGCCACCCCCTCCAAAGCGACAGGGACCCCAGCCCAAGATAGTGCTGGATCCCACGCCTCAGAAGTCGGCCTGAAGAGGAGGAAGCTAAGTCCCGTTGCGGCCGGACCACCCTCCAAGATGTCTCACTCAGTTTTCCCGTAGCCCCGTTCAGTTCCGGGCGCTCGAAAAAATGTGTTTTCTGCCTGCACAGAGCCTGTTCAAATGCCCTGGCAGTGCACCGCTGTTATAGCAGACATAATAAAAAACAAATATTCTCAAAAAGAGAGCAAATTTCCTCTTCCACCCCTCATGTGCACCACAGTTCCTCACAGCGGCTTGGTGCTCGAACCAATCCAGCCCCTTGCCACGCGGGTCGAGGCCTGGCAGGCCATCCCCGGAGTGTCAACTTGGGTGCTAAACATAGTAAAACGAGGTTATGTACTCCAGTTCACTCAGCAGACCTCGTTTTTCAACGGAGTGGTCCAAACCTCTGTAGAAAGCAAGGACGTGCACATCCTACGCTCCGAGGTGAACACTATGCTGGCAAAAGGAGCCATAGAAGTGGTTCCCCCGGCACTGAGCGAGTCAGGCTTCTACAGCCGATACTTCCTCATCCCCAAAAAGGATGCCGGTCTTACCCGAAGGTCCTATCCACCCCCTTTAGGGCACAGATGGTCATTCTCTCTGCACTTCCTCCTTCCCAGGATGATCATGAGTTGAACCTACTCTGTCCAGTCAGGGACCTGAGAACCTAAATCGATT
Source organism: Hypophthalmichthys nobilis (assembly GCA_037950665.1). NCBI lineage: Eukaryota > Metazoa > Chordata > Actinopteri > Cypriniformes > Xenocyprididae > Hypophthalmichthys > Hypophthalmichthys nobilis. The sequence continues at coordinate 7,191,078 of CM075478.1, read as the reverse complement.
GTTCCGCCTCTTTTGGTAAGTCGGAACAACTCTTTTTTTTTTCGGTGGCCGCACAAAAGGTCTTCCGAAACCCAGGTTATCCAGATGGACAGTCGATGCTATAGCACTCGCTTACTCCTCCTTGGGCTTGCAATGCCCCATAGGTGTTAGAGCGCACTCCACGAGAGGCATGGCCTCTTCTTGGGCATGGTCCACTGGCGTGTCCATCGCGGAAATCTGTGAAGCGGCCAGCTGGGCCTCGCCGTCCACGTTTGTCAGGTTTTATAACCAAGATGTTCCTGCATTACAAATGCAGGTTCTCTCTGCATAAGCCTCACCAATGTGACCAGCTTATGAGCACTCATCTACGGCCCTGACCAAGTCCGGGTAATAACTTATTTTTTCTATTCCCTATATGTGCTCTAGGCCCCAAGGGGCTCCTAGAATGTGTAGGAATGGGAGGGCGACTACAATGTCCCCAAGTCCCCAATCTTCCGGGATAAATTATGCTACGTGCATCCATGCAAGCACTTCTCAGTGATCTGCTCGAATGCTCTGTCGTCCCCCCTTCATAGCTTGGCGTGATTGTATTATTCCTGTTGCGTCTTGCCTAAACGGCAGAGGACGCAGTACGGAGTGTAATATCGAAAGGGAACGTACTCAGTTACTGATGTAACCTCAGTTCCCTTAGATACGGAACAAGTACTGCGCACTTTGCCGCACTATTCGTAGGACGCCTCATGCCATTGCTTCAGTCAAATTAAATCAGTCTGCCAAGGTGAGACGGACGCTTATATAGCCTGAGACCCTGCCCATTTTGGTGGGCTCACTCACCATTGGCTCGCGCGGCTCTACAGTGCCGTCATTGGTTCGTTCACTTTAACTCCACAAACTAATGGCCGTGTAGTTTCACCGCGTGATTAAAAAAGGCTTCAGAATCTGTGAAAACAGGAGTTTCCCCGTTGCGTCTTGCCTAAACGGCAGACGATGCAGTACTCGTTCCGTATCTAAGGGAACCGAGGTTACATTAGTAACCGGGTATGACTTCTTCCCATGAATGTGGCAAGGCTTTATTGGATGCTCACTAGCGCCAACTCCTGTCACACGCCAGAAGACGCATGCTTAGTGATGTAACCCTGAAAGGGTGATGTGACCTGAAAGAGTATAGCCTAATATATTATTGTCACGTCTAGTTTTCTATAACTATAGCTTACTATAGTTTGTTCTCCTACATTTTGAGTTCAGTTATCTTCATAATAAAAAATAGTACTGCTGCATCTAAATCCTGCTTCCTCACTGCTCTTCACAACCAACTGTGACAATAATGTATTCTTTTTATTATTATTATTATTATTATTATTATTATAAGTAGTAGTAGTAGGCTATATACTTTATTATACTCTTTCAGGTTCACATCACTATGCGTGTTCTGGCGTGTGATGAGTTGGCGCTAGTAAGCCTTGCCACTTTTCACGAGAAGAAGTCATACAGTTAATACTAATACTAATACTAATGCTTTGAAGTGAAAATTTTTGTTTACTGATTTGATGGGTAAGCTAACTGAGGTGAAATTGCAGACTATGTTTTTCTAGTGTTTATATTATATGATTAATCGCTGTGTTGGTTTGTAGTTATCTTAAACAAATAACCGCTCCGGCAAGTGCAGATGGCCAAAGCCAAATATTCAAGTTACAGTGGCCTTTATCATGATATCAAGAATAATTATTGAATGCATTTTAATATGCTAATGTTCTGTAACGGTGCATTCGGTCATTGATTTAATGATTTACACAACTGTTAAATAAAATAATACATATTTAGATGCCTTTATTCAGCTTGTATCAAATATGTTTGGCTTATAGGTGTGATGCTTATTATCTTTTTTGGAATACTTGATTGTTTCTCTGAATTTTTTAATGTGAGTTTACTTGGATAAGCCACTTTTCATGAGAAGTCATGCTCTGTAATTTTGTGCTGTAAAAGAAAAGTTTAAACTTTTTTTGTTTCAAGTTTAAAGATGTGTTTACTGATACATGCATCAAAAATAAAATATTTCATCAGAAAAAAATACTATCTTCTGTGTGTACATTAATAATTAATAAATACATGATGCACATGTGTTCACTTTACATTAAGATTCACTTTCATAGGTTATTAATGTTTATAACTCATGAATAAATGGTTCACAAGTGTTCACTTTACATTAAGGTTCACTTTCACAGGTTATTAATGTTTATAACTCATGAATAAGTGGTTCACAGGTTTCCACTTTACATTAAGGTTCACTTTCACAGATTATTAATGTTTATAACTCATTAATAAATGGTTCACAGGCTTCCACTTTACATTACGGTTCACTTTCACAGGTTATTAATGTTTATAACTCATGAATAAATGGTTCACAGGTTTCCACTTTACATTAAGTTTCACTTTCACAGGTTATTAATGTTTATAACTCATTAATAAATGGTTCACATGTTTCCACTTTACATTAAGGTTCACTTTCACAGGTTATTAATGTTTATAACTCATTAATAAATGGTTCACAAGTGTCCACCATTTATTAAGTTTCACAGGTAACTAATACTGGAATTAAATTTTTCATTATTAATATCTTTTCAAGTTATGGTTATTATCTGATGTTTTATTTTCAAAATAAAGTTGGAATTTCATCTTTAAAAACAAGAAATCAGTTTTTATACACTGCTGTGGATAGGCATCATGACCTTTTTGGAGAGTATCATGGGTAAGACAGAAACTTCTGGTAAGCAACATAGTAAGAAAAGTGGCAGTCATGAGATATCAATAAGAAAACCACTAATACAACACCCTTCAGTCTAATTATGATAGTCCATTTTTGCTGCATCATGAAATAAACTGGTTTTGAGTTAAATAAGTGTTAATAAATACATTTATTAAGCATTTATAACATGTGAGTTAAAAACAGCTCACTATTTGGCAGGTATTGCATTAAAGTCGCCCTTTTTATTCATGCAGTTATAACTGCATTATTAATGATTTATAATGCATTTGTAAATGACTTATTACTCATTAACAAACACCTTTATAAACTCTTTACAAAGGGAAACTTAATGTAAAGTGTTACCATATTTTCTACACAGTAGAATAATAGTAAAGTCATCAAAACTATTAAAAATAATGCAATTGGAAATATGGGAATAATGTAGTGATCAAAACCTATATATACAGTACCTGTCAAAAGTTTGGAAACATTTTGGAAACATTTTTCAATGTTTTTGAAAGAAGTCTCTTCTGCTCACCAATGCTGTATTTATTTAATCAAAAATTGTGAAATATTATTACAAATGAAAAGAACTGTTTTCTTTTTGAATATATTTAAAATTTAATTTTTTCTTGTGATCAAAGCTGAATTTTCAGCATCATTACTCCAGTCTTAAGTGTCACATGATCCTTCAGAAACAGTCTGGTCTCAGTCTAATATGCTGATTTGCTGCTCAAGAAACATTTCTTCTTATTATTATCAATGTTGAAAACAATTGTTCTGCTTAACACTGTTTCGTGAAAAAGGTGATACTTTTTTTAGGATTCTTTAATGAATAGAAAGTTCAGTGAACATTTATTTGCATTTAATACATTTATTAAATCATTTATTAAATAGAAATCTTTTGTAACATTATAAATTTCTTCATTGTCACTGAATTTAATGCATCCTTGATTAATAAAAGTATTGATTTCTTTCCCTTTTTTAATATTACCACAAATGTTTGAATGGTATCAATGTTTCCATTGTTTTCAACATAATAATAAATAATTTTAATAAATAAATAAATAATTTTGATAATAATAATGTTTTTTTTTTTTTTTTTTTTTTTTTTTGAGCAGCAAATTAGCATATTAGAATGATATCTGAAGGATCATGTGACACTGAAGACTGGAGTAATGATGCTGAAAATCCAGCTTTGATCACAGGAATACATTTTTAAATGTATTAAAATAGAAAACAATTATTTTAACTTGTAGTAATATTTCACAATATTACTGTATTTTTTTATTTTTTTTTATTAAACACAGCCTTGGTGAGTTCTTTCAAAAGCATTAAAATTTGTAATGTTTCTAAACTTTTGACTGGTACATGTAGTATTATTATAAATTCTAGTTGCAAAGAAATGTTACATTTGTATTTCAATTTATATTTTTTGACAAAACTAAGCATTTAAGCAGAAGCCTTTAAATAAGCATGTTTTTAAAATCATTAAAAACTCTCCAGGGTGTCTAAATGTTTGACAGCTATTGCACATTATAATTTGTAGGTGCGTCACATAGCTAAAGTGATTAGACTGAGTTGAATTACTGCATTATAGCCATTAATTGCCTGTTAACTGCTTGTCTCCGAGATATGATTCAGCAAGTGTTTCCAGCACCAGTCCCTGGACTCGTGTCTTCACTGGATCCACATCCTTCATAGCTGCAGATGGTGACGGCTTTCCCTCCTGTTCCTCTGAGGATCATTTGTATTGATGTATTCTGACTGCTACTCCCTCTCCAAGTGCCATTTTACTTGTCCGCATCGGCCCCTTGAATTTTAAGTGCGGTAAGTAACTCACTCTTGTCAACAGATCTGTTTATTAGCTTCAGAATTATTCATAAAGTGCCACCAGTCACAAACGACGTCTCTTGGCTCTGGGTCGTTTGGGTCAATCTGAAGGATCCGTGTCACATTACGTATTCCAAAAATGTTAAAATGCCATCACTATATGTCTCCCTTTAGACTTCAGGAAAAGGCCAAGTTTCATGAGAGCAGGACAATAGATGGAGCTACGAGCTGTTATTGAGGAAAAGCACAGATTAATATGATGAAATATTGATATAGTCTTATTTAGAAGTCTATCACCATTTTGAGCCGCTGCAGATGAAATGGCTGTTTACAAACATTCGGCAGCAACAAATTTTTAGATTTGCACTTGTTTTCACAAGAGTGTTGGAGATTTGGGTCTGTGGCTCTCCTTCATTATCAGTGGATCAGGACAAACTCAGGATCAGTCATCATACAGCCAATTATAAAACCATGGATGGTCTATCATTTGTTGTATCTATTGCTGAAAGGCTTTTTCTAAGAATCTCTTGCCAATAAAATGTTGTAGTAAATAACTTGTACAATCAAAACCAGCTGCTATCAAGTCTGATCACTGTCAAAAATTATTATGTTTGTAGTCAAGTACTGTATTTAAAGATATAAGATGCATTTTGCTCATCTGATGGTTGTTTTACTGTTATTTTTTTACATTTGATTTATACAATTTATATATTGCGCAAACTGTTGCACACACAACAAAAATACTGAATAAAGAAATAACTAGTATTGAAATGAATATATGTATATACATATATACATATATATGTGTGTGTGTGTGTGTGTGTGTGTGTGTGTGTGTGTGTTTATAAATATATTAAAGGGTTAGTTCACCCCAGAATGAAAATTCTGTCACTAATTACTCACCCTCATGTTGTTCCACACCAATAAGACTTTCGTTCATCTTTAGAACACAAATGAAGATATTTTTGATGAAATCTGACAGCACTCTGTCCTTCCATAGACTGCCTTTGCAACTTGATCTTTGATGCTTCAAAAACTTCATAAAGTGATCGGAAAACTAATCCATATGAACTGAGCATTTTATTCCAAATTTCTTTAAAGGGACTCAATCGCTTTTTATGGTGAACAGATTTAATTTAGGCTTTTGTTCACATATAAAAAATTATCAGCGAACATAAACAGATGCTCAACAGAACATGAATTACGCACGAGAACAAACCTCTTCTGGAAGCTCAAATGTGCTGCGTAACACACAAGAATGAACCTCACTGGTTACGCAGCACGTTTGAGCTTCACATACATATATACTATATATATATATATATATATATATATATTTATACTGCTCAAAAAAAAATTAAAGGAACACTTTTTAATCAGATAATAGCATCAAGTCAGTTAAACTCCTGTTCATCTGGTCATTTAATTAGCAGAGGGGGTTGTTAATCAGTTTCAGCTGCTTTAGTGTTAATGAAATGAACAATAGGTGCACTAGATGGGCAAAAATGAGACGATCCCCAAACAGGAATGGTTTTACAGGTGGAGGCCACTGACATTTTTTCCCTACTCATCTTTTCTGACTGTTTTTCACTAGTTTTGCATTTGGCTAGGATCAGTGTCACTACTGGTAGCATGAGGCGATACCTGGACCCTACAGAGGTTGCACAGGCATTCCAACTCCTCCAGGATGGCACATCAATACGTGCCATTGCCAGAAGGTTTGCTGTGTTTCCCAGCACAGTCTCAAGAGCATGGAGGAGATTCCAGGAGACAGGCAGTTACTCTAGGAGAGCTGGACAGGACAGTAGAAGGTCCTTAACCCATCAGCAGGACCGGTATCTGCTCCTTTGTGCAAGGAGGAACAGGATGAGCACTGCCAGAGCCCTACAAAATGACCTCCAGTAGGCCACTGGTGTGAATGTCTCTGACCACATAATCAGAAACAGACTTCATGAAGGTGGCCTGAGGGCCCTATGTCCTCTAGTGGGCCCTGTGCTCACTGCCCGGCACCATTTGCCATTGAACACCAGAATTGGCAGGTCCACCACTGGCGCCCTGTGCTTTTCACAAATGAGAGCAGGTTCACCCTGAGCATGTGACAAACGTGAACGTATTGCTGCCTGTAACATTGTTCAGCATGACCGGTTTAGTGGTGGGTCAGTGATGGTCTGGGGAGGCATATCGATGGAGGGACGCACAGACCTCTACAGGCTAGACAATGGCACCATGACTGCCATTAGGTATCGGGATGAAATCCTTTGACCCATTGTCAGACACTATGCTGGTGCAGTGGGTCCTGGTTTCCTCCTGGTGCACGACAATGGCTGGCCTCATGTGGCGAGAGTATGCATGAAGTTCCTGGAGGATGAAGGAATTGATACCATTGAATGGCCCCCACGCTCGCCTGACCTAAATCTAGTAGAACACCTCTGGGACATTATGTTTCGGTCCATCCGACGCCACCAGGTTGCACCTAAGACTGTCCAGGTGCTCACTGATGCCCTGGTCCAGATCTGGGAGGAAATACCCCAGGACACCATCCGTCGTCTCATTAGGAGCATGCCCCAACTTTGTCAGGCATGCATACAAGCATGTCATTTCAAGCAATGAAATTTCAGCAAAATGGACTAGCCTGCGGCATCATTTTTTCACTTTGATTTTCGGGGTGTCTTTGAATTCAATCTTCTTTAAGTATTAAAGATGAGCACATCACAACATGAAATCATGACATCTAAGTGATGTATGTGTGCTATTATGTAGAATTCACTGTTGTCAACACTGCTTACATTACATGAATGAAAATGATGTAAATAAATCTACATAAAATAAACATAAGTTATCAATTGTATTTGTCCATTAGTACTGTTGATAAATTAAGAAACATTTGTATTGGATAAAAAGTGAGTTAACACATCATCATCTATCTCAACATGTAAATGCAATATTGAGCACATAAATCTCAGAGGAAACTTGAATTTTGTCTGGATGTTACAGGGACAGATGAGCACGTGTGTTTATCTGGTGGAGAGAGACTGATGAAGGAATGCTGCCATCAAAAGCTTTGAGTGAGTATACTACAGAAATTAATAAAAAATCTATTTAGATCTTAAGTTGTAGTTTATTTTAATTATTGTAATTTATTACAGCACTTTTCTGATTCTTGATTTCTGTGCTTTTGCTGCAGAGCTTTTGAGGCATTTGTGAACAAAAAAAAAAAAAAATGAAGTAAGATCATTTTGTTACTTTTAATACAGAAATCAAACGACATTGTGCTGTTAAAATGACTGCATTTGTATGATGTTTGTGCATTTTTGTAGGATGTGAAATGTCCTCAGACTGGAGTAAGCACTGAGAATGGAGAGTCACAGCAGCATCCTGGGAATGGTGTAGAGCCATGGATGAGACCCTCCATCACTCCACCTGCCCTTATTGCCTCATCTGGCCTGATGTTGCTGTGGTCTCTTCATCCTCAGTGAGCCCAGAGCCAGCGAGAGCATCTAGAAAAAGACATTAAGGATGTGATTTTGGTCAAGTTTATTCTGCTGGTTTCTGTTCATACAATGGAGCCCAACTTTCAGTAGCTTTAAAAGCATCATCAAATAATGTCATGAAGCTTCTGGAAGTCAGGCTCCATTGACTGATATAGAATGAACAGAAACCAGCAGGACAAAGTTGACCAAAATCACCTTTTGTGTTCAGAAAAAAAAAGTGTGAAAGCGAGTAAATAATGACTGAATTTTTATGTTTGGGTGAAATAACCCTTTATGCCCACAAATAGAAATTGAATGAAATGTATGTATGCATTTATATTATAGTAGTACCTTGAAAAAGTAAACTTTAAGAAATAAGCAGCTTTACTGAGTGTTTGTGCCCAAGACACGTTTACATTTATGCATTTGGCAGATGTTTTTATCCAAAGTGACTTACAGTGCTCTTATTACAGGGACGATCCCCGTGGATCAACCTGGAGTAAAGTGCCTTGCTCAAGGACACACTGGTGGTGACGGCTGTGGAGATCGAACCAGCAACCTTCTGCTTACCAGTTCAGTGGTTTAGCCCACTACACCACAAAAGTAGTAAAGCTGCAACAAAACTTAGCATATGAAGTATCTTTTTAAATGTCTTACAGGTAGTCACACTCATGGAGAGCAGGCACACGAATGTTTGGAGCAGACACAGCTGCAGCCAGATTGTCAAGCACATTTTCTCCCACTCTTGCTTCAAGGTTGTGGGGTTTAGGGGTCCATCATCATGGTCTTCCTCATCCTCTGGATCAACAATGTCCCCATTGAGAAGAGCAGCAATGAGGGACATGATGGATGGCAAAGACAGGTGAAGGTGTTTACGGTGGTCAGCTGCTTCATCAAAATAAAGCTGCAGAATTAGCTGTGTTGAGATGGCAGTTAGATGTGAGGTTCACCACCTGTAAATACATGATTGTTAGAACAATAAGTTTGAATAAAGCTTTGTTTCATGTGTTATTGACTTGTATATGTATTTATTTATTGTCATTGTTACCTTTATTAATTCTTTTACTTTTTTTTAATTATGCTATTATCATCAGTAAATTTATATATTTTATTAATTCATGCATTAATTTATTGCTTGACTGTAAATGGAGATGTATTCACGTTGGCTGTATTTGTCTGTGTATTCATGCATAGCTATGTCATATGACAAAACCTACGGTGGCCGAGAGAGCTCAACGCGCTGCAAATGAAGAAAACACATGCAAATAGAAAAAACACCAGCAAATAAAGAAAACATCTTCATCAGTTTGACAACACATGCGCTGCAAAAGTCCACAACACATACAAATAGACAAACGCGCTGCAAAAGTCCACAACACATGCAAATAGACAAACGCGCTGCAAAAGTCCACAACACATGCAAATAGTGAAATGCGCTGCAAAAGTCCACAACATACAAATAGACAAACGCGCTGCAAAAGTCCACAACACATGCAAATAGTGAAACGCGCTGCAAATAGCACATACCAGGCCCAGCGATCTCAAGCCCTTCTGCGATGATCTGAATGATGATGATGATTAGGCTACTTTTAGAATTAAATTAATATTTTAATTTGCCCCGCAATAATTTATAGCGCATCACGCATAACCGACGCGCTGTAATAAGATTAGCTCCTCATTTAAAAAAAAACAAAAAAAAAAAAAACAACTTGTAACACCTACATCTCTTCTCATTTTTTTCAATAGGTATGGGCCACAAGAGAAATATTAAGAAAATAAATTAAGGTTAAATAGTGTTATCAGAACACGTGAAGTAGAGCTCTCTTCGCTTTTGTTTTTAGTTTCACTTTCTGCAGTGAATAATTGACTGGGATTTGAGACATAAAATCAAGTAAATTATTAAAAATATATATTATTTATTATTAATAATTTATTAATAATATTTTTTACGCAAAATAATACCCCCAAATCGTTTGTCCTGGCGCCGGGACTGGCACAGACCACAACGAAAATGTTATAGGGAACACATTGACGTACCTGTCTGGGACTGCTGGGATTGTTCAATGTTTACTCGTGGTGTGCACCTGAAAGGTGAGTTTTTTTGTTTATACTAATGTTTGTTAACATTTTGATCGTATGTGCATTATGAGCAGACCTATTTGCAGCGCGTTTGTCTATTTGTATGTGTTGTGGACTTTTGCAGCGCGTTTGTCTATTTGTATGTTGTGGACTTTTGCAGCGCGTTTGTCTATTTGCATGTGTTGTGGACTTTTGCAGCGCGTTTGTCTATTTGTATGTGTTGTGGACTTTTGCTGTGTTTGTCTGTTTGCATGTGTTGTGGACAGCGCATGTGTTGTCAAACTGAAGAAGATGTTTTCTTTATTTGCTAGTGTTTTTTTCTATTTGCATGTGTTTTCTTCTTTTGTAGCGCATTGAGCTTGTAGGAAACTTTTTCCTCGTCAAAGCAGAGACCAGGAGACATTGGGATATCTTTCAAGCAGAAGTTACTCTTTATTGAGAAACGCGCTGTGCGTCGCTGTAGTCATCCAAGTCTAACTAAGGCAGTGTACATTGTAGTTTATATACATTAAAGGGGGAGGGATACATACAGTAGAGGTGGAGACAATCTAAACAAAGCATGCAAATGCAGTGCAGGAATCAGCACGTTACCGGCATTTCCCCAGCCCTGATCTAATCAGCATAACAGTGTCATTCAAATGCATAGGTGCTAATCCAATCAGTCTGACAGTATCGCCCATACCTTCACATTATTAGTGAGACAAAGGCAGAGCTGTGTCTTGAGCTTGTCATGCCAAATGGTCAGGAAGTACATAAAGACACCTGGGCTGCCTGACTTGATTTTCTTAGAAAGTCATCCTTTTTACCTTAAAATGCTAAATACAATGTACTTCACCATAGTATTTCATGTGATGTTATGTCAGGATGTAGGATCAGCAGATCTTAAACAGATTCTTAAATTTGCAGCGCATTTGTCTATTTGTATGTTGTGGACTTTTGCTGCATGTTTGTCTATTTGCATGTGTTGTGGACTTTTGCAGCGCATGTGTTGTCAAACTGATGATGTTTTCTTTATTTGCTAGTATTTTTTTCTATTTGCATGTGTTTTCTTCTTTTGTAGTGCATTGAGCTCTCTCAGCCACCGTAGTGGTGTGCACCTGAAAGGTGAGTTTTTTTGTTTATACTATTGTTAACATTTTGATCGTATGTGCATTATAAGCAGGCCTATTTGCAGCGCGTTTGTCTATTTGTATGTGTTGTGGACTTTTGCATAATTAAGTTCTGCTCAGCATTTATCATTATTATTGTGTGTAAGTGTTGGGGTGTGCTAGCTATGCAATTCACTCTGGGGTAATCTTAATTTTTTAGTAGTTATACTTACATTGTTTGAGTATAAAATCAGTCTTCTCCAAAGGCGAGATCTTTGAGCAGCTGCCCGATGTCTTCTTTGTGCAGACATTGCTAACTCTGAGGAAAACTGCACTAGGTAGGGTTGTGGAGTTACTGGTGCTGTGAGGTGTTAGTGCACTTGTTGCTCATATCTTAATGTTTATTTCTGGACCTATAATTTCATACAAGATCAGGGAAAATACCATGGTTGTATCTTTAACAATGGACAATAATAATGAAAAAAACAAACAAACAAAAAAACATAAATATGGGTTTGTATACATCATAGTTTGAGATTAAATACACAGAAAAAAAGCATGATGACGATGTTAAATGTCTTTGAATACATCATAATAATGCATAAAAAAGTATTTATTTTATTTATTTATTTATTTTTGTTTATTATTTATAAGCCTGAGGGATGAAACGAGAGTTAAATTCAACAAGAAAAAGAGGAAAACAAAGGAGATTTATGCCACTTTTGCTTGTGGATGAACATTTTTGCCTATAAAATAAAGAAATTAACAACACATTCAAGAGATCACAATTTTGGATTTTCGAAACAAAAAATAAATTGTGGGTCACATTAGTAGGGTTAAAAATATAAGAACTTAAATTAACCCAAAATATATTAGTTGTACTACAATCACAAAATTAATGGGCAGCTGTTTCTTCAACAAGACTACAAAATAAGCAAGTTTAATCAATATCAAGATATTTACAGATTAAATTAAACCTGTCACTTTTAATTTTTAAATATATTTTAAGTTGTTGCGCTTGTGATAACGTCATAGTTCACATGATAACGTCAACATGGCGGATGATGTCCGGATCACGTTCATACTCAACAAGATCAGTATCTACTCTTTTAGCACTAGTTAAGTAAGTACTTACTGAAATTAAGTACCTACTCATTGAGTAGGCGGTTTCAGACGCAGCCCATGTTTTATTAGAGTCCTGGCCTGAAGACATCTACATGGCAATATTCAATTACAGTCATAGCACCACCTATAGGCAACAGGAAATGTCATATTTTACACTGTGATTAACTCCTTGTAGAGATTTAACCAGATCAACATCATATGTTGTCAGTCTAATCTTAAGACCATAGCGATGATAAATATCAAAGATCTTGAGTTTTCGTCGAAGGGCGTGTCCGTGGCAGAATGACAAAGTCTGATGTTTCGCCATGAAAGAGGAAGCTGTTTTAACTCAGGCATACTGTGTCCGATCTGCCCCAAACTTCACATGTGTGATAAGAGTCCTGGTCTAAAGACATCTATAGTTAGTCATAGTGCCACCTGCTGGCAACAGGAAATGGCATGCTTTACATTGTAAATTCACTCGCAGAAACACATTTCAATATGCCATGAAGTACCAAACAAACTAGAAACACGTTAAATCATGCATCACTTGCGATTAATGTTTGCGATTAATGCCACGAAACAGGAAGTTGTTGTAACTCAGGCATACGATGTCCGATCTGCTCCAAACTTGACATGTTTGATAATACTCCTGGCCTGAAGACATCTACATTGCAATATTCAGTTACGGTCACAGCACCACCTGTTGGCAGCAGGAAGTGTGGCACTTTGAAATGACTGTGAGCCCGGGTGCGAGGGCCCTTTCATCGCTGCTTGCAGCTTTAATTATTTTTGTATCCAATACAATGTGATTTTCAGAGATCGAGATCTGGCAGCAGCAGCACATTTTCCTCTTGGGCGAGCGATTCGCGCACAGCTTACCCTGTGCCCCAAATCCTGCATAGACCAGCAAACCAATGAGAACGCAGAACAATGATGATGATACATAACAACAGAGTGTAGGCGCCAAAGCTGCTGGTAGATCAGCTTACCTGGAAGTCTCCGTTACTGGCAGATTTCAAGAAAATTTACCGTGGTTTCGCAAATAAATATATGACGGATAGTTGCATACGCATTACCAACATTTTATCATGTAGGCTTTATGGTATACCTCAAACAAAGGAATCTATAGTAATTTATTGTGTTAATATTAATTAGCTAGTCCACGAATGGCTTCGGTATGCAGAGCATTCACAGCTTATATGGACCGCATGCCACATAAACACTTTTTGTCATGTTTGAAACTCCAAATGTTAAAACATGTACATATATCATCTGTGGAATTCTCAGGACCAAAAAAAAAAAAAAAAATGTTTGTCCAATCTTGTCCTACCTGCCTGTTAGCGTATGTATTTCCATACCTCAGCGCACCCTGCTCGCGCAGACATCACACGTCATCAGTGAGCAAGGCAGACAGTTGTACACAGACAGTCACTTAGCGCCATAAACAAACAGCAGCTGCCTTTTACAGTTCCTCCTGAACCAAAACAACGAGCTTATGCTGCGTTCATGCCATGTTGTAACCGTAATTTAGAGACGGTAACCTGTGATGTTCTACCTGGAGCTGTTCACATCCTCAGACTTGGATAAATGCATGTCAACACTATCAACGCCGAAATGAATCTGCAGCAGTTAGATGGTACAAGTAAGAGCTCTGTAAGTTGTTTACAAAGGGGGGTATCAGTACACAAAACTGACGGTTCTGTACATACCTCAGTTTTGAAGTCACGGTTTGGTTAGATACGGTTCGGTACAGCAGGGGGAGAACACTAAACAAAGTTGCTTTAAAAAAAAAAAAAAAAAAAAAAAAATTAAACAGTAGTTTACTGAACAAATTGTGTCTCTGTCTTTAAATGAATTCAATTATAATTAAAAGTTTCTTAAGGATAAAAAAATTATCTCTGCTAATGCTGTAAACTATATAGGGAGCCCTTACTAGCACATTACTATAATTTTAAAGGTTCAGAGCCCAAACTATTAGCCTAAATTCAGTTGCTATTTACTTTTAGATATAATAATCAACACTCAAATATCAAATTGTATACAAACTTGTAAACTGCACATAAGGCAATTTTTGTATTAACTTCTAAATCTAATTATAAAATTATTTAATTTACTCCAATTTGTTGTTGAAAATAATCATTTACACAGTCATTTTGATGATTTATTTTAACATTAAATAATCATGACATCACTAACAAGCTAAGTAAAATGTAATAAATGTATATGTTAATATAGTGCATATATTTAGCAAAAGAGTTCATTTCTCTGGCGAACTAACAAGCTGTGGATTCGCCTGAGGTGAATGCTACGTGAGAATGTTTACAAGTTTTATTGATGTCTTTCCGCCGTTGAAACACTGATTGAGCGATTACGCAAAAGATATTATACATTTCAGTAAGATGTACTGCATCGTTTGACATACCTTCAGATGTTCATTCATGTTTATTCTGTAACTAGTATTAAAGAGGAAGAGATGATCACTTTCACTTGCGCTGCTGCTTGAACTGAGGTGATCTGTCACGCCACATCAAAGAGTGTCAAAACGGCATTTGTTTGAATTTCATGATAAAATGGACAGAATTTGAAAGATGACACTTTGTTTCTTTTCAAAAACAACAAAACGCAGAGCTTATTGCGATTAATGGTGGTCAGGCTACAACGCTGTATTCGTTGCGTAGATCCAATGGGCTAGGGTTGGGCGGGGCAGCAGGGGCGGGAGGCGGGGCGTATTCAGTACGCAATGAGAATATTGTGGTACATACTGTGGGTGGTGTATCGTGGTTTTTAGGTTCGGTTTGAATATCGTTACACCCCTATTATTTATGTTCATTATTATTATAATGTTATGTGTTTTGAGATCATTTTGATTAAAAACAGACCTGTTTTTGTGACCATTTCTATCTTAGACTAGAGATCATGTTTAGATGCACGAAGGACATTCTGACCTGTGATTAAAGGGATCTTTTGTGGTGTTTTGCAGCCGCTGTGCTCAGCTCATCTGTTCTGGACCGCACACACTGTTGTTTGGCTGCGTTTCCCGCTGCATCAGCGTTCAGCCATGAAGCTGAACTGAGGGAACCGACATCCCCTCGACCGTGTAGAAGCACACTGAGGGCCAGGATGTCACACAGTAACAGTAGCAGCTGTCTGTTTCCTCCGCAGCTAACAAGCCCCTCTACACCCTCTCGTTCTGTCTGCTTTTGTTGCTAGTTTTCCCACCGAGACGAGTTCTCCTTTCTCTCCCACCCGGTATCTTCCTGAGGCATCAGTGTTCGCAGCTTTTTCATTTTGTCAGATCTTGTTGGGTCTCAAAACAGGAAATTTGTTTTGCAAATGGCAGTCGTATTAAAGGGGATGTTTGATTCTCCGTGAGTCGACTAGCAAAACAATGACTAAAGAAGAACCGGATACAGACTGTGAGAATGTCACGCCAGGCCTGAATTAGGTGTGGGGGAAACTCGGCCCTTTGAAGGTGCGTTTCTGTCTGATCTAGATGATGAATGAAATGTATTGTAGGAAGAAAACGGACAATCAAAAACTCCCTGAAACTCTCTCAAAGTCTTTGCCGTCAAGCCATCAGAGAGACATTGATCAAAGTCACCAGTTGTTCAGATGAGATCAGCAGAGACTGGAGATGGTGTGGCCTGGCCTAGTAGTTAAAGAACGAGGCTAGTGGCTGAAAGCTTGTCAAACAAACATCAAAGGTTGTTACACAATGACAGTTTATAGTTACCACACCGATTATCTCCACTATAAACACTATAAAACCACCATAGGGGTAGTCATTATTACTTGTGAACTATATTGTGAGTTTTCTTAAGTCATATGATAGCTTTATTTGAAGAACAGATTCAGATTTAAGTTAAGTTATTCACTGAAAACGTTCCTCTCTGGTCCCGTCAAAGTACAGTTTTTTAAATCTGAACACAATTCAATTTTCGATTTTGTACATACTTAATGTGCATTCCTTGTTAGTGTGCACTGAGAAAATCCTATATTTTTGTATCAAATTTTCCATATAAAATATCTTCTTGAGATAAGATAAATTTGTAACACTTTACAATAAGGTCTCATTTGTTTACAATTTGCATTAACTAACATGAACCTACGAATGACCCATGTATTTTTACAGCATTTGATAAGATTAGATTTTACTTGAGAAGAAACTCTGCATTACTGTCTGACTGCATTGGCTTATTTTATATATAATATTTTATTTAGATTTTATTTGCATGTTTATTTGTCAAGTCAAGTCAAGTCACCTTTATTTATATAGCGCTTTTAACAATGCAGATTGTGTCAAAGCAGCTTTACAGTGATAACTGGTATATAATTTTGGCTGCACAGTCATTATCCATCTTAAGTAAATTCAGTATTGATTCATTCCGATGTAAGAATCAATAGTTATTAATTTAGTTAATTTATCTATATCAGCACTGGAGTAAACAGTGACATCATCATTAAGCTCAGTTCAGTTCGCATACAATGGTGTCAATGCAGGCAGATCAAAACACTGTTGAATATCAAATGTCAAGTGTCCCCAATGAAGCAAGCCAAAGGTGACAACGGCAAGGAACCCAAACTCCAACAGGTGGCAAACAGGTGTTAAAATGGAGAAAGAAACCTTGGGAGAAACCAGGCTCAGTCGGGAGGCCAGTTCTCCTCTGGCCAACAACGAACAGTGCTTTATTATGATTCAGGCAGCTATCATAAGTCCGATGGGATCGCAACTATTGTATCTTTTTAGGAGACTATAACGGTACATGCAGGCAAGGATGACAAACACACACACACTTAACGTGACTGCTCTGTTTACTCACATCTGTTTACAGAGACGTAACACCGGAACATTTCCGGAAACACATGTAACAATGTGCATTATGGGAAATGTAGTTAAATAAACAGTGTTAACAAAATACACAACATTTCCTCCCCTCTTACTCTTTGAGGTATAACACAAGGATTACAAATTAAACTGTGCCAACTGAAGTCATGAATTTATAAAAATCAGTTTCTCTTTTCAACATATCTATAAACATAGACATCTTTTTTTTTTTTTTTCAACTCAGAACATTGAGTCTTTCATGTTGAATTCTTATATTTAATAACACAACTATTTCCCTGGGAATGAGGGTAGACTACCTCAGACCCTAGCTTACCCTTAGGGGATTATTCTGCCCCGAAGCAATAAGGGTAGCCCCTAACTAAGTGTAATCCAATAAACGCTGAGGTGGACGCTGCTCCCTTACTGGATACCGACGACCTATTGAGTTTCCATTTCCTGTCGGAACAACCGGTGATGATGGTTCCTTAACAAACGGACAATTTGAGGTCATAAAAGGCTCAGTGGTGGAGACTACTGAAGTTGGTGAACTGTCATCTATTTGATCACTGGTGAGCCTGTTGAAAAGGTTCTGTCCTTGGCTCGCAGGTTCCTTCGCTATACCTGACTCTTTTGTTGCCACAAGACAGTTTCTTTGAGTGTTGCTGGTTTAAGCAGCTCAAAGCTTGTTCTGAGCTCTCTGTTGAACAACAAATACACTGGTGACACTTTGGTAGTCGCGTGCTGAGTACTGCGATAGCACAGCAAGAAGCTATGAAGGCGTTGATGAAATGTGCCCTGCCCGAGAGAAGCTTTCAAGGCATGTTTCATGGTTTGGACAAACCTTTCTGCTAACCCATTTGTTGGAGGATGATAGGGTAATGACGTGATATGTTGTACACCATTTGCTAGTAGAAATGTGGCCATCTCGTGGGATGTAAATTGGGGGCCATTATCTGAGACAAGCTGCACTGGTGATCCAAATCTACTGAAAAATTCTCCCAGTCTTTCAATTGTCTTCTCAGCTGAGGTAGATTTTATAATGGCCACCTCAGGCCACTTACTGTGTGCATCCATGACCACCAACAGCATTTTGTCCTCGGCTGGGCCTGCAAAATCAACATGAATGCGATGCCATGGTTTTTCAGGATACTCCCACGGGTGCAGCGGTGCAAGTTGTGGTACATTACGTATGCGCTGGCATGAGGTACACGTCCTTGCTTTTTCCTCAATTTGGCCATCAACTCCTGGCCACCAGAAATAACTCCTGGCAATCTCCTTCATGCAGACCATTCCACAGTGTCCCACATGCAGCTGTTTAAGCACTGGGTTGCGCAAAGCCGGGGGAATAATCACTCTTCTTCCCCACAATAAGCAGCCTGACTGCACTGAAAGCTCATGACGTCGAGAGACGTATTGTTTTAGCTCCAGGTCATCGCTCTCCCCTTTTCCTGTCATGAACATATCCATGACTTTTGACAGGACAGGGTCATTTCGTGTGCCCTTGCGTACTTGCACAGCTGTTACTGGGGCCCTTTCCACCTGTCTGAAGTAAAAAATTTCAGCCACCTGTGCCTCCTTTACCCTGTCCGTGAGAGGCAATCTGGACAGACCGTCCGCATTCCCATGCAATTCCGACTTCCGGTACTTGATGTCATAGGTGTGAGCAGATAACAACAAAGCCCACCTTTGCATCCTACTGGCAGCAAGAGAGGGAATGCCATGGTGTGGGCCAAAAATTGCAGCGAGTGGGCGATGATCGGTCAGCAACATGAACTTCCTTCCAAAAATATACTGATAGAACTTACGCACTCTAAACACAATGCTCAATGCTTCTCGCTCAATCTGAGCATAGTTTGCTTCTGCTTTGCTCAGAATCCTGGAAACAAATGCGATTGGCCTCTCTTGACCATTGGGCATGATACTGGTTTCTGCTGCATTTTTTTCTTTTCTGTTTTATTTCTACACGCACACTCAGTGTGCCCCTTTTTCTTACAGCTGCGGCATTCCATATCCTTAAACCAGCATGAAGCAGGTGAGTGTCCAGTCTTACCACAACGGAAACATGGGCCTTTATTCATCACGCCGGTATGGACGGTTTGTTGAGGAACTGTGCCACTGGCTGTCGTGTCGATGAGGCCTTCACAGGGGATGATTTGTATGCAGCCTTGGTGAACATAAGTGACTTCTTCCAAAAACATTAAAAAATCTTACCAATCCCAAACTTTTGAATGGTAGTATAATGTATATATAAAAAATCTGCCGGTACAGCAAGAAAAAATACACTCGTATTAATATCTTATACAGTGTTCCTTTTGAACTAAATTTATTTTGTTTCAAAGACAATTTAGATATTTTAAATTAAAAAGTAAAAAAAATAAAATAATAATGAAGTCATTTTTGTCAGTGTGGCAGTAATGAACTTTAATACTCCAGGGTATGATACAGTTCCCTTTCGAAAGGGAACTCGTGGTGCATCCCCTAGGGGTTGCTATGGGGAATCCCTCCGGCATGCCAGGTGTCTGAAGCACAAGAAACGCGACAAAGAACTTGACATTGGCAGGCGGCAGCCTATGACGTCACCACAGGTGCAACCGTGAGTAAAAAAGGGCACCTGAAAATAACGTCATCCTCTTTCTTGTCTTCAGGATAGAGGTTTGTTTGAACGTGTGTTTATTCAAGACAAATCTAGGATTATGGCAAGCACTAGCGCCAAGTCTTTCAGACCATGTGTTCCTCCGTGTCAGCATCATCTGACACCAGATGACACAGAAGATATGTGCATGAGTGAGGAGCATGCACGCTTAGCCCTTGAGGGGGCTGTTTTTGTGCATTTTGAGCGCCTTCCTTGAGGAATTTTGCTCTCGTCTGGCCCTTTTTTCGAGGGAATCGGGCCAGCCATCTGTGTCTCGCGGTTCAGGACCTGCTGCGCCATGGCATCCGCATTGAAGGCTCCATCTCTGCCTACTAAACATTTACACGTCTTTTTGCATTTTAATGGCAGAGCATATGCGGCAGCAGGCCAGGCTGGTGTGGCGATGCACACTTTAGCTGTGTTGCAAGTCTACCAGGCTGGTCTGCTAAATGACACTTTACAATAGAGGGGCTCTCACACGTTTTTACATCTGGCCCTGAAGCCTATATTGTTTCTGGCAGTTTGTTTTTACTTTTACTTTTACATCTGCCTTACTGATGGTTCAGCATTAGTGGCTAGCTGTGAATGCGCTGTCTGACGCCAGGTAGTTTACTGAGTACTAAGCTCTGTGAGCCTCCTTGGTGACTACTTTGTTTTAACAGGGTGTGTTTTACTAAGCTTTCTGGTTTTTGGACGTTGCTAGGCCAATATTCGAGGCCTCCGTCTATAGAGCTCCACCTACTGGCGATGCTGAGTTGTTAGGCTTTTTAGCCTCCTTAGCCTTTATTATAGGAAGCGCATTATGCCCGTGAGGACCCTGCTTTTTCTAGCAGTGTTGTCAAGTCATTAGGCTCTCTTTGAGCCTCCTTGGCTACTGCATAGAATCTGTTAACAGCAGCATCATGCTGTATTGATAGCAGTGTTTTTATTTTTTAGCGTTGCTAGGCCTTCTCTCACTAGGGTGATATTTTTCTAAGGTCTACACTCCCCTGGAGCTCCGTTTGGATATCTAGTGCAAGTTGTAGGCTCTCTGTGAGCCTCCTTGCAGGATATCCTGAATCTTTGGGCGTTGTTACTGTAGGTCTCCTCTCGATTTAGATAGTTGTCACTTGAGGCCTCCGCTCTTAGAGCTTGGCTACATTTTGCAAGTTGTTAGGCTCTTTCTGAGCCTCCTTGGCTACTGTGGGTGTCGTCTGGCCTCTTCTCGCTAACGAGAGTTATATTTAGGTCTCCATTCTTCAGGGCTCCACCAGGGTAACAGTTTGAGTTAAAGGCTCTCTGTGAGCCTCCTTGCTAGACATCCTGAGTGTGGGGTGTTGTTAGGCCTCCTCTCGATTAGAGAATCGTTATGCTGAGGCCTCCACTCCTAGAGCTCGGCTATTATTTTGCTAAGTCGTCAGGCTCTCTTTGAGCCCCCTTGGCTAATATGAGCATCATTATGCCTCCTTTCGTTTGTGAGAGTTGTTTTCATTTAGCACGATAGCAGTTGCAGGTTGTAGGCTCTTTGTGAGCCTCCTTGCTAGACATTCTGAGTGTGGGGCGTTTTTTGGTCTCCTCTCGATTTGAGAGTTGTTATGCTGAGGCCTCCGCTCCTAGAGCTTGGCTATTATTTGCTAAGTCATCAGGCTCACTGTGAGCCTCCTTGGCTAACTTGAGCATCATCAGGTCTCCTCTCATTAGTGGGAGTTATCTTATTGAGACCTCCACTCTCTAGAGCTCTGCTAGGATGACAGTTATGAGTTGAAGGCTCTCTGTAAGCCTCCTCATAAGTTAACCTGAGTGTAGAATGTTGTTTAGGCCTCCTCTCGATAAGAGAATCGTTATGCTGAGGCCTCTGCTCCTAGAGCTCGGCTATTATTAGCTAAGTCGTCAGGCTCTCTGTGAGCCTCCTTGGCTAATATGAGCATTGTCAGGCTTCCTATCATTTAGAGAGTTACCTTTTTTTGAGGCCTCCACTCTCTAGAGCTCCGCCTGGAAATCAGTTGCGGGTTGCAGGCTCTCTGTGAGCTTCCTTGCAGGTTTTCCTGAGTGTGGACCGTTGTTAGGCCTCCTCTCAATAGGAGAGTTGTTATGCTGAGGCCTGCGCTCTCTAGAGCTCCACTGGAATTTAGTTATGGGTTGCAGGCTCTCTTTGAGCCTCCTTGTGAATTGTCTTGAGTGTGGAACATTGCTAGGCCTCCTCTCGATAAGAGAGTCGTCATGCTGAGGCCTCCACTCCTAGAGCTTGGCGAGGCGGGAGGGTAGTGTGCTAGGTAGCTAGGCTCTCTTTGAGCCTCTTTGGATGCTTACCTCAATACAAGTGTGTTAGGCCCCCTCTCTATCAGGGAGGTATTATTTAGGCCTCCACTCTGTGGAGCTTCGTGGGACAGCTGTACTCAACCCGGCACTGCCCTTGGGCTAGAGTGTTGTCAGGCCTCTTATTGAGGCCTCTTCTCTCCAGAGCTGCTTTTGGAAGTTTTGAGTATTCTAGGCTCTCTGTGAGCCTTTTTGGAAGCTGGCCTGAGTATGAACGTAGCTGGGCTTCCTCTCTTAGAGTCTTCCTTGAGGCCTCCTTTCTTGAGAATCTCCAGCCTATAGTTGTCACTGCTGCGCCTAGGGATGATGACTCTTTGAGTCTTTGACTTAGCTCAGCCAATAAGGCATTCATCCCTTCAGCATGGCAGCATGGGTATTCATTTCCCATAGCGACCCCTAGGGGATGCAGCGCGAGTTCCCTTTCGAAAGGGAACATCTCAGGTTACGCATGTAACCATGGTTCCCTGAGAATAGGGAATGAGATGCTGCATCCCTTTGCCATGCTTCAGGCATTCTTGCTCAGTCTCCTTCAGACAAGAAGTGGATGACGTTATTTCCAGGTGCCCTTTTATACTCACGGTAGCACCTGTGGTGACATCATAGGCTGCCGCCTGCCAATGTCAAGTTCTTTGTCAATCCGCAATGAAACGAGCTCCGCAGCAGACTTTTTCCCAACAGTCAAAGCAGCGTTATGTCACAAAAGTGCAGACTCGTAGGAAGACCCCGAGTGTTTAGGGTGCCATTTGGGACAGGGCCCTACAGTAAGAAAGGAAACCATAGAAGAAGACGCTCATGTCAGCTAGAGTGCCTCTTGTGGCAACATTGAGAATCCAATGTGTACTTGTGTTATGACAGAACACAAAGATGAGTGAAGTTGAGCTTTCGTAGCTAAAAGAGTCAGCATATAGTATGTTTCGGGCTTTTTGTACATTTTGGCTGTTGTAATTCTCGTGGCACTGAAATTTTTTTTCATTCAAACAAATTATCTTCAGAATTTCTATTGCTTGAAAGCCTCTGTAACTAGACCTTTAAACTAGCAGTAATTAAAATAATAAGGTTAAAGAAAGAATCACGAGGGGAAATATTCATGAAGCGATTCTGATCAATCCACATTTATTTTCTTAAAGTTCCACACTCCAGAGAATCAGCAGTTCAAGAAATCTTTAGGCCACGGAATTTTAGGAGAAACTTTCACACTTCCAGAAGCTGAAGAGAGTGGGCGAAAAGTAAAAGATTAGAGGAAGAAATAATTAAAGTTTGGCAAGAGATGTGTGCGATATTGAAGATTGGTGATGTGTAAGGACTGGTGTTACTGGGAACAAGGAAGCAGAAAAGTGGAGAGGGCGAGATTCCGGACAGAGAAAAGTGAATAAAATGAAGTGTAAGGATTTATCTATCTGAAGGCTTAGTGTGTGTACGGATAATACAGTTATGGAGGAAAATAAGAGAGAGCAGGTGGGTGGATTAATGGAAACTGACGGAAAAAATGAAGGTGGCAAAATCTGAAGCTCATGTAATTAGAGATATTGGGTTCCACGGACAGTAAACAAACACAGCTGCCATGAAGGTAGACGGTGACAAAGGAAAAACCTCAACTTGCCAAAATTTCTGCTCACTGCAGCTTATTCTGCCCATGACAACTTAAGAAAAGTGACCAATGACAATTTTTGCTTTTACATGCAATTTAGGGACTTTACTTTAATAATTAACCAGCATGAATTCACTGCGTTTTGAGGCCATAGCCATGAGCTTTTACAGAAAGCTCCAGAAAATAGTGATTCATTATTTCTCAAAAATGTTCAATGCATCAGTCTTGCACCCTGTAAACATGACTTCAAGTTTCAGCGGGAAACTTAAATACTTCTCTTTTCATGCAGTTACGGATGCAGCATTTTGATTGCACCACTTCTGCATGAGATGAGAGCACATTTTTATAATTTCTTGGGTCAAGAAAGAGTTGGAATTTGTGATGTACTTCCTTGTCCCCTACAGAGAAATGCTTGCTCTATCTGGATGTGCTTAAATCCACAGCAAGGATGCTTTCATGTCACACATCATCACACATGCATACTTCAATAAGCCCACAGAATGCAGGGGTAAGGGGCAACAAACTAGCTGTGTCAATCAGTTTATGCTTGCCGTTTATTACCTTGAACTGGTTAACACGTTTACATGACCACACATATTATCAGCTTTTTAAGCATAATTCTGTAAAGAATGTGCATGTAAACACGCTCACTGTCTGCTAGTTCATATAATTTTTTTGTGTGCAGTATATGTGCCGTCTGATGCTAAGATGAGATTTAGATAAATATCAGTGGCTTTCAAAATGATTTATAATACAAATCTCCTTGAGTACTGTAGTCTAGACACTGCTTAGACTACTATTTTTGAAAAAGAAATTAGTATTCGCAATGTGCACAGAATGCAAAAATATAGACTTTGTTATTTGTCCAATATGTTTACTCTATATTGTACATTATATTCTAATCTTCCTTCTATTTTTTAAAGCATGTGAAACAGTATGCTATATTAAATAAGTAGTATGATAGTATACTACCATACTACTTATTCCATATCGCATACCGTTGCACTGTTTCCGCTGTATGTATATGCACAGTATGTGATTTTTCTCACTGCACTAAATACAGATACCTGAATGACCTACTACATTTTCCAAAATGTGCAGTACACTGCAAACTTGAAATGTTTATCATTTTGTATTGCCTACTATATCACACATTTTGTATTGCCTACTATTCCACAGACTATTGCATAATCTATGCATGCAAGTAATACCTACTAAATTTGCCAAAGTGTGCAAATTGCACACTAATTAACATAAAATTTTAGTTGAAAGTTTATAGTATATAACCTACTGTACAATATGCATTACACAGTATGCCAATTTTTTTGTAGCTTTTGCAAGCAAGGAATAACTACATTTGCCAAAATGTGTACTGTATCCCACAATGCAATATGCGTATCTTGACCTTTCATCTCCAGTGTGACAACAGTGTATTTTATTTATCAAAAAGAAATTTTTTTTGAATTTATATTTGCATACTGCATACTGTTGTAGATACTAATGTAAAATAATGTTTACATACCCCTTGCAGAATCTGCAAAATGTTAATAATTTTTACAAAATAAGAAGCATCAAAAGTTTACATACCCTTGATTTGTAATACTGTGTGTTGTTACCTGGATGATCCACAACTGTTTTGATGTTTTGTGATAGTTGTTCATGAGTCCCTTATTTGTTCAGAACTGCTCAATGGTTATTAGGAAAATCCTCCAAAAATCCTCCACTGTCACTGAGGACAACTGAGGAACTCAAACACAACTAGAATTTTTACTATGCCTCTTATTTTGTAAAAATTATTAACATTTTGTAGGTTCTGCAAGGGGTATGTAAACATTTGATCACAGCTGTATGTATTAGACACTGTGCAATAAGCAGTACGCTGGTATTTAGTTCTGAATATAGCCAAACAGAACATTTCCTCTACCAGACTATCTATGCAATGTCGAAGGCAGGAATTCTGTGGATCTGCATGAGATAAACTTACTCAATCATCTCTTTTGCATTGAAAGAAATTAAGACAATGCCTTATTAAGGGGTTCTGGCAGAACTCACAGCAAACTCTTGTTTGTGTTCACATTCAGCTGTGTGCTGCTCAATAGAAGGACAGACAAATGAATGTCCTTCAGGCCATAATTACAGGCATCAGAACAGCATGTCCTCTCCAACAGAAACACGTAAACAGTCAGCATGCATCAGAGAATATGACGTCCTGATCCTCTGGTCTCGATGGATATTGATGTTGTGCATGAGATGAGATGAGTAACTCTTTTGGGGGAACAAACCATGCAGGCTAGAACATGTCCAGGTCATATTTACCCACAAAACTGAGAGAGAAACAAAGAAAGAATTAATTGCATAAAGTGTTGCATGCATTACTGATCCAAAGCACACTGCATTATAAACTCTAAGCTGGGTGAGTTTCATGAAAATGTGCTTAAAAATGAAATCCCTCTTATTCAGTGTTCATTCACTGTCGCCAGTGTCACGAGTTATTGCATATCAAATCAATACATTTCAATCCGGCTGATCGATTTTCCTCTTGAACCAGGTTCATAAATCTAGGTTTATAATATGGATGAAGTTTGTAGGTGACAGAATCAATGTTCAGTGTCTGGCGTGATGTCATGGTTCAACAGTGCACAGAAAGACTTGTGTATCATATATCAAGAGTGTAAATCACTGTGTCCAGGGCATGTGAGTGGTTTCTGCCCATAAACCTTCATTCAGTCAAATGATCTGTGAGGTATGGAACCTTGTTTCCGCCACAACATAAAAAAAGTTAATTGCGACAATATCACAATTCTGACTTTTTTCTCACAATTTGGAGTTTATATCTCACAATTCAGAGGGGGAAAAGAGGTTGTGAGATATAAACTCGCAATTGCAAGAAACAAAAGTATTGTGAATTTTTCTCAGAATTGTGGGAAGTGCAAGAAAAAAGTAAGAACTGCGATATGTTGAGTCGCAATTACCTTTTTTAATTTTTGTATTTCATGGCGGAAACAAGCTTCTATAAGTGAGGAATTATTGTCTTATCTCAACTGAACTAAATATTATTTACATTAAAAATAAATAAATTCTATTTTGTATTTTTACATTAACAATATAATTTGTTCTATTTATTAAATCCAAAATTTAAAAATCATCAAGTTAGTGTTTTTATTTTTACATTTATTCCAAAATAAGAACTAAAGCCATTAAAAATTTAAACAATATATTTTATTTGTTCAGCTGTTCTTTTTAATATTCAACTTATATTTGGATCAGCCATCAAGCTCGGTAAACACTGTCACAGACAAAATGTATCTTTAATTTCACCAAGCTGATTGCTCACTAAAAACCCCCCACAGTCATCATGTTTTCAGGCCATTTCAAGTTTGATTTTGACGTGACATAAAGCGGTGATATCTAAATGGCTGAGCTATTTACTTACTTTTTAATTAGTCTTCCCATTTTTGTTCATTCATACCGATTCAGACTGATTTGCGAATGTGGAACACATGAAAACATGAGGTGGGATGTATCACATGAACCAATCATAACCAATCCAATCATAGTATGATGGAGGCATTTGCCTCCTCTCACATGACTTTCCCCCATTCATTCTCAATTACCCCCAATAAACCCACCACACACTTTAGGGGGTCTGTTAAAACTCAGTGGGCTCAGGGGAGGCAAGAGAGATGTGAACTCCCACTGTAACTTTACCCACAGGTGTCGGTGTTGGACAGTGTTGCTTTAGAAAAACAAGTGATTTATACACTTCTTAATGTCACATTTTGTAATATTTGCATTGTTTCTTTTTATAATATGGATTATTTTCTCATCCATTATTTATTTATTTATTTATTTGAAGGAAATGCCCGTTATCTATATGTATAAAAAGTAGTTTAACGGCAGACTAATGACAAGCAAACCACAATACACCTTAATTTAGCCAGTGTCTGCTCACTCAGACAACACAGTGACCAATAATTTAATATCAAAATAATAATATCTTATTTTAGTATTCTTGTTTTCCAGTAAAAATATCTAAACATTCTTAAATCAAGATACAATTTGAGAAGCAAAATGTCATAAGATATTTGTAAAATGTGCCCTGGTGTTCATCAATGTGCCCTATGTTCATCAATGTTGTTATAAGGACTTTTATTTTGAATTTCCCCATGTTCTCTTCCTGTGATTAGTTCCTGTTTGCCTTGTTGCCTTGATTGTTTCTAGTTACCCTCATTAGTTTCCATAGTAACTTATCTACACCTGTTTGTCATGAGCACTTGTGTTCCCTGTGTATTTATATCTGTGAAACTGTGATTCAGTTGTCTTTTGTTGGTTGTTGTTCTTGCATGTCTCTCTCTGTAAGCTGTTGCATTCCTGGTTTCCCTGTTTGGATTATGTTCCTGTCTCTGTTTTGAATTATCTTGGATTGTGTTTTTTGAATAAACTGTTGCTGCACTTGGATCTTCATCCCTGCTTAAAACGTAACAATATTAAGTCTTGTTTTCTGAAAAATGTATCAAAATTAAGTGCAAGCTTAAAACTAGAAAAAAGATCTGCCAGTAAGGGTAAGAAATCAAGAAACAACTTGTTTTTTTTTTTGTTTTGTTTTTTCAGAAAACAAGACTTAATATCTTATGTCATTTTGCTTTTTAAGCAAATGTTCTGTGACATTTGTGATGCAAACATGCAAAGAGCACAAAAACATCTGTAACAGCCACAGACTCGCACCATAGAAACAAATCAGTGCTTGAAATCACAGCTTATTTACTGGGGTTTTATTTAAACCTGACCATGTCTGAATGATTCCTCAGTCTGTGGTCTGCTGTGTTTGCTGCAGGGGAAACTCAATGGTGGAAACTTTCGGTACGACAGACTTGTGTTCAAGCAGCATGAAAGTAAAAAAGTGGAGAGAGTCAGAGAGGTAAATGCTGACTGCTGGAGATTCCCCAGGCACGTCTTTCAATAGGAGCTCTGCTTTAACTGGCTAAGGTCAGTAATTTCTCTCTCACAGATTTCTGTCTATTTGAGAAACAGTCTTTAGAAAAAAATATTCGAATGACTCCCACTTATTTTCCTGCAGGTCGTTTTTGTTGGTAGAAAAATACGCATGAGGGAGTGGGAAAGAGAAATGCTGACCATTTATTCAGGCCTCCCCGGTCGTGAAACAGATGTGTGAGGAAATCTGACAGCCATGAAATAAATGAATGCAATGTGGCAATCAAAACAGAAGGAGAATTTCAGATAATTACTCAGTTTCTCCCCCAGATTGTTAGAAAAAAATGCGTGAAATTTGCAGCACAATTGTCTTAATGTCCTCATTTTTTTCTTACAGTATGTGATTGCATGCTTTCTTAGTATTTCACTTTTTTACCTGCTTGGCAGCTCAATTTAGTGAAAATTGCTAAATCATATTCGCAGTAATGGAAATGTCTATCAAGGCACATCTATCAAGACCATAACTGCATTCTCACGCCGTCATTGCAGGTAACTAATTACACAATTTAATATGATGTGGATATCACAAAATATCACTTCAAAAAAACACTAATATATGCTTTAGTCATAAATTGCTCCATTAAATATGCTTTTTTCTCTCCCTTCAAATATACTAAGTTCATATTTATATTTATAACCATAAAGCCTCATTGGACAAGCAATTTAGCTATCTTAAATCAAACATACAGTAATTTAAATGCAGTTTTAAGGCTTTACCGCTAATGACATTTGAGTAGTTCTGACTGGTAGTTTCTTGAAAACGAGTATGTAACTGACATGTGTCAGTTGGTTAATCAGCCGCTTGCTTTCTGTTTCTTGGGAATTTGTATTTTGAATTAGTATTAGACATGAATACACTGTCAAAAATGTTTTTTCAAAGGTGTAAATAAAGATTATTGGAGTACATTTTATAAGAAAATTTATTTTAGTTTTTCTACTGGAAAATTTAACGTTTAATGTTAATTGTTGTTTCTTTGTAATTAATTGTGAAATTTACCAGCAATTTCTGAGTGAAAATTGTTTCTACTACGGCAAGAAGTTTTTCAATGTACTTGTACTTTTACTTAGTTTATTTTTTATGCTAGTGGAACTATTGTTCGTTTACTCAAGTTAATTTAAGTTAAACTGTGAAAATAAGACGTTTTCACAAATAATGTCGAGATTTTTTAAATTTGTATTCATTTTTACGAGATTTTGGAATTTTGGAGTCTTCACTTACAGAATTCTGAACTCAATAGCCTCATATTATAGCTAAAGTTATGAAACACTGTTACACTGTTTGGATTTATGATGTTCACCGTGTTTTCAAACCACTTTCGATGTGTCCATCAAAATCCGAAAAAAACATTTCAAGCTTGGCTGACGCTCGCTTCAATCTCCAATTCTCAAACAACAAAGTAATGATAAGACATATTCAGTCGATGTGGTTGTGCTGGGACACCAGGTCATCCGACCGTGACCGCTGGTGTGAGAATGCTCTCCCGAGCTGCTTTCTCATGAACTTTAACACCAACTTGATGTGTTGGGACCCAAGGTCAAATGAGTTGTTCTGTTCTTTGTGAGCACTGAAATCACTTTAGCAGTTTCTGAAAACTTATTTCACTATAGAGTCTGAGGGATCCAAATAGCTGTAGATGCAAAACTGTGTAAGAATAAGTTTAAAGAGGACCTATTATGCTTTTTACATTTCCAATTTTCATTTTCTTTAGTCTGTAATGTTGCTGTTTGAGCATAAAAAGTCCACTCCAAAGGGAGTTATTCTATTCTATTCTATTCTATTCAATAAGCACTGTTTCTGAACTCCCTGAAACGCCTCAATTGTAGTCTTGAGTTTTCTTCCGGGAACAAACGTCACAATTTTCCTCATTTGATTAATTCCCGCTCAAGGCATACACAAAATTAAGAGGTGAGACCTGGTTGAGTTAGTTAGTTAGTAGTGTTGAAAATAATGTTTTTTGAACATTCAAGCATAAAATCCTATTCTAGAGCCCAAATACAAAATCAAGACTTTGAAAAAGGTCATCATAGGTCTTCTTTAAGTATGTAATATGTTCTTAAAATGTGGAGAAAACATGTTTATGTATCCACATGTATACTTTTCACAGGGAACTTTACGGTGTAAATCTGACCCCATTTCCACACATTTCCACCAAAGAAAAAGTGTGTTTGAGCCCTGATGTAGAACCTTAAAACTGCTCGTCTCGAACCCTGTATGAGAATCAGAGGCTGGATGATGGACAAGTTCAGTTTCAGAACAACTACAACTTACTAAACACAAAACAAATCTAGATCAGTTCTATAATAAATGAAGCTGTACACACTTAAAGCATCTGATGAAGCAATGAAACCTCGTTGACTTAATAAGCTGTTCACAAACAGACATACATCAGTTTTGAAAATGTATTACATACAAAGTCATTTAATTTATAATCAAACTTGACAGACACCCTTCTAATATATATACAATATAGCAAATTTATATTTCTCCATCTGTCAAAACTAAAATATTTTATTTAAATTTTTTTCATGTTTACTTAAGGCTGATGGTGTTATTTTAGTATCAGTGATATACTATAATAGTTTTTGTAATATTTTGAATTAGAAGTTTTAGTAATTATGTGGTTTTGTCATTTTTGTTATTAAAATGTCTATACATTTTAAGTTTTAGTTTTTATTTTATTTAGTTTGTTATTTTAGTATAGTACTTAAACTAAACTTAAACTAAAAAAATAGAAATGTTGCAATAGCTGAAATAAACATTAACTGAAATAAAATTAAATAAAAAAAAAAAAACGTCTTAGGTTATGCATGTAACCATGATTCCCATTCAGTCGGTGACGTTCGACGTATGTCGGACAGACCAACAAATAGGAATCTCGTTAGAGAGGCCAATCTGCTTCGAGTGTAACTAAAATGAGCCAATGCACGTTGGCATGCAATCATATGCAGCAGCTGCTCGCCTCGCAGCACGGGTATACAATGAGCAGCAGGTGTGTTGCATCTTCAGCTTTTCGCTTCGGAGCCGAACGGATGTTCCTGTCTCTCTGCAAGCAAGTGTTGAAAAACGAGTCAGCTCTTCAAACTTCTCTCTCTTCAGTGCAGGCGTACAGCACGGCAGCGGGGCTGAAGTCATCTTTTTTTTTTTTTCTCTTTATTTTTGCCTTTTGAGCAAAAAGCTGTTCTTTCAGCTTAAAAAGGCTGTTCTCACGGCCGGTAACGGTGCGTTTTTGAGCGCTAAAAAGCCGTTTTCACGGCCGGTAAAAGGACCGCCTTCTAAGAGAGGAGAGCACACGACAGGCTGCACACTGTCTGTGTTGCCGTGGCCGTTCCCCTGCGTGCTTCAGCACTTTTAAAGAGCAATTCCCTGAAAAAGCTTACACAAGTAGAGCTTGCGTCTTTTTAAAGATGACATTCTACTTGTGTGTTTCTGGATGCAGTCGTTACCTGGCACCGAGGAATGGTCACGATCGCTACATCACGTGTCTGGGCTTAAAGCACGCTGAGCCAGCGTTCGTGGATGAGTCATGTACCCATTGTGGGAAGATGACCATCTCGGAGTTGCGGTCGAGACTCCAGTTCCTGCAAAGGGGCGGAGTCCCAGTGCCGCTGCCTCGTTCCAATAATCCTCCTCAGAGGGTTGCTTCAGGTAGCGGCACTGGTGATCTGAGGATTACAGTGAACGTGCTTCCTTCGGGGAATCAACCCCCTAGGAACCCTCATTCCTCCTGCACTCCGAAGCCAGTAGAGCTGCCGGGGGAGGTGTAGGTGTTGCACAGCACACTCTGACCTAGCTTCGGGCCACCTCGCAGAGAGAGCCTCCCGAGCCGCGTCCCTGCGTTCTACCTCACTGCCCCACTGCGGGTACACCTACGGTCACTTTGATCCCGCTTGTACGGTCTCTGCAAGCCTGGTTAGCGCTCCCCAGTCCGTCTCGCTGGCTCATTCGGACCATCAGGCTCAGCTATGCGATTCAGTTCGCCCGGCGTCCGCCCGGCATCACTGCAGTGAAGGCTGTCGATGCCCATGTCTTGCGTGCGGAGATCGCGGTCCTACTGGCGAAGCACGCGATAGAGCCGGTCCCTCCAGCCGATATGAGGTCAGAGTTCTACAGTCCGTACTTCATTCTACCCAAGAAAAGCGGTGGGTTACGACCGATCTTGGACCTGCGAGTTTTGAATCGGAGCCTCCACAAGCTTCCGCTCAAAATGCTCACACAGAAACTCATTTTCGAGTGCATCCGTCCCCAAGATTGGTTTGCAGCGATCGACCTGAAGGACGCGTACTTTCATGTCTCAATTCTACCTCGACACAGGCCGTTCCTGCGCTTTGCGTTCGAAGGTCGAGCATATCAGTACAAGGTCCTACCCTTCGGGCTGGCCCTGTCTCCACGCGTCTTCACGAAAGTCATGGAGGGAGCCCTTGTTCCCATGAGAGAACAGGGTGTTCACATCCTCAACTATCTCGATGACTGTCTTATTCTAGCGCAGTCTCGGGATCAGTTGTGTGAACACAGGGACCTGGTGCTCAGTCACCTCAGCCAGTTGGGCCTTCAGGTCAAATGGGAAAAGAGCAAACTCTCCCCTGTGCAGAGGATCTCTTTTCTCGGTATGGAGTTGGATTCGGTCGAACAGACAGCATGCCTCACAGAGGAACGTGCTCAGTCGGTGTTGAACTGCCTGAATACATTCAAAGGCAGGATAGCGTTCCCACTGAAATTCTTTCAGAGGCTCCTGGGGCATATGGCAGCCACAGCGGCAGTAACCTCACTCGGTTTGATTCATATGAGACCGCTTCAGCACTGGCTTCACGGCCGAGTCCTGAGATGGGTGTGGCAACATGGTATGTTCCGAGTGGCAATCACTCCGGAATGCCGCCAAACCTTCAGCCCGTGGTCAGACCCCTTGTTTCTTCGGGCAGGAGTGCCCCTAGAGCAGGTGTCCCGGCATGCTGTGGTGTTCAAAGATGCCTCTGCCGCCAGCTGCCGCCGGCCACGTACAACGGGCATGCAGTATCAGGGGTTTGGACGGGTCCCCAACTGCATTGGCACATCAACTGCCTCGAGTTGCTAGCAGTACGCCTTGCCCTGAGCCGCCTGAAAGGGCCGTTACGGGGCAAGCATGTGCTGGTCCGCATGGACAACACTGCGACTGTTGCATACATCAACCGTCAAGGTGGTCTACGCTCCTGTCGCATGTCGCAACTCACCCGCCATCTCCTCCTTTTGGAGTCAGAAGCATCTGAGGTCGCTTCACGCCATTCATGTTCCTGGTGTGCTCAACCGTGTGGCCGACGAGCTCTCATGAGCTGCGCTACCGGGAGAGTGGCGACTCCACCCCCAGGTGGCCCAGCTGATTTGGAGAGAGTTCGGAGAGGCTCAGGTAGACCTGTTGGTCTCACCAGAAACCTCTCACTGCCAGCTGTTTTACTCCCTGTCCGAGGGAACACTCGGGACAGATGCACTGGCACACAGCTGGCCCCGGGGCCTTCGCAAATATGCGTTTCCCCCAGTGAGCCTACTTGCACAGACCTTGTGCAAAGTCAGGGAGGACGAGGAGCAGGTCCTGCTAGTTGCGCCCTATTGGCCCAACCGGACCTGGTTCCCGGAACTCTCCCTCCCTGGCGCATTCCTCTGAGGAAAGACCTTCTTTCTCAGAGACGGGGCACTCTTTGGCACCCGCATCCAGACCTCTGGAAACTCCGTGTCTGGTCCCTGGACGGGACACGGAGGTTCTAGGTGACTTACCCCCTGAGGTACATAACACCATGACTTCAGCATGTGCACCGTCTACTAGACGTGCTTACAGATTGAAGTGGAACCTGTTCGTCGAATGGGGTGCTCTTCTCACCAAGAAGACCCCCGAAGATGTTCGATCAGAGTCGTGCTTTCATTCTTGCAGCAAGGGTTGGAGCGTAGGCTGTCCCCCTCCACCGTCAAAGTTCATGCTGCCGCAATTTCCGCATACCACGACCACATCGATGGCAAGTCTGTTGGTAAGCACGACCTGGTCATCAGGTTCCTTAGGGGGGCGAGACGATTAAATCCTCCTCGATCCCCCTCCATACCCTCTTGGGACCTTGCTCTGGTGCTTCGAGCACTCCAGAATGCTCTCTTTGAGCCCTTGCAGTCAGCAGTCTATGAAGACTTTGCTGCTGGTTGCATTGGCCTCCATCAAGAGGATAGGGGACCTGCAGGCATTTTCGGTCGACGAATCGTGCCTAGAGTTTGGGCCAGGTGACGGCCACATGGTACTGAGACCCCGGCCTGGCTATGTGCCCAAGGTTCCTACCACTCCCTTCAGGGACCAGGTAGTGAGCCTGCAAGCGCTGCCCCTGGAGGAGGCAGACCCAGCCCTGGCTTTGCTCTGTCCAGTTCGCGCCTTGCGACTGTACTTAGACAGAACTCAAAGCTTCAGGACCTCAGACCAGCTCTTTGTCTGTTACGGAGTCCAGCAGAAGGGAAAGGCTGTCTCCAAGCAGAGGATGGCCCACTGGATAGTGGACGCCATCGCCTTGGCTTACCAAGCTCAGGGTGTGCCCTGCCTGCTCAGGTTGCATGCTCACTCCACGAGAGGTGTTGCATCCTCCTGGGCGCTGGCTCGTGGTGCCTCGCTGACAGACATTTGTAGAGCTGCGGGCTGGGCGACACCTAACACGTTCGCTAGATTCTATAGCCTTCGTGTTGAGCCGGTCTCCTCCTGTGTTCTCATCTCAGAGGTCAGAGGCATGGAGAGGCCCCGGCTTAGTGTTGGCTTGCTGTGCTTACATGCGCTTATTACTCCAGAGAGTCCCTACAAGGCAGACCCTGTTGAGTCCTTCGATCTCCCTTCGGCAGCCGACGTGGCGGAGCGTCGGGCACCAGGCCTATTCTCTGCTGTATCCTTGAGAACCGGATTTAGGCTGGGTACCATATGTGTGACCCTACAGGGATCCCATATGTGTAGTTCCACGGTTGCTCCTAAACGAAGCCCGTGTCTTTCCCTCTGGGAGAACCCACCTCTCATCAGGTTGGAGTCACCCCAGTATTTCCATATGTAGTACAGCCCTACGGGGTTAGTCCATATGTACTTCTCCACATAACTCCTTCGGGGAAGGATGTGGCTTCCGCAGCGTTCCTTTCCAGTGAAAAGGTACGCTTTCCCAGTGTTATCCAATAGTCTCACTGAATGGGTTTTTTGGGGAACAGCAGTGATCGACACTCTCTGTGTTAGCCCTGTCCCACCATCCGTAGGCAAGGGGGTACAGGAGGCTTACTACAGAGCGCTGGAAGGGGCAGCTCCTGTGGCGCTTTGGTAGGGATTCCTATTCGTCGGTCTGTCCGACGTACGTCGAACGTGACTGACTGAATGGGAACGTCTCGGTTACAAAAGTATGTCCCATCGCCACAGTTGCTGTACCCCGCTGATGCTGCCACCTATCCGGTTCGGCTCCTCAGCAAAAACCTGAAGATGCAACACACCTGCTGCTCATTATATACCCGCGCTGCGAGGCGAGCAGCTGCTGAATATGATTGCATGCCAATGTGCATTGGCTCGTTTTAGTTAAACTCGAAGCAGATTGGCCTCTCTGGCGAGATTCCTATTTGTCGGTCTGTCCGATGTACGTCTCCGTTCCCTCCTTCAGGGAACGAGGGTTACCTTTGTAACCGAGACGTTTCCTGAGAAGGGGAATGAGACACTGCGTCCAAAGACACTATGGGGAATGCCCTCGGCATGACAATGTCTGAAGTATGTGTAGAAACACGACAAAGAAATTGGCCTGCGACAGCCCGTCACTCTAGTATGACCATTAGTACAAAAGGGAACCTAGAGTACACGTCACCAGCACTTGACGTGACCAGGTATACCAGAAGCATGGCATTGAGATGCAGTGTCTCGTTCCCCTTCTCAGGGAACCATGGTTACATGCGTAACATCATAGCCTCAGATGGGGAGAGAGGAAGGGCCGAGAAGGAGCAAGCTGGTGTGTGGTGGGTGTGCTGGCACAATATGGCTGTCGTCACATCATCCAGGTGGATGCTGCACATTGGTGGTGGTTGAGAAGATTCCCCCTTCCATATGTAAAGCGCTTTGAGTACCCAGTAAGCACTATATAAATGTAACAATTATTATTATTATTATTAAGGACAAGAGGGGAAAGGGAGATATTATTTCCCTCTAGCGTGGGGTGGATTTCTGATCCTCAATGACCTCCCTCAAATCAGGAGGAGGAGCCCAAGTGGCAAAACTCTGCCTCTGGGACTGTCTATAGTCCACAGACACAGACAGCCCAGGTTCCCCTGAGGTTTTAGGTGCAGACCTGGGACGACGTGGTATTAATCTTTTATAAGCTGCAGACTGCGCCCTCGCCTTTCTGAATTTATCGACCACCGCCTCGACTGATGTGCCGAATAATTCTGAGGGCGAGACTGGTGCATTCTCTTTCTCCCTGATGTTAGCCAGATTTTTCCATAGATGCCTCTCCGTGGCCGCCATTGCTGCCATTGCACAACCAATAGCAGCAGCTGTTTGTGTGGTGGCCCAGAGAGCGAGATCTGTGGCGCGGGGCAGCTCGGTAACTGCTTCAGGGGACAGGCCCTTGCCATCATCCAGGTCTTTTAGCAGGTCGGCCTGGTAGACCTGCAACACTGCCATTGTATGCAGAGCACCACCAGCCTGACCTGCAGCCACATACGCCTGCCATTCAATTTAGAAGTCATTCTTAATGGTTTTGATGGCAGGGTTGGAGTCTGCAACATCGATGTCTCTCTCATAGAAAGATAGTTCGCAAACGTATCCTCGATGGGAGGCATCAATGCTTATCCATGCTCGTGCAATCCCTCCACGTTCGCGTAATTCACGTGATGAAGGAAATGTACACGAGCTGAATATGGATTCTTCTGAGAACTTTCCACCTCAGTGTACAGGTCTGGCAGAAAGACTCGCAAGAACCGGGCGATTATGGCCAGCCAAGAAACGCTTGTCTAATCTGCCACAAGCGGTCTGTGGCTTTTCGCGCTTCCACGGGAGATCTAATCTCTCTGTCGTGCACAGCATAACATCCAACAGTTCACTGTATGCAGGGCAGGCAGGCTGAGAGGGCTCCTTTAAAATATCTTCACCCTCAACAGCCACATCCTGCTCTTCTTGGCTCAAAGCTTGGAATCCGATCTGTTGGATCGGATGATTCTAAAGAAAGAACATCCGCATCCAACAGATCGCTCATGTTGGTGGTAGAGGACTAAGAAAATACACATACCTCGCTTAAAATCCTCTGCCAGCTCAACCTGTGAGCCCCAGGATCTCAGTTTCCGCTGTGCCTCATGTGCAGCAGGTCCCGAACAACCCGGGGCAGACGCCTGTCCTAATTCCCTCGAGAAAAGGGACAGACGGGAACGGAGCTTTTTTCATAGAAAAGCCCTCACAATCTGCGCATTCTGCCCTCGAGAACAGAACGCGCATGATCTTCTCCGAGGCAGATAACGCACATATCATGTGTGTCATCCAGTGTCAGAAAATGCTGACACGGAGGGACACACTTCCTGAAGTGCTTGCCAGCAGATGCCATGGTAATCACCTTCACATGCCTCAAAACAAACGGTCTCCTGAAGAAAAAAAAGCTGGTGAAAGCTAGGTTCCCTTTTGTACTCACAGTCGGATTAGAGTGATGTCAAGGGCTGTCGCAGGCCAATGTCTTTGTCGCGTTTTTACACTTCAGACATTGTCATGCCGAGTCCATTCCCCAAAGTGTCTCTGGACGGAGTGCGAGTCCCCATTCGAAAATGAACCTTAAAATTATTAGATGGATGGATGGATGGATGGATATAGAATGTCAAGTCAAGTCAAGTCGCCTTTATTTATATAGCGCTTTTTACAATGCAGATTGTGTCAAAGCAGCTTTACAGGGATAACTGGTATATATAATTTTGGCTGCACAGCAGCTCTTAAAGAAAATGGTGTCAGTATCCATCTTAAGTAAATTCAGTATTGATTCATTCCGATGTAAGAAACAATAATTATTAATTTAGTTAATTTATCTATATCAGCACTGGAGTAAACAGTGATGTCATCATTCAGCTCAGTTCAGTTCGCATACATTGTTGTCAATGCAGGCAGATCAAAACACTGTTGAATATCAAATGTCAAGTGCCCCCAACTAAGCAAGCCAAAAGGCGACAGCGACAAGGAACCCAAAGTCTAGTTGGGTTCTAGTTGGGATCTAGTTGACTCAATCTCTGCTGACACTTCAGGGCTGCGTTGTGGTCGTGTCAAGGCGCAGGTCCTCGATCTCACCTGGATACGGCCCGGATCCGGCTGACTACGGTAAACCTCGGGATAAACAGAGAGACTAATATTAGCGTAGATGCCATTCTTCTTCTGATGTAACGAGTACATCTAGTGTTATAGGAAGTGTTCCCGGTTCCGGCTGACCTAATTTATGCAGCCTAACAATCCTTTAACGGATTTGAAAATATAAATTGATAATGTGTTATGTGTATGCCAGGTTAAAGAGATGCGTTTTTAGTCTAGATTTAAACTGACAGAGTGTGTCTGCTTCCCGAACAATGCTAGGAAGATTGTTCCAGAGTTTAGGTGCCAAATAGGAGAAGGATCTACCACCTGCGGTTGATTTTGTTATTCTAGGTATTATCAGCTGGCCTGAATTCTGAGATCGCAATAGACGTGAAGGACTATAATGCATTAAGAGCTCGCTCAGGTACTGGGGAGCTAAACCATTTAGTGCTTTGTAAGTAATTAGCAAGATTTTAAAATCTATACGATGTTTAACAGGAAGCCAATGGAGTGTTGACAGAACTGGGCTAATATGGTCATACTTCCTAGTTCTAGTAAGAACTCTAGCTGCTGCATTTTGTACAAGCTGTAGTTTATTTATCAAGCGAGCGGAACAACCACCCAGTAGAGCGTTACAGTAATCTAGCCTTGAGGTCATGAACGCATAAACTAACTGTTCTGCATTTGTCATTGAGAGCCTATGTCATAATTTAGATATATTTTTAAGATGGAAGAATGCGGTTTTACAGATGCTAGAAACATGGCCTTCAAATGAAAGATTGGTATCAAAGAGCACACCCAGGTTCCTAACTGACGACGAAGACTTAGCAGAGCAGCCAAGTGTTAGACAGTATTCTAGGTTATTATGTGAAGAAGTTATTGGTCCAAAAATTAGAATCTCTTTTTTTTCTGAATTTAGTAGTAGGAAATTACTGGTCATCCAATTTTTTATATCAGCTATGCATTCCGTTAATTTTGTGAATTGGTAAGTTTCGTCAGGGCACGAAGAAATGTAGAGCTGAGTATCATCAGCGTAACGGTGAAAACTAACGCCATGCTTCCTAATGATATCTCCCAAGGGTAGCATGTACAGAGTGAAAAGCAATGGTCCTAGTACTGAGCCTTGCGGTACTCCATATTGAACTTGTGATCGATATGACATTTCTTCGTTTAATACTACAAATTGATAACGGTCAGATAAGTATGATTTGAACCATGACAATGCACTTCCACTAATGCCAACATAATTTTCGAGTCTATTTAAAGAATGTTGTGATCGATAATGTCAAATGCAGCACTAAGATCCAGTAACACTAATAGAGAGATACATCCATGATCTGATGATAAGAGCAAATCATTAGTAACTCTAATGAGAACAGTCTCAGTACTATGGTACAGTCTAAATCCTGACTGGAAATCCTCACAGATACCATTTCTTTCTAAAAAGGAACATAGTTGTGATGATACTGCCTTTTCTAGTATTTTTGACAGAAAAGGTAGATTCGAGATCGGCCTGTAATTGACTAATTCTCTAGGATCAAGTTGTGGTTTTTTAATAAGAGGTTTAATAATAGCCAGCTTAAAAGATTTTGGTACGTATCCTAGTGATAAAGATGAATTAACGATATTAAGAAGAGGATCTAAGACCTCTGGAAGCATCTCTTTCAATAGCTTAGTCGGTATAGGGTCTAACATACATGTTGTTAATTTTGATGATTTAATAAGTTTAGAGAATTCTTCCTCTCCTAAAGCAGTGAATGAATTGAATTTTTCCTCAGGGACACTACATCTGACATGATACTGTAGTAGACGGTTGCATGGTTATAATTTTCTCTCTAATATTGTCAATCTTGCAAGTAAAGAAGTTCATAAAGTCATTACTGCTGTGCTGTTTAGAAACATCAGAAGTTGAAGCTTTATTTCTTGTTAATTTAGCCACTCTATCAAATAAATACCTAGGGTTGTGTTTATTTTCTTTTAAAATATTTGAAAAATAGGCAGATCTAGCAGTTTTTAAGGCCTTTCTGTACTTAATCATTCTCTCTCTCCACGAAATGCGAAAAACTTCTAGTTTTGTTTTCTTCCAGCTGCGCTTCATTTTGTATGTTAAAATATGTTCTCTTAAACTAGCAGCAAGACTTGGACTGAACAGAAACTGTGATGTGACGTGTTAGTTTGCAGACAGGTTATGAAGTAAACAAGGTTTAAATGCTGTGCACCTTTTAAATCCAACAACTAGTTTGTGAGTTTGGTTTTAGCAGTCAATCAGATTGGAGCCTGTACTTTAAAAAGATCTTGCTTTTTTGTGTGAAATATGAATCAGATGCTGATTTAAGTTCCGTGGGCATACAGTACATTGTGACTAGGTTGTTACATAGATTGTGCTAATGAGCATTTTACATTTATGAAAAAATATATCAGCTACACTTTTACTATTTAACGTTGCACAAAGCTTCAGTTTTTATTTTTCCAGTGATGCTGCAGTTTAGAACAGCACGCAGAGACGCATTGAGCATGTCAAACCACGCTGTCCGACAGTCCTCGTATCTGAACATCTCTCAGCGGGATTCACCCATCATCCCTGCTGTTCACGGTAATTCAGACAAACAGCAGGAGCTTCTATACCCTGTATTTTAAAGCCCATGGGTGTATTGTAAGAGTCTATAAACTATAAATCACAAACAAGAAGTTAAATCAACAGCCATTGTTTTCAGATTCCTCAGGGTTTTATTGCCTGCCAGCTGTTAGCATTAATATTGCAGTTCATGAAGTGTATACTTAGGCCTGTTCAATTTGATTTAGCAAAATATTTATATCTTTTATTGAGCAAGGTGGGTTATTTGTTCTAACCTTGTATAACTGTGCGTGTCCCGTATGCCTTATTAATCAATAAAACATGTTTCTGTATCTCCTGAGAAAGCAGAATGGATGGAAAGTAATGTTAGCATAACACTTCTATCAGGATCATGTGAAACAGCAGTCACTGCATGAAAGCTAATGCCACATGATGCATGTCGGTGTCGGTGAATCAGCTCTAGAAGTGATTCATGTTTATTTTAGTGCATATTTATTTTATCAGCATTAGCATACCTTTTCATGAAATTCACTGCAAAAAAAAAAAAAAAAAAAAAAAAAAAAACTATTTTAAGCAAGTATTTTCTCTAATATTCTAGTTCATTTTTTTTTAAATCCCTGATAGTAGATACATTTACTATTTAAAATATCTATTGATTATAGTATTTGCATCTTATTTTATTTTACATTTTATTTACGTTATTTTATTTTAAATTATTTAATTTTATTTTATTTTATTACTGAAAATTAGTAATTGACTAAATGTTTATTAAATTAATTTAATAAATTAAAAACATTACTAAATTTTAATAAAATTGTTCATAACTAAACAATTTTTTTTTTAAATGCCAATGCATTAAGACAAAATACTTTATTCTTGATTCAATCTAATGCAGTGTTGCTTTTCAAGTAAATTTTTCTCATTTCAAATATTTTTTATATTTTAAAAGGAAAATAAGTTAAAAAAAATAAATAAAAATAATTTCAAATAATTAAAAGCATAAAAAATTACTTTTCTTCTATGCATTTCTCCTTTTATCTTGCTTGCTTCCTAATCTGGTTGTTTTATAATCTTGGCATTGTATTTTCTGAACATTAGTTTTGTAAGTGTAATTCACTTCGGATAAAGCGTCTGCTAAATGCATAAATGTAAATAAAAATAATGCACTTGATGCTGAACGCATGAAGTAACTAACTTAGCTAAATACCTCCTTAGTTACTCCTAAGCACTGATCTTGATGTAGCTAGTTAAGAGAACTAGTAGTAGTAGTAGTGTATTTTTGGCAAGTGTACCTTCTGGCAAATGACCTCAGAGAGTTAAACTAGCATATATATATATATATATATATAAATATATATATATATATATATTTATACACACACACACACTACCAGTCAAAAGTTTGGAAACATTACTATTTTTAATGTTTTTGAACGAAGTCTCTTATGCTCATTAAGGCTGCATTTATTTCATAATAAATACAGAAAAAACATAATATTGTGAAATATTATTACAATTTAAAAGTATGGTTTTCTATTTTAATATACTTTAATTTATTTCTGTGATGCAAAGCTGAATTTTCAACATCATTACTCCAGTCTTCAGTGTCACATGATCCTTCAGCAATCATTCTAATATGCTGATTTGATACTCAGTTATTATCAATGTTGAAAACAGTTGTGTTGCTTAATATTTTTTTGGAACCTGTGATACTTTTTTCAGGATTCATTGATGAATAAAAGGTTAAAAAGAACAACATTCAAAATATAAATCTTTTCTAACAACATAAATCTTTACTATCACTTTTTATCAATTTAACACATCCGTGCTGAATAAAAGTATTAATTTCTTTTAAAAAAAAAAGAGAGAGAGAAAAAATTACTGACCCCAACTGTTTCCAACATTGATAATAAATCAGCATATTAGAATGATTTCTGAAGGATCTTGTGACACTGAAGACTGGAGTAATGATGCTGACAATTCAGGTTCGATGGTGATGAACACCGCTAAAAACCAATCCACCTTTTTGAGCCCGAAAAACCAGAGTTTTCTTAAGCTAAATCTCAAACTTACCTGGGTAGCAACTGAAACCATCTTTGTGCAACAGGCCACTGGTGTTTTAATCTGTCTCTTTTGTCCACTTTTGACCACTTCTGATTTCATCTGTCTCTTTTGTCCACTTTTGACCACTTCTGATTTCATCTTTCGATCTAATGGATGAAATAAGCTCACGCAATTTACATATGAACACACCCGGAGACAACGGAAAAACACACGGAAAGCAGCAGCTTTCATTTCTGCTTTGACAGCCCCATTTGTGTTAGAAATCAGGAATGGTGAGAGAACATTGTCCTTGGTACATTTTTCGTCTTCAAACCAAACTTGGGTATTCAGCTGACAAAGTTTAAAGGGATCATGAACTGCATTGTTTTATTGTTTTATAATGTTTCCTGGGCTGCACTTATAATGTTAATATGCTTTTTACATCAAAATTGTCATCATTTAGAAATAAAAGGCATTTTTCCTACCTTGATTTTAG
Organism: Hypophthalmichthys nobilis; assembly: GCA_037950665.1. Lineage (NCBI taxonomy): Eukaryota > Metazoa > Chordata > Actinopteri > Cypriniformes > Xenocyprididae > Hypophthalmichthys > Hypophthalmichthys nobilis. Next base: position 7,147,065 of record CM075478.1, on the reverse strand, counting down.
CCCTTTTATTTGAACGCTCTGTTTTAAGGGGCGTGTCTGCTGTGAGACTTCAGTGTAAACGCCCACTGCTGTGATTGGCTGACATCTTTCCACTTAAAAAAGCTTAGTATTACTCTCTCGAAAACTTTTAGCACGTTTTTACTATTACAGCTCTAAAGGTTAACTAATTGTGAAAAGTGTTGCATTACATTTAGATCTGTGGCATGAAAGGCTGCAGTGATGAAGATTATTGCCGATCACAGACATGTTGTTGAGTGCATGAAAGCAGAGATCTCGTCATTGCAACTTAATTTCTGCACACTAACGAATGCTTTCATGGTAACTAACAGTGCAAATGCACTGTAACTAAGAGATTCATTGAATAAAATGGGAGTGATTGCAAAAGGGCCGTTCTTTGATTGCTTTCTTTATAGAATATAATAGCCATTTAAATAACACATTATTATCATCCTACTAAGAGAAACAATGTGAAGTTGACTGTTTAGTCACTGGTTTGATTTACTGACAAAGAACATCTGACTGTACATGAATCATTACATATCAGATCAGGCATTAGAATTAACACAGTCATTTACATGTTGTTGCATTACTGTAGAGTCCATATCGTAAAAGTCTGTTTGCAAAGCCTGCGCTGAATTGCGATTGATTTACCAAAGAATACACAGTGAAATCGCGATAACAAATAAATAATGCTCAACTGAGACATTCACATTGTTGAAAATAAATAACCATATTCCTAGCATTAGGATCTTTTGAAAAGTAATGTTATTTTTAGTCCTGTAACACTCATCTCCTTTGCAGCGATGAAGTAGGCATTGATTTCTTCTGCGGAGGTGGCGTTTCACCTATCTATCATAGGCACATTCCAGGATCAGTCATTCGATGGGCCTTGTGTCAATAAAAGCTTTTATTGGACTAATGAGGAAAATTTCAGTTCTGAATCTTACAGGATATTCTTATAGTACGATGACCTCTTATATATCAAAAACTCAAGGAAAAGTTGATTTCTCAATTCATGACCCCTTTAAATCCTGTCTGGCTAGCACGCTTCCCATAATGTTTACACATTAGGTCAGTAGGTGGAGAGCAGGTGTATGGAGATAGAATCGTTCCAATATTCCAGATAAATAGATTATGATCCACAAATAAATTTAAAGAGATTCACAAAAAAATAATCATATGCACAAAAAAAATAGAATGAGATCCACAAATATGTCAAGAATTTCACAGAAATGAATTAAATTCACAAAAAATATAATAGTTTGGCTTGGCTTAACACACAGTCTAATGGTCTAACGAAATCTACATTTTAAACATCTTTTTATTGTATCAGTGTTTAAGAACCCTATCTAAACCAACGCAGGACAAGACCGCACACGATTGTAAAGCAAAACGTGATTGGTTGTAGTGAGAACATGCTGCGATTGGTCAGCGCAATGTGGCCGTTATCTGATTGGCTTGAGTAGTCGGTGGGTGGAGTCAACCTATTTGTAGATTTGTCTGCAGTCTTGACGCAAAAACCGTTTCAGAATCCACAAATGCGCAGGAAGAGATTCACAAATGCGCACAAACCGATTCACAAACGTTCAGGTGGTGATTTATAAATGAATGCCAGGCAGAACTGTGCTTGTGACATAAAAACATATTTGTGAATATGTTTTTTATTAGCAAATCTCATTTTATTTATTTGTGAATTTAATTCATTTTTGTGAAATTCCTGACATATATTTGTGGATCATAATCTATTTATCTGGAATATCTATCTCCATACAGGGGGTCTTTTGAGGCTGTACGAATGCATTCAACCACATGAGCGTCTCAACCTCGAAAGCAATTGGGTCGAATGTGTTTTCTATTTCCTCTGGAAGTGAAAGTGGACAAGCTCAAAACATTTTAGACCCTGTTTACACCTATATTTATTTAGCATCGTCCACTTGTGATCCGATCGACCAAAACGCATCTTAATACCAGGTGTAAACAGGGCCAAAGTGTCTAAAGTCACAGGTTTTTTTCTTTTTGGAGAAACTTAATCAGGGCTAACATAAGCGTTCCCTGAACACTTCTGAGTCTTAGAGTTGTACGAGGGACACTTGTGGCCTGTTTTTATAAATTACCCAGCACCAGTCTGTTTGACACCACAATGAGCGGTTATCACCCCATGCAGCACGATGCATCGATCACAGGTGGACATTGTGCAGCACGGCGAGTTAAAACCAAACAGGCCTGTGCCGTGACAGCCGTTACCGTAATGTAATTCATGGGAGCGAGAGGAGACGTGGCAGACAGTCTGCGTACTCTGATTTACCTCTTGCCTGTGTGAATTGGAAGCGGGAAATGGGCGGCCAGTGCGCGGTTGTTCAGCTGAGCTCTTTATGATTTGGGCCATGCAGTCATAAATCAAACCAGAGTGATGCCGACGGGCTTGTCGCAGATGGTACGGCTTTCGCTGCCCAATTAATGGGCTGGTTTCGAAGTGAGGCATCCAGGGAAAAAGGAAAAGACTTGGCAAATGAAGAAGTAGAGAGAGATGATGGGGGAGAACTTACTTGAGAGCGTGCTTGCAATCTGCAAACAGACACAAAACATCTCAATGTTCAACTCTCAGACTGGAGTCCTGCGAGTCTCAAATGTGCCGCAGAGATTCGTCATTTAAACATCACATATAACGGCTGAATTCGGTGCCATGAATGTTTTATCAGAAATGTTTTGTTTTGTTTTTTTGTGGTGCAACGGTGCCTTGAAGTGGCACAAGCTTGACAAATAAACAGCCCAACACAGTTCATCAGCTTTAAAATTAACTTTTTGAATATTTCATCTAATTGTATTAATAATATGTATTTAGAAAGGTCACTAAAATGTAAACATGATATACTGAATGAAAATTTCTATAAAGCAGAAAACGTTATTTATTGTTGCATTGCCATAACTATGATGATTTGGTGTTTTTGCACTATGTAAACTATGTAAAGCCTAAAATATGAACTAATTGTTTTTTTTTTTGTTTTTTTTTCACGGAACAATTTATTATTTAGACAAAGTACAAATTAAAATCTTTTAAAAAAAAGTTTGCATATGTGTTTTTGTTAAATATCATATTCAGGCTTTTATGGCTCATATAGTTTGCTATAGTGAGAATATGGAGCTCATACTAGAGGAAGAAAAACACTTTTCTTCAAAATCACATTTTATTCAAAATCTTTATAACAGAACAACAGACTACTTACATAAAATGCATAAAAATATAATTTGGCACTCTATAACTGCCAATAATATGTCATAGTTTGATGATATTTAAATGCTTAGTTTTATGATCAAAGCTCTGTTGTTTTAAAACATATAATACAATACAGTGATGATTGAGAGATCAAACAAATAAATGTTCTTCAAAAGCCTCATGGATCATATTTGATACTTACATTTTAATTTATTGTATTATCTATTGATAATCAAGTAAACTCAAGCTGCTTCAGTCCAGTAAGTGTTCATCCTGACACATTACTAACAATATAAATGTTGTTCTTATGTTTACTTTATAAAAAATCAGTAAAGATTTCACAGCAAAAAGACATGTGAACCACGAGCTGAAGGTGGATGTTTTTAAAGTTATACTAAAAGGGCTTTTACTTGCTAACAAATATGAACTATCAATCAGATGACAGAAGGCATGTAGTAGATTGTGTACAAATATGATAGAGGCTCTACAGGGTTAAGAATTCAGAGATGTTCGCTGTTAGGAGAAAACCACCACAATCGTCGACACGTCTGTCTCTGTGGAGAAGAGAAATGAATTAATGTGTCTTGCTTCAGCGCTGTCACAGTCAGCCATCTCGAGAATCCAGTGTAAATATTCCCTCTGTCACATTAAACTGTCTAATTGCATTTCTCAGCCACTCCAAAACACTCTGGATCTCCAACGGGGCTGAAACATGGCCAAATTCATTTATGGCAATCAACAGACTGAATGTGTGCTTGTCCTGGGGTAGTCTAGTCCTGGGATGAGAAATGTACTGTATTTCTGATGCACGGACTGCTTGTTAGTGGGGCTAGCATCACTATTACTATTGCTCATCATTACTCTTCAGCCCAAAACTCTTCCTGTAGTGTCTGTGCTACAAAAATGAATGATTCCTCAAATAAGCAAGCATATTTCCCATTCAGATCGATGCTGCGCTGATGTCCCATGGGTTCACGGGTACCGTCAACAGTCTATTGACCCTCCAGTCTTCAGGTGAGCAATTGAACAGCTGCTCTAAAGGGTCTGCCAAACAAAACACCTCTCACTTTGTGTTCTTTCTTCAACCACCCTAGAAATTGATTGCATTGCTCAGAGTGCCCTCCACATATAATCAAAAGGCAGGCGGCCAGCTGAGATGGGAAGCTGTGCCTTTGAGATGGACTGCCTCCATGAACTATGGAGAACTGAAGCTTTTCAGCAGAAGATGCATGCTGGTTTCCAGAATGGGATGCATGAATTGCAAAGAGGTAAACAACAAAGCAGTGTTTTCAAATTTTCAATCCTGAAAGAAAGACATTTCGCTGGATGCAAAATCTGACACTAGGATATTTTTATGCCTATTTGTTGACCTGGTTTGAGTCTGTCCAGGGAATCCAAAGCCCCTCATCAGAGAAACACCACCAGCCCTTGCATTTGAGCTGTCTTGGGCTGGTAATGCGAGCCAGTATGTGAACGCTTAAAGTGTGCAATCCATTTGCTCATACTTAACATGCATTCTTGCATTACATTGGTGGTAATAAACCTCGGTAGAGTTTATTGTGCATGTTAAACTTGATGCAAGAAACTATATAAACATGTCGTCAGTTTAACGAACTTGAATTAGCTTGCTTAGCAAGACAAGGTACAAAATGACTAAAGGTGCACTAAAGGAAGTGGAGAGCCCTTACTGCAGAGCCAAATGACGTCCAGCTCCCCCTCTCTGAATGTAATGGGTTGATATATGTTTAGAAATAATGTTATGAGTTAGGCTAGGGTGTTTCTTCCTTCCTCTCAAAAATGGGTGTGGCGGGCAGGACGAGGCCGAGATTAACATTTATTAACGCTCGTGCTCCCTCGTCCTGCTTGCCACAACGGGCATTTACAACATTGCATTATAAAAGATCTGTGGGGTATTTTGAGCTGAAACTTCTCAGACACATTCTGGGGACATCTGAGCCTTACATTACAACTTGTAAAAAGGTGCATAATAGTCTTTAAAGTCTGCTTTTAGCCCGTCATAACCTACGCCTCAAACTGTTGCTCTATCATGACTAAGTGACATACTTATGTTGCATTGTGAATAGTGTTCAGAAAATTACAGTTGGTAAGATGTTCTCAGTATATTTAGAGCATTGCTGTGTCGTCGCTAGGTTATTTTGAGTGTTTTTAAGTGCATTAATATGTGATTTCACCCATTTATCTGCTACAGGATAAAGGTATTGCAAGTTTGATGTCAAAATGTAATAATATGAGCAATAAGTAATAGTTAAGCTTATCTTAGCAAGAATGATTGCACTGGGACTTGACTGCAATTTATTTCAATTTCGCCTTGGCTTTATTTTTAGATTTTGTTTGGAAACTGCTTTCATACTTATTAATTTCACCCACAAATTCCCAGAATACCTGCATCAAGCATTTTTTGTCTGTTATTGCCATTTAAATGGTCTTAAATTACCCACCTCTACATTTGCAAGACGCTTCCAAGACTCATTTAAATGTAAATGTAAAATATTAATGTAAGTCTTAGCAGGATTATCTTAATGTAAGTGCTCTCTCCTTCTCGCTGACAGCTTCTGATTATTTCAGTCGGCTATATTTAGTGGTATTTGCTAAGGCATAAATATTGCTCATGCTTAAGGTTGGGGGAATTTGAACAAACTTTAACACTAAGTATTAAACTTCGATATGTAACTCATCCAGAAGCAAAAATCCCCAGAAGTGGCCAAAAGTGATGTATAGCCTAGAAAATTTGAAATTAATTGACACCTTTTATTCAAATATTATTATATTTATGTATATTATCATGCCAAATTGTGCCAATTTTTGGCAGGCTGTCATACAAAAAAATTATGAACACGTGCATAAACCAGAGAGAACAAATATAAATAACTGATTCTGTTGCAGTCAATGTATGCTTTTTCCTGTGAGCTTTTTGTTTTTCTAGTTTAGTGCTTGGTTCTTCCCTCATATTTAAAAAATCTAAAATATTTTGCTTCCACCTTATTTTGATAATCTATTCAGACATTCCTGTAAATATAAGTAACTTTGCAACTACATGTCAACTAACTCTCATTAGAGTATTAGTAGACTGTTAGTAAAGTTAGGTTAGGCGTCAGAGTTTGGGTTAGTAGAATAAGTTGACATAGTTGCAGAGTTACTTATATTCAGTAGAATGTCTGTTGGGGAGCATCAAAATAAAGTGTTAGCAGATATTAAGCAGACAGTCTACTGATACTCTAATGAGAGTTAGTTGACATATTGCAAAATTACTTATAGATAGTAAAATGTCTAAAGTGGACCATCGAAATAAAGTGTTGCCAATATTTTCCTTATATTTTGATTGTTTGATCGAACTCATATAGGGTCATTAAAAACAATATCCCCTCATGACATCAGTTTTGGCCACTACTGTATATCAATAATGTCAGCTGGTCACCTAAATGACACAGAGGCATGCTGTATGAATGATTTTTACCTGCCTTCCTGTTCCTGTCCTAGCCTCTTTTTATTGACTTCCTGCATGTGCCCTTTCTCATTGAGATTCATTTTTAAATGTCACCTTGAAGAATCTAGTAATTATTCATATCTGTTCTTTGCAAGTGCTGTTCCAATTGTTACTCTAACCTTTCCATTGCTTTAGATGTAGATGATATTACACACCGGACGCAGAGTGATTTCTGCGCCGGAATCATCTGCATCACAGCAATTAATTGCTTATTTGGACTGTTTATACACAATGTGAAAAGGACAAGCGGCTATTGTTAGAATTGATGGAAAACAAAAGGCAAATGGGTTCTGTGTCGGAGGGAATTTCAATGTCGTCTTGCTTGAGGAACCGTTGAACATATGCTGTGACACTTGTTACAAAACACAGTCATCAACAAATGAACTGATACTTACAGGATCTTGTGTAGAATATAAATGCATCAGATACACTGAGCACTAAAGCATGAACTACATTTTAATATTTAACTAAAGAAAATGTGAATGTAAAATTAGCAATTGCTGTTCTGATTTTTTTAGTGTGTTGCTGTGCAGTTGCTGGGGTGATTCTAAACTGTTGCAAGGTTGTTGTGGAACCCTAGTTGTTGCTTGCTAGGGTGTTATGAGACAGTTGCTATGGTGTTCTGGGTGGTTGCAAGGCTGTTGGAAGGCTGTTGCTTGGGTGTTTCTAAATTGTTACCAGGGTGTTGTGGATCCCTAGGTGTTGTTTGGTGGTTGCTAGGGTGTTGAGAGGCAGTTGCTAAGGTGTTTTGGGTAGTTTCTATGTAGTTGCATGGGTGTTTTGGACAGGTGCATGGTAGGCTTTTGCTAGGGTGTTCAAGTTGGTTGTTATGGTGTTTCCAAACTGTTGCAAGGTTGTTGTGGAACCCTTGATGTGGGCAGTGTTTTGGGTGGTTGCTAGGTGGTTTCAGGGGTATTGTAGGCAGTGTTAGGGTCTTGTTAGGCTGTTGCTATGGTGTTCTGGGTGGTTGCAAGGGTGTTGGTAGGCTGTTGCTAGGATGTTTCTAAATTGTTGCCAGGGTGTTGTGGATCCCTAGGTCTTGTTTGGTGATTGGTTAGGGTGATGAAAGACAGTTGCTAAGGTGTTCTGGGTGGTTTCTATGTAGTTGCAGGGTGTTGAGGACAGGTGCATGGTAGGCTGTTGCTAGGGTGCTCAAGTTAGTTTCTATGGTCTTTCCAAACTGTTGCAAGTGTTGTGAAACCCTTGGTGTGAGTCAGTTACTAGGGTATAGCTATGGTTGCTAGGACACTGCTAAGGTGTTGTGGGAGACATTTAGTGCATTGCTTTATTGCAACAGTGTGGCAGATGGTTACTATGATGTCTTTCCTAGTTGCTAAGATGCTGATTGTCAGTTGCTAGGGTGCTCTAGGTGTTTGCAAGTGTGTTGCTAGACTTGCTAGTTTGTTTCAATATTGTTAGTTGCCTGTTTTGAATAGCGTGTTCAGTATTTTATGGGGGCAGAGCACTGAAGGGAGGGGTGAGTTTGGTTCATTTGGGTGTCAGTTCGAAATATCAATAGGGTTTATCAGAAATCACTAACTGCATTTTAATTAATATATACTGTATATAATATATAAATATGATATACTTATATAATATTTATATCATTCCAGTTCATAAGTATACAATATTCAATATTATTTTTATATAATAAATATAAAATATAATAGTATAAACTAAACATGATATATATTTGAATCCAATAAATCTTTAACTGGATTCAAACAGCATAAAATAATTCTATACCTGTATTGTACTGCAGTTGGTCAAGCAAAACATCACTAGACCCACTCACCGTTTTAATCATACACTAGATTTAATTATATCACATGGAACCAATCCTACTGATATAGAAATTCTACTACAAAGTGATGATGTCACTGATCACTACCTTGTAACGTGCATGCTGCATACTGCTGATATTTGCCATATTGCACCGCGTTATCAACTAGGTAGAACAATTCTCCCTATAACTATAGATAGATTCACAAATAACCTACCTGATCTGTCTCAGCTGCTCAGTGTACCCAAACACACAAATGAACTTGAGGAAATGACTACTATGGGCACCATTTTCTCTAGTACTTTAGAAACTGTTGAACCCACCAGATTGAAAAAGGTTAGAGAGAAAAGTACTGCACCATGCACAACAGTATTTCCCACACTATGAAGATATAAACTTGTAATCTAGAGTGAAAATGGAGACAAACTCATTTAGAGGTCTGTAGGATTGTGTGGAAAGACAGCACTTCGCATTATAATAAGGCTCTAAAAGCAGCCAGGGCCGAGCATCTCTGCAAACTCATAGAAAATAACCAAAACAATCCAAGGTTCTTGTTTAGTACTGTGGCTTGATTAACAAATAAACAGGCATCACTAGAACAAAATATTCCATTACAGTTTAGTAGTAATGACTTTATGAATTTCTTTACTGAGAAAATCGAAAGCATCAGAAATATAATTGTAAATGTACAACCTTTGACAGCGTTTTATGATTCAGCCTTAATTATCACCCCTCAAGAACAGTTCATTTTAAGGGAAAAATAAGTTGATTTTAAATTTCATGGCATCAACACATCTCAAAAAAGTTGGGACAAGGCCATATTTACCACTGTGTGGCATCCCCTCTTCTTTTTATAACAGTCTGCAAACGTCTGGGGACTGAGGAGACAAGTTGCTCAAGTTTAGGAATAGGAATGTTGTCCCATTCCTGTCTAATACAGGCTTCTAGTTGCTCAACTGTCTTAGGTCTTCTTTGTCGCATCTTCCTCTTTATGATGTGCCAAATGTTTTCTATGGGTGAAAGATCTGGACTGCAGGCTGGCCATTTCAGTACCCGGATCCTTCTTCTACGCAGCCATGATGTTGTAATTGATGCAGTATGTGGTCTGGCATTGTCATGTTGGAAAATGCAAGGTCTTCCCTGAAAGAGATGACATCTGGATGGGAGCATATGTTGTTCTAGAACTTGGAAATACCTTTCAGCATTGATGGTGCCTTTCCAGATGTGTAAGCTGCCCATGCCACACGCACTCATGCAACCCCATACCATCAGAGATGCAGGCTTCTGAACTGAGCGCTGATAACAACTTGGGTTGTCCTTGTCCTCTTTAGTCCGGATGACATGGCGTCCCAGTTTTCCAAAAAGAACTTCAAATTTTGATTCGTCTGACCACAGAACAGTTTTCCACTTTGCCACAGTCCATTTTAAATGAGCCTTGGCCCAGAGAAAACACCTGCGCTTCTGGATCATGTTTAGATATGGCTTCTTTTTTGACCTATAGATTTTTAGCCGGCAACGGCGAATGGCACGGTGGATTGTGTTCACCGAGAATGTTTTCTGGAAGTATTCCTGAGCCCATGTTGTGATTTCCATTACAGTAGCATTCCTGTATGTGATGCAGTGCCGTCTAAGGGCCCGAAGATCACAGGCATCCAGTATGGTTTTCCGGCCTTGACCCTTACGCACAGTGATTGTTCCAGATTCTCTGAATCTTTGGATGATATTATGCACTGTAGATGATGATAACTTCAAACTCTTTGCAATTTTTCTCTGAGAAACTCCTTTCTGATATTGCTCCACTATTTTTCGCCGCAGCATTGGGGGAATTGGTGATCCTCTGCCCATCTTGACTTCTGAGAGACACTGCCACTCTGAGAGGCTCTTTTTATACCCAGTCATGTTGCCAATTGACCTAATAAGTTGCAAATTGGTCCTCCAGCTGTTCCTTATATGTACATTTAACTTTTCTGGCCTCTTATTGCTACCTGTCCCAACTTTTTTGGAATGTGTAGTTCTCATGAAATCCAAAATGAGCCAATATTTGGCATGACATTTCAAAATGTCTCACTTTCAACATTTGATATGTTATCTATATTCTATTGTGAATAAAATATAAGTTTATGAGATTTGTAAATTATTGCATTCCTTTTTTATTCACAATTTGTACAGTGTCCCAACTTTTTTGGAATCGGGTTTGTAGATCCAATACCCACTAAACTACTGAAAGAGTTGTTACCTGAAGCAGAAGAGCCTCTTCTTTAATATTATTAACTCATCTTTATCTCTAGGTCATGTCCCAAGACCGTTCAAGCTGGCAGTTATTAAGCCTCTCATTAAGAAACCACAATTAGATCCAAATGTATTAGCAAATTACAGACCCATTTTAAATCTTCCATTTATGTCTAAAATACTAGAAAAAGTTGTGTTGGCCCAATTGTGCTCCAAAAAAATGATATCTATGAAAAATTTCAGTCCGGATTCAGGCCTCATCATAGCACAGAAACTGTGCTTGTTAAAAATTAAAAATTACTTATAGCCTCTGACCAAGGTTGTATCTCAATACTAGTTTTATTTGATCTCAGTGCTGCGTTCGACACTATAGATCATGAAATACTTAGACCGACTACGAAATTACACTGGTATTCAGGGACAGGCATTAAGGTAGTTTAGATCTTACCTATCAGACGGTTACCATTTTGTCTATTTAAATGGGGAAAAAATCTAGGATAATGTCAGTAAATTATGGAGTGCCGCAAGGATCTGTTTTAGGCCCTCTGCTATTTTCAATACATATGCTGCCACTTGGTAAAATTATAAGAAAACATGGAATTAATTTCCACTGCATCACGAACAGATGAAATCTCTAAATTATCCAAGTTGACAGAGTGTGTTAAAGATATAAAATATTGGATGACCAGTTCTTCGATTAAATTCAGATAAAACTGAGGTATTACTTATTGGACCAAAAACCTGTACACAGAATCTCTTAGACTACAATTTCCATTTAGACGGATGTACTGTTACTTCATCCTCTACAGTTAAAGACCTGGGTGTTATATTAGACAGCAACTTGTCCGTTGAAAATTATATTTCACATGTTACAAAAACAGCCTTCTTCCACCTCAGAAACATCGCTAAGCTACGGAACATGTTATTTGTTTCTGATGCAGAAACATTAGTTCATGCATTCATGACTTCTAGACTAGATTACTGTAATGCATTACTAGCTGGTTGTCCTGTATCCTCAATAAACAAGCTACAATTAGTCCAAAATGCAGCTGCTAGAGTCCTTTCTTGGTCAAGAAAATATGATCATATAACACCAATTTTATCATCTCTACACTGGTTACCTATTAAGTTCCGTATCAATTATAAAGTATTGCTACTGACCTAAAAGGCCCTAAATGGTTTAGCTCCTGTGCATTTAACTGATCTTCTATCGCCCTACAATCCATCATGCTCTTTAAGATCACAAAACTCTGGACTTCTAGTAGTACCTAGGATATCTAAGTCCACTAAAGGTGGTAGAGCATTTTCACATTTTGCTCCTAAACTCTGGAATAGCCTTCCTGATAATGTTCGGGGCTCAGACTCACTCTCACAATTTAAATCTAGATTAAAGATGTGTCTCTTTTGCCAAGCATCCACATAATGCATCCAATATCCTTGTACTCCAGTTACAGTGCATTCAGAAAGTAATCACAGTGCTTCACTTTTTCCACATTTTGTTATGTTACAGCCTTATTCCAAAAGGGATTAAATTCATTATTTTCCTCAAAATTCTACAAACAATACCCCATAATGACAACGTGAAAGAAGTTTGTTTGAAATCTTTGCAAATTTATTAGAAATAAAAAAACTCACATGTACATAAGTATTCACAGCCTTTGCTCAGTACTTTGTTGAAGCACCTTTGGCACCAATTACAGCCTCAAATCTTTTTGAGTATGATGCTACAAGCCTGGCACACCTCTTTTTGGGCAGTTTCTCCCATTCTTCTTTGCAGGACCTCTCAAGCTCCATCAGGTTGGATGGGGAGCATCAGTGCACAGCTATTTTCAGATCTCTCCAGAGATGTTCAATCAGGTTCAAGTCTGGGCTCTGGCCGGGCCACTCAAGGACATTCACAGAGTTGTCCCATAGCCACTCCTTTGTTATCCTGGCTGTGTGCTTAGGGTTGTTATCCTGTTGGAAGATCAGACCTTTGTCCCAGTCTGAGGTCCAGAGCACTCTGCAGCAGGTTTTCATCAAGGATGTCTCTGTACATTGCTGCATTTAACTTTCCCTCAATCCTGACTAGTCTCCCAGTTCCTGCTGCTGAAAAACATCCCCACAGCATGATGCTGCCACCACCATGCTTCTCTGTAGGGATGGTATTGGCCAGGTGATGAGCGGTGCCTGGTTTCCTCCAGACATGACGCTTGCTATTTCTCTTTGTTTCATCAGACCAGAGAATTTTGTTTCTCATGGTCTGAGAGTCCTTCAGGTGCCTTTTGGCAAACTTCAGGCGGGCTGCCATGTGCCTTTTACTGAGGAGTGGCTTCCGTCTGGCCACTCCACCATACAGGCCTGATTGGTGGAGTGCTGCAGAGATAGTTGTTCTTCTGGAAGGTTCTCCTCTCTCCACAGAGAAACACTGGAGCTCTGTCAGATTGACCATCGGGTTCTTGGTCACCTCCCTGGCTAAGGCCCTTCTCCCCCGATCGCTCAGTTTGGCCGGGCGGCCCACTCTAGGAAGAGTCCTGGTGATTCCAAACTTCTATTATTTACGGATGATGTAGGTCACTGTGCTCATTGGGACCTTCAAAGCTGCACAAATTTTTCTGTACCCTTCCCCAGATCTGTGCCTCGATACAATCCTGTCTTGGAGGTCTACAGACAATTCCTTGGACTTCATGGCTTGGTTTGTGCTCTGACATGTATTGTTATCTGTGGGACCTTATATAGACAGGTGTGTGCCTTTCCAAATCATGTCCTATCAACTGAATTTACCACTAGTGGACTCCAATCAAGTTGTAGAAACATCTCAAGGATGATCAGTGGAAACAGGATGCATCTGAACTCAATTTTGAGTGTCATGGCAAATGCTGTGAATAATTATGTACATGTGATTTTTTTTTCATTTTTTATTTTTAATAAATTTGCAAAGATTTCAAACAAACTTCTTTTACGTTGTCATTATGGGGTATTGTTTGTAGAATTTTGAGGAAAATAATGAATTTTATCCCTTTTGGAATAAGGCTGTAAAACGTGGAAAAAGTGAAGCGTTGTGAATACTTTCCGGATGCACTGTATATCAGATCAAATGCACATGACTATCTTTGCTTAATGTTATGAACAGCAGCTACGCTAATTATTTTCCATTCGCTTTCCTGTTTTATCTCGGGATGACCATCCTGAGGTAACTCAAGAGTACCTCAGCTCCAGTTTGGATCCAGCCTCCTATGAGAACTTCAGATGCCTCAACAATTGTGAAGAGATGTTCCCAATCTCAGCACCATTCGAAATTTTGCTATATATCCTAATCATTGTTAACATGTATTCATTACTTCAATGAGCTCATTGTTTCTGCTTTAAATTAATACATTGCTTAAATTAATACATTGTTAGCTAACTGCGTGATTTGTATATGTACATTTCTAAAATTAAATCACTTGGACAGTCACCTGATTATAACAGATTACTCTAAATTGTAATGTTGACATCCATTTTATGTAAAGCTGCTTTGAAACGATATGTATTGTGAAAAGCGCTATACAAATAAATGTGAATTGAATTGAAAATTGTAAATAAATAAATAAATAAACAATGAAACCAGTTCTGAATAAAGAACCCATTCTTAGTCTCTAACCCTACATGGCTGAGCCGGATGGAGACAGATGTCTCTAGATGACAGGGTCTAGCCTTGGGAGGGTTTTTATCTGATATAGGGCCTGTTGATTGTCAGCTCAGTGTAGAATTGGGATGTGACACAATTCCTGTGGCCGACTTTAATCTTTCCTTTTATTCTTCCATCTTCCACAAGATTCTGGGGCATTATGAGGGATCAATGCAGAGTAGCTGGTCATTTAAGAAGACTTGGCGAACAGGGCTCTCTTGCTGTAAACCCGCTCCTAATGGAGCACTTAAGCGACACATGCAGTATACCCGAGAGTCATTTACTCAGGCATGCCGGTGTGGGAGTAATCATTTAAAGCTGAGCTGAACAGATCAATGGAGTTGTAATTGTCAGAACAAACGGTCGGTTTCAAGGCTTCGCCACCCTCTGTTTTTTATCAGCCTGATCTTGTAATAGAAATGGATTCGGTGTTCTTTTATCCTATCAGTTTTCATTTGACAAGGTTCTTTAATAATATGCGGTAACAACATCCCCTGCTGCATTTTATCAATATGCATTAGCGGACTGTAATATCACTAATGTATATGACGGAAGGGTTAAATGAATCTTCTCCCACTTCAAGCCGTAGATTAGCACTGTGCTCTCTGCGCTACTATAAATTTAGTGAATTATTAATGTGGGGGAAATGACACCACCTCCCCGCCGCCCCCCGGCTCATCTGAGACCTGATTAAATTTAATCCGCAGAGTAATTCTTAATGCACTTACACTGAATTGACCATATGGTGACCATGAACTGTCTCACCTTTCATAAAAAAAAACAAAGACATGGTATTAGCGGCATTTGCGGTTGAGCAGCGTAGCATTATCAGTGGAGTTAGCTAAGGCAAGAATGTGACAGTCATTTATTCAAGCTTGTTGAGGAGAGTTGTGCTGTTTATTTATTAAGTTATAAGACTTACGGTGTTCAATGAAACGTACAAAAATAATTAAGAAACCTTACCAATGTCCTTGCAGCCATCATAGCAACTGCCTATTAGCATCCTAGCAACCAACAAAGACATCCTAGTAACCATCAACCACAAAATATAAATGTGTCATTAATTATTTTTCACTAATTGTGTCTATTTACTCTATATTTATAAATCACTCAATTTTCTAATTATTTTCCCCTACTGATTAGACCATTTAAACTCAGGCACTGAATTTGCCATCATCACTTCAGCTGTGAGTGTCACACGACCCTTCTTCAGATGAATGCCTGGAGCATTAAGGTGCTTTAGACACAAGAGTTTTTTCAGAAGCGTTCGGTGCGGCAATGCATGCTGACAGCATAAGACGGACTACCCGTACAGCTGCTGGCATTAGTTTGATAAGCTGTGGTCTGGTGGCTGCGGCGGGTGGAATAATTTATTGAGAGTTCCACTCCATCCTCATTCTGGGATACCTTTCTGCGAATGCGCTGACAAGTCAATCTTTTGGCAATGCATTACTCAGCCGCTTTATCTTAAACCAGCAGCACTCCACTGGGTGAACAGCTATTTTTTAACACTGTCTCTTGTGAAGGTGCGAATGCATCGGAATGGACGGGATCTCCTCCATGCTGGGACTGTGTGTGATGTATTAACGCTCTATTGATTCTCCTCTGCCCTTGATGTGAACGTTCAGCGCCAAACTTATCTGTGGTGAAGCTGTGCATTTCATTGACTGATCTTGTTGATAAGTTCATGTCATTGTCAGCTTGACAAAAATGGCCGGTTGTCTGTAGTGTTTGATGAATATGATATTCAACACACTCTAAATAGCGTTTAGCGAATGCAGGCATGCCATCTATAATTTCACATGAGTGGAAGCTCTTCTCTGGTGTGAATTGCCACGGCTTCTGCTGTTTATCAACTTTAAGGTTCTAGTTTAAGTCATTCAATAATGCTGACTGATGTAAATGACCTTAGCATTTTAAAGATTTTTGCATTTTAGTTTTACATGAACATTTTTCCCCCTTTGAATGATAAATTTATATTTATGTGTTTCTATATTTTATATAATTTTAACCTTACATAGAGAAAAAATGACATTGAAATTAATCCAAAAACATTAATAGCCTACAACAGAAAGCATGCATAACTCCAAATTTCATGTGTAGGCTACTACGTGGCCTATTTTTTAATTGCATTACCTTCTTTTCATAGCCATTTATTTTTTAAATTATAATTTTTTAAATTATATTTACATAAATATGCTTAAGAAATTTAAGTATTGTTTTCCTCTTTAATTCTCATTTTAGTAAATTTTACTGTATTTTAATGCAGTTTCGTAGTTTTGAATAATTGAACTAAAACCAGTCATTCATTCATTTATTTATTCATAAATGTATTATTAAATTATTATTAAATAGAAGAAAGTTTATTATGCAAAAATATTATTTAAGCCTAAAAAAAAAATTGTAATATTTTTAATAATATATCATATTGAAATATGACCTGGGCATGTTTTTGACATTTTTTTTTAAATCCACCATATTAGAATTCATCATATCTTCAAGATTACTCTTATTTTTCTAGAAGAACCATCTTTTGAGTTATTTATTTATTATTAGTATTTGCCTTCAGAATGAATTCTCCACATCTTTGATATCAGATATGAGGTATAAGTGAAAATAAACTTGCACACAGTACATTGAAACCACTTTTCTATACTGTGATGGCAAATTGTGTTTATTATTGCCTTGGACTGAATCCTGACAAGAACACTTTCCCTGCTCTCTATTTTTACAACAATAGATGAGGTGCATTGAAAGTGCCTCTTTTAGAAATCGTTCTTATTTCACTCCAAATAGATCTAATAGCGTGTGGCGAGTTTAGCAGGGATGAGAATATAGAGAGGGAAATGATGTTGGGCTGGCTGACCCTCAAAAGGCAGGTTGTTATTTGTGAGATGCACCTCTGGTCATTACGTGCTGAGAGCTTGACACATTCTTTCTATTAAGGGTAGAAAACAGCAAAGCGTGGCCCACATGCTCAGAGCATCGTATCAATGATACTTAATGAATCCCAGCATCAATATGAGCTCAACATTGCGACAGAGCTGTGACAGACATCACAGCTTCAGTCTGCCTGAACATTTGTGTGTAAGGTACAGTACACAAAACAGCTATCATCCCAGGAGTCTTTGCTTGCAGGAATCTGATGTATAGTAGATTCATCTCAGTATCTCAAATCTTTTGATTCTGTTCAGCAAAAAGATTCATTCACTGATGATTATTTTTGATATCTGATGTTATATTATAGTCAGCACTATTAATATGGCATGTTGTCTTTTTGGATATATTGAGTGTATCATTCACCCAAAATATTCATTTAAAAACACTTTGTAAGCCAGTCACAAAATCTTATCATTAAATGTTTTGTGGTAACACTTTAGAATAAGGTTTAATTTGTCAAAGGGATGGTTCACCTAATAATAAAAATTTGCACCTAATAATAAAACCTAATAATAAAAATTTGCCTATAATTTACTCATCCTCAGTCCATCCAAGTACATCCAAGATGTACTTTTTGTTTTTTTCTCCAGTAGAACGGTAAAGAAGATTTTTAGCAGAAACTGTGATCCTTGGTGATTCAAATAATGGAAGTCAATGGCTATCGTCACTTTGTGCATCAAAAAAACACATACAGGCAAAACAAAATTAATACCCATGGCTCCTAAAGATACATTGAGGTCTTATGAAGCAAAACGATCAGACTATGCAAGAAACTGAACATTACTTACCTTTATTTACAATATCATTACCGAACCAAGCTCAAGTGGAAATATAACTGGAACCATTCCTTAGCGTTCTTAGAACCATTCGGCCCGACGGTGGATAAGCGGCTAATTATGTCCAGTTTGTTTTATTATGCACCATAGAGTAATTAAATACACAATTTAAAGTTGGCATGAAATGGAAGTTACGATAGTCTTTTCTGCTCTATATTGTGATGTACATACAAGTGAATCTGCTTCTGGAACAAGGAAACATTTCCTGCCCTCGCGCAACTGAGCACTTCATTACAAGAGAAGAGATGTCATTGCAACAGGAAGGTTATTTTGATTAAAGATTATGAGGACACATGAATAAAAAAAAAATATATATATATATATATATATATATATATATATATATATATATAATAAATACTGCAATATTACATGAAAAAAAAAAAAAAAAACAATTGTCCATTTTGATTTCATGGCGACTTATATTCATATAGTTTCTGTGTAGGCTACTTGGTACAGTTATGACTTATAATTGAGGGAGACCTGATTTCACTTCTTGAAAACGACTCTGTCACAACACGGGCATTGTGTGATGTGTGTTTTTTTTTTGTGTGTGTGTGTGCGACTGCGCTTGCATTCTTAAATTCAGTGCGGAAGGTGTTTACTTGGAAAGAAACCCACAGAGACCGATGCAGCCAAGCTTCCCGTGTGAGAAAGCGGCGGGTGAGCGCATGCCAAGGCGCTAATCAACCCAGGCAGACGGAAGGCTGCAGTTTGGTGCCCACAGAGTTTGGCAGCGGAAGCTGATGGCCAGAAAAAATCCTCTCTACACTCCAACGGTCACTCCGACTGCAGTCGGAGACGAGGAAGTGGAGAGGTCGTGGACAAAGTACAAGGGGCAGTCCAGCACCCTGCCACCCGAATGATTGCTCTCTCTGAGGGGAATGTTTGTACGCCAGTGGCTCTTCTCCGCTGTCAGCGTGTAAATGCCCTCTGCATGGTGAGTTTAGTGTCGACAGCTTGACAAAAGAGAGAGAGAGAGAGAGAGAGAGAGCTGTAGCGGGTGATATCAAAGTCTCATGCAGGCTTCCTTGTATAGGCATAAAATATCATGGGTCTGTAGCCTATTTTTAATTACAGTAAAAACATTTTTTTTTTTTTTTATCAGTATCAGTTGATATTAGATATAATTAATTGTGCATGATCATTTTTACTATTTTTACATTATATCTTTGTCATCATCCAACACTCACTTAAAGGTAATATATAAAAACATGGATAATTTAATTGCTAAATATTAAACACTTATACAATAATTGTTAATCACTGTTAAATATAAACTTTAGAAAAACTCAAAAGGATTGTCTGTTTTTCATACTATACATTATATTGTTGTGATGCCTATTCACTTGAGGCATTTAAAATGGTTGATTTTAGTTTTTTCTGTTTTATTTTTAAATTAAAGGTACACCTTAAATTTTGTCGCCATCTCTGTTTGAAAACTGCAATTGCAGTAATTTGTGGAATTATCATCTTTACATGGGTTGTGCATCGGCACGGCTCCTCAGCGCGGATGAATCTAATGTTTTGAGGAGAATGTGTGGCTGTCAGCCACCACACTGGTGGATACTGTACATGTACTTTGGAATCACAGATTGTAGTCTTGAAAATATGACCAAAATAAGAATTTTTACCAGAGATTGTTATCTGAACAAGTAAGTAACAAATCTGCCACTTTTGTTCTGACCAACTGAGAAAAAAAGCAATAAAATGGTGATTAAATCTAACAATCACTTAGCTCATATCACATCAAACCGTGCAAATTATTATTTTTGTTATATTTTGTTCTCAAATTGTTAATGTTAACAACATTAGCATTGCATGACTATGTGTATTTAGTGTGTATTAGCGTTACCTGTAGATTTCAATTTCTGTACAGTCTAATCTCTAATGTTAATTTGTCACACCATACAATCCGCCATCAAAATGATAAGTTTAATTATTCCAGCTGCTGTGAGAAAAGGCTGTAAATGATCCGCCACATGCAGCATCCTCACATGATATAGCTTACTAGCTGGGACTCCTTCTTTATGCTCGAATTTCAGGTGGAAACCCACCAGTACCACCCCGAATTAGAAAACATTATTACAAGCTTACCGTTGTGAATCGGGCTAAGGTAAGGAGATAGTTTTGAACACTGGCTGGTTATGTACTTACGCAAAAAATAATTTTGGATTACTTTTAACCTTTAATTATACACAATACTATAGAATTTTAATATTTAACATTTAGCATTTATCATCCATTATAAGAAAACAATTATCAGTGTTTTAGAATGTTTATATCAGTAAATCCCTAACTTTAAAAGAATCTAAAAGATGACAGGTTCTGCTTTTTTGAGTTTTAATTTAAACTAATAATCTCAAATAAATCTCTAAAATATCTATTTGGCAGATCGGAAATGTTCATTGTAGCAGCCGGAACCATTTCAGACATTCCCGATGGGCTGATATAAAGCAGTGTAGCCTGATTCCTGGAAAAGCCAATCACATTAGAGCTTGATGTTTGAAGAAAGACTCTCATTTTTGTGTAATATTCATCAGATGGTCTGTGAGCGGTCCGACTGAGACGGACACTAGATATCCTGATGCAGTGTTCAAGGCTAATGGTTTGGAAAATGGAACCCTAAAATGCTGCTTACATGTTCAACTTCATTCTGTGTATTTCTGTAAATAGCAGATATTCTCAGCAGAATCATTATCCTGCCATTTACTCTCTCTCTCTCATATACTTTCTGCATTTCTCTCTGCTATACGGCATTGCCATGGGCAACAAAACAATTTCACATCTCTTACTTCTCTTCTTATGCAAAGACGAGTAGTTGTGGCCATCAGGGTCCACAATTTACGGTTGTCAAACTCCAAATGAGAGTACAAATTGGCGTTGGTGAATAAATAAAACAAAGTTACTCATCATTTAGTTGGTAACTTTATTAGGAATTGCAGCATAATACATGAGTATCCAAATCCAGTTTTGTGGCTTTTACGCTGCAGGGGAAAAAAGATTTTCTTATTAGTATTTTTGTCTTGTTTCCGGTACAAAACATTCTTAAATCAAGATACATTTACTGGAGAAATAAAAATGAATTAAATAAAAAATAAACTTTATTTAAACGGAAATCAAGAACATTTCTCTGACCCCATATTAGAAACTTGCTTAATTATGCTTAATTTTTTCAGAAAACAAGACTTAATATCTGGTCATTTTCCTTCTCAAGTAAATGTACCTTGATTAAGGAATGTTTAGATAAATAAGGTATAAGGATAAATAAGGAAGAACTGCTAAAAGTGTATAAAATTAACTTTTCGCAGATATATGCATTTAAAATTAAAAATGTTCTTTTCCTAGAAAAACAGACCAAATATATTGATGACTCATCCTGCACTAAGGGGCGTATGCAAATGTTTTGTCCAATAAAATCCTCCCCCACAGTCTTTGACTTAATTATAGTTGACTGAATATTAAAGACAAAAAAAATTATGTCGAAGGATAGGCAGCACAGAGCAGCGATACTGTGTTTGTCAATCTGAAAAGGCAAGTCAACAGCAGATTTCCTTCTCTATATGTATATTAGATGATAATTGCCACCCTAGTGTATGTGGGCAGCAATTCTTTCTTGAAAACGTCTCAGAAGGGAGCACAAAATGACATGCCGGAGACACACAATTGATTTTGCAGTGTCAAATTCTGCTCAATAAATTGGACAGACATGTCTGTCATTCTACAAATCCCTCTGCTCCACTGTCTAGCTCGCTCTACTGAACCTTGATCACAATTTGAAGACCACGGTTTTGTGTCAACAGTTGTAAAACGCAGATATGGTGTCTGAAAAGCCTAAAAGACAAACATAACATTACCTGGCCATTTGCATGATGTGTGCACATGTTGATTTCTCTCATTACAGCTACAAAATGTCAGAATGGCAGACAATAATGGCAGGACAAGACATAGTTATATGGTGCACATTTGGACAGAACAGATAGAATTGTTTGTGTTGGATTTGAGTTGAGATGAAGCATGTCTGTCTGATTAAAGAGAGTGGTTTGCATTCTCCTCTCAGACTGCTAATTACATGGATGTGCGTGGAGAACGATCAATGGAAAACAAAAATAATAGACATCTGTTCTGTTTTTCAATATGCATTCTTGCATCCTTGTGTTCTCGTACGTCATCATCAACCATCGAAGTTCAATTCCAAGGCTGCATCCGAAATCACATACTTCTAAATAGTAGATGGAAAACAGTATGTGACACAAGAAGTATGTCCGAATTCACAGTACTCATAAAAGAGTAGGCAAAAAGCATCCAGATGACTACTACTTCCGGCAAAATTCTGAAGTGCATATGATGGACACTATACTAACCCATGAGGCCACAGGAGAGGATTTGTGAATGGCAGTAAAGTGACGCAACTGACGCTGGTAGGTCACGTGATAATGACAACATGGCAAATGTAGTACTATATTATATACTATAAAGATCATACATCTTAGTGGTCGTAAAGTAATTACTTATTCAAAATAAGTAACTACTCAAGATAGTATGCAATTTCGGATGCAGCACAGTACTCCAGAACGCAAGTACAGAGGACGCATGAAAGTACACGGATGTGTTCTTGATATCAAGGATGCATCGAGTGCAGACTTGAGAGAATTGAACCGTCAAAGAAATCCCAGAAGATGCTGTGGGAGGAAAATGCACGAAAGCCTGTAAGCTTTAAACTTCTTGTTTTCACTTAAGAGATTCCCGATGCAATCTTGCAAATATGTGACGGCTCGTGAAAGTAAACATTTGTCGTTTTGTAACACAGCAATAAACAGGAAAATAACAGTGTTAATGTTGCAAAATTAGTAAATTAGTAAAGCAGCTCTACAAAAAACAAGTGTCATTATTGAGCTCAAGTCATATATTTAAAAAAAAAAAAAAAAATGCTGTTCTTTTGAACTCTCCATTCATCAAAGAAAAAATCCTGAAAAAAAGTATCAGTGTTTCCACAAAAATATGAAGCAGCACAACATTGATAATAATATGAAATGTTTCTTAAGGCAGCAAATCAGCACATTAGAATGATTTCTGAAGGATCATGTGACACTGAAGACTGGAGTAATGATGCTGAAAATTCAGCTTTGATCACAGGAGTAAATTACATTTTAAAATATATTACAATAGAAAACAGTTATTTTAAATGGTAGTAATGCTTCATAATATTACAGTTTTACAGTATTTGTGATCAAATAAATGCAGCCTTGGTAAGCAGAAGAGACTTCTTAACATCTTACTGACCCCAAACTCTACTATCCACTATCTTGTATGGACTTTTTCACTGAACTTTTCTCAGCGTATTTTAGAAATCAAGCATAGCGTTACTTCTGGCAGGTCACATCAGTCAAGCTCGCATCAGCTGACTCTCAGCTGATCCACGTCTACCTATAGGAATATGATGCTTATCTCAGCATTCCTTTATATAAGGTCCATTCAGTATTATCATCAGCTTTATCGCGTTGCTCAAGAGCTAATTACTCTCCTCCATCCCCAGCTCCTCCTCTAATCCAGTCAGGATTTGGCCTTCTGATATTCCTCTCAAATCAGACTCATTTTTCTTGAATTATGTTGTTACATTAAATTATTGTCACTGAGAAAATTAAAGATATCTACATACCTTTATGTTGGTTCTGTTTTGTTTACCTTAGGGGGGTTATCGCTGCTCTCCCTGCTCTTATGGGCAGGGAGTTCTTGCCCAGAACAGAATCATACTGCCAATCCAAACTGTAGTCAATCATCTTTGACTTGATAGTCGTCCTGACAGAATTGCTCTTTCTGTGAGGGACACATGCAATGCTGCCTTAGAATAATACAGTATAGAAGATATAGGATATTATATATTCTTCAATATAAGTCTTTTGAAGCCATGCATTCACTTTGTGTGAGGAGTTCACTAACTCACCAAAGACAGAAGCTGACTTCAGAAGACTTAAAAAATAGTGCATGACACATATACTTTTATGATGCTTTTATGATGATGATCTTATAGTGCTTACAGCTCCAGTCCTCATTCACTTTCAATATAGCTTCTAAGAAGAATGGCCAGTGTATTCTTCAGAAATTCAGTTTTTGTGTTCCACAGCAGAAAGAAAGTTAGTTCAGTTATCTGTGCATGTTGGAGCCATTCGAAATGAAGTGCTGACACATTGACTGAAAAGCTTGTGGATGGTTAATGCAGAATGATTTTAACTGACTGATCGACCTCATGTCTGAATTTTGCTCCTCATAGGAGAGAATCATTCATTCTGCTCTAAAAAATATCATAGACAGCTCAGATGTGCTGTAACTGAGTTTGTTTTCTTTGTCTTCAGAAATCAGGGTTGTTATCGTTTACTAATTCTATTAAAAACATTTCTGAAAAATGAAAAATTAAGCTATATATATATATATATATATATATATACACTGTACTATATATATATATATACACTGTACTATATATATATATATATATATATATATATATATATACTAAATAAAAAAATGGCTGGGCAATAAACTGAAATAAGTTTAAGTTGAAGCACTAAAATAATTAACTGGAAATAAATAAAAACTAAAACTGAAATAAAAATAATAATAAATAAAACAAATAAAATGACAAAATCCTTTAATGAAATGACTAAAATTAACAAGAAAACTAAATATTATAAAACTATTCAAAATATTAATAAAACATTAATATTAATAAATCTAAAATAACAATTCTTAAAGAAACAGCAAGTAACACATTGAATTCACTGTGAAATTTTGAAGTAGAAAGACTGAAAAAGTATTTTCTTTTAAAACACTCCAATAATCTTTGTTTTATTTCCAACTCCGAAAAATTATAGAAACAAATGAGAAATTGCATTTGCCAGTATTCAAATATTGTATTATGATGGTTTATTTTGCCTCTTTTGAGCTTGAAATGCTTGTGACAATCTACTGAACATCTGCCTTTGTGTCTAAAGAAAATTATACAAGTTTAAAACCACATGAGGGTGAGTAAATAATGACGATATTTATTTTTGGGTGAGCAATGCCTATTAGAAAAGTCTCTATTTGCTCTCCATGCAATCTCATTGTTGTCTGTAAGAAATGACTGAGCTATTAACCAGATTTCTGTGGTTCTCCAGCTCATCTTATGATCAAACCCGAGGATGAGCAGATGGTGTGGATCATCAGCAGCGTTGGTCAAACATAGCTGTTCTGTTGGCTCATTGTGAGTGTCGGATAGCCTATTTTTATCACCGTAGTAAACTTGTCACCGACCGCTGTTCATTCCAGGCTCAAGTTTCCAATTATCAATGTTAAATTGGCTCCTGGCCTGACCGAGTGCTGGAGGCTGGAACATTTGGAAGTCTGAATGTCCAACTGATGAGACACGGTTGCTGTGCGTGACACGTGTTTAATGCGTGTTGGATGCTTGGTGTATGGCAGCAATACAGCATTAACTGTAAGAAGCACGTTGCTCTGTCTGTCTGTACTGAGTTATAAATGTCTTTTGCTTGTAATATAAGATTAAGAAATATTCACTAATGATCACAAATTATTTTAATGTACTTTATATATTTGTCCATTATATTAAAGATTGTGTCATTGGACTAGGTGCTGCTATTAAAACTACCACAGCAAGAGTTTGGAACTGTTTGTCCAATGGCACACATAGGGAATTTTTGGAAAACAAATTTTTTGCAGTTACGTTTGCTGGCACTAGGGCCACGGAAATGACACCCTTCACTTTAAAGGGTTAGTTCACCCAAAAATGAAATTTCTGTCATTAATTACTCACCCTCATGTCGTTCCTAACTCGTAAGACCTTAATTCATCTTTGGAACACAAATTAAGATATTTTTTATTTAATACAAGAGGTTTCTGAACCACAAAGAGGCAGCAACGTCATTGCACCATTCAAGGCCCAGAAAGGTAATAAAGGCATTGTTAAAATAGACCATGTGACTACAGTGGTTCAACCTTAACGTTATGAAGTGATGAGAATACTTTTTGTGTGCAAAAACAAAACAAAAACAATGACTTAATTCAACAATTTCTCCTCTTCCCTGTCAGTCTCCTACGCTGTTGACGTTGTGAACAGTGTAGCGCTTCCGTGTTCTACGTCAGAATGCCGGCTCATTATTGACTGATGCTGTACACATAAGCAGCACAACTCATGTGCATGATTTTATATTATTATTATTATGCCTATGACTGTACGCTATAGGGAAATTGCAATACTTTTGTCCTAATTTCTACATTTGCAAGAGATAAACCCTCAATGGTATCGTTTTCAAAAATTTGCACATTGAATCTTGTTTTCAAAAGTTTGTTTTTTTAGAGCCCCAAAACGCTGTTGTTCTGTAAATGAACAGCCAAAATGAATAAAAAGTTTTCCATTTTTAGTTAAAAATAGTGTCGTATAAACAGGGGCATGTCTAGAGGGGTGGCACGGGGTGAATGCGTGTTAGAAATCAGGAATGGTGAGAAAACATTGTGCCTGGTACATTTTTCATCTTCAAACCAAACTTGGGTCTTCAGCCAACAAAGTTTAAATCCCGTCTGGCTGGCATGCTTTCTATAATGTTTACACATTAGGTCAGTAGGCAGCGAGTAGGTGGTCTTTAGTGGCAGTTCGAACACATTCAACCACTTGAGCATTTCCTCTACAAAAGCAATCCGGTCAAATGAGTTTTCATCTAGTGGTCGAAAGTGGACAAGCTCAAAACGTTTTAGACCCAGCTTACACTATAACGTGAATATTGCGATATGTTACACTGTATCGATATCTATTTATTTATTTGTGTTGTTTGTTTACATCCAAGATTCATGGATTTGTGTTCAAATTAAACCCAGCTGCTTGATGATAGTGTCATCACTGTGATGCAGAGATGCGCAAGGGTGCATTACTAGTGTTAGCATTAGCAAACTCAACCATCCACGCTACTGAGAGTGGCGTTTCAATAGAATATGTAAATATGTACTGCACGCTTTCCTCTCAATAACAAAATAAACACACAACAAAAATGACAGCGGTGGCAGCAGCAAGAAAGCATCTGATCATAGCGATGTGGATATGTTTGCACCAGCTCTGCGGTTCGGCACTCCAGTGAAGGCACATTTATTTACCGTATATAGCACTTTATACAATAGACTGCATTTTATACAGTATTAATACCCAGTGGAAACAAGGCCTGAGATGGAAAACACTGGATCATGAGCTGATTGCGTGAGCAAAGTGCGCAATTCGTTTTGAAACACGCAGCACAAACAATATAGGCTACTTATTTGATTAAATCGCAGTCTTTTGCAATTTGATAAGGGCACAAAGCTATATTGCGCTTTCTATTTCAGTTTATTTGACAGATACTTTGCAAAAGCAATGGCGCAAAACAACTTTAGAGAACTTTTATGTTATTATGAGAAGTTTAAAAAATTTTCGGCTCATTATAAAACTAAAAAACTATAAAACTATGGTGGGCTGCTAGAGTCAAGGTAATTCATGGGAAACGAAATAGCCTATACATGTATAAATAGGCTATAATAAGAAAAAATATTCAGATTTACAATATCCAAATGATGTATAGTTTATTTCCCTTCAGGTTTTCCAGATGCACAGCATCTACAGGAGCACCATATGGAATATTATTTACCAGGAGCGATTTGATCAAAATCTTCATTCTCAAAGGTCTAAAAATAACGGTGGTAATGTGGTTGTTTTGACCCTTTAATAAATCATAATTACAATGCACAGCTCAGTAGGGATGCAACCCTTGATTATGATGCTATCATTCAACGTGATTTTAAAGGTGAAATAACCTTCATTCAAGCCTCGGCAACCCTTGAGGTCTGTTTCTATTGTTGTTCTCATGTCTCCGACTTCAAAGGGCAAATAATATGGCCGAAACATCCTGCGAGCTGATTGGACGAAGGCTGGAATGAATGTTTCCCAGTTGGACTTAGAAGGGATTTTATTAAGTGGCGAAGAAAAGAAGAACAAGCCGCTGAGAGCAATGGGCTTTATGTCCGGCTGAGAGAACTTGAGCCGAACTGTAGATCACAACAGCCCTTACATTAAATCTGTCTGCAGTCACACGGCCGCTCAAGCACAGATCCACACAACTGCACTCCACATCTGATGTTTTTTTTTTTTTATCTGTAGGAAGCCTATTTAGTGTGATGTACCTTTTAAAATGATATGGCTATACAGAAATGCCATTTTGCACAGTCTTAAGGCACACTTATAAATGTGTGAATGTTATTCATGAGATCAAGTGTTTGTATTTGCGTGTCTCAAATGCTGCAAGAGCTCTTAACATCACATTTCTTCAGCATTTGTTTGAAGTATGCTTAAATTATTTTCCAGTACATGATATTGTGCTGTCTAAATCAGTGACTTTGACACTTGTTTAAGTGTCTAAATGACAGCACCAGCTCTTTACTGATTAATGTTGCTCATTTTCTTTTGGCAGGTTTATGCAGCCATGGCAGTAGCTTCATGACATATTCGGAGATAAACCAGAAAAGAAACATGTCACGTAGCATTTACCTCAGGCAAGTCATTCAGTGTCCACAGCTTGTTAGTTTGCAAAGAAATGAATTCTTTTGCTAAATATATACAACATATTAGCCTATATATTCATTATATTTTATTTAACCTGTTAATGATGTCTTGATTATTTAATAGTCTACATGTTTAAATAAATCTGTCATGAAAATGACAGCCACTGTGTAAATGATTATATATAAGGAATAAGCATAAGCTTGACTAATTAACATGGAAATCATGTTTTGCTCGACTTGGACGCATTGAACTCGTAAATTCAGCGCATATTATTGGATATTTAACTTCTACAAATAGTACAAATTACTATACTAGTACAAATTATCTGCCTTATCAAAAATAACATGCAAACGTCACCAGAAACAAAACATAAATCACCTCTGTTTTTTAAGTTTGATTAAGCCATGCCTGAACTTTAAATCATGAATAGCCTCTGGATCAAATAAAAAACAGCAAATATTTTCTGCCTCCAAGCCTTGCAACTTTAAAGGAACCTGGAAGATCCCCAAAAGGTGCATTTCTTCAGAATCAAAGTATGATGCTGTTTGATTTAAACAGCTTAAGTACACCTGGCTTTCTGCTTCAAGAGCCCAAAGCATGACTTTAATCTGTATTCCCAACAGCCTCGGCGTAAGAACGGCCCAAAGAATCTCATCAAGTCTAGGCCTATGCATTTGCCGCTCAACCCACGTGCAAACACAAATACACATACAGTCAGTCAGCAGTTAATACATACAGATGCGGTCTGAATGAGATGCGCCACCCTGTGGAGGTTTAGAGTACAGCGGCCACGACAGTATTCCGACGGAAATCAAGTTTGTCTTGATGCATGTTGATTTCTAATAGTTATTCAGGAGAGATTTTAAGTCTGAAGGGATCTTAACCTTGATAAATTGTTATTAAAATGTCCTAAATTGTTCCTAAGGAGTCCCTTCTGGCCGGTTGCTAGGTGTTTCCATCATTGTTAAAGTCACCATGAAATCAAAATGGACAATTCTTACTTTTGTTATGGAATATTGCAGTATTTATTATAAATGATTTATCTGTGTGCATCATTATTTTTTAAAATTCACGTGCCCTTGTAATCTTTAATTAAAATAACTTCCCATCCCTCTTTCAGCTACATCTCTTATCTAATGACGTGTTCGGGACAAACTTTCACTCAGATGAGATCAACCAATAGCAAACCACAACCATCCATCATTTCCTGATGGACAAAATCAAGTCCCTGCCTTTATTTTTATTTATTTATTTATTTATTTTTTGTTCAAGAAGCTCTTTCACTCGTTTATGTCACAAAAGGGAAGAACAGACTATCACAACTTCTGTTTCATGCCGAATGTTTCATGCTAAAATATTTTGAGTTGTTGCTACGGAGTTTTGACTGGTTGCTAGGCCCCTCTTTTCCAACGTCGGGCAGTCCTATTCTAAGAACAGCAATCAGAATCCATCCTGTTTTAAAGAGCTCAAGCATTTTAAGAGGCATCAAAACTGCAGAACGTGCTTATAATAAACAGAACGTTATTTGTGTATTCTTGTGAATGCTAATATAGTTATCATGATAATTATTTTTTTAAGTTATTATTCTTTCTGTGAACGGGCCATTAGTATGTGATATGAAATTTGATCGCCTGCTATGGGAACACCTTGGGTTTGCTTAAGATGCAGTGCTGCCAACTTCATTATTGAATGACCCTCCCAAAACACTCAATTCAATATGAAATGAAGAAGTGCCATAAATCGCACACTGAAGGCTGGGTCTGAAGAATGATCTCAGTCTGTCATTTTACTGTAGCCACTCTGTTTCCAGGGGAAATAAGCTGAGAGAGTGTACAGTAATGACAGCACAGTTGTCTGGACTGAACCATTGGTGTGTACAGGTTTGGCTATGAGCAGTGTTGGGAGTAACGCGTTACAAAAGTAATGCATTACAGTAACGTATTACTTTTTGCTGTGTAAGGCATTACTAATCAATTTTCAGTAATATTTTACTCGGTACATGTTCAGTAACGCTTGTGTTAAAGTCCAAAATGTAATTGTTCAAAAACAAACAAACAAAAAAAAAACAGCAAGACCGGATTAAAAAGGATTAATCCACTTTCATAAAAAAATTTCCTGATAATTTACTCACCCCCATGTCATCCAAGATGTCCATGTCTTTCTTTCTTCGGTCGAAAAGAAATTAAGGTTTTTGATGAAAACATTCCAGGATTATTCTCCTTACAGTGGATTTCAGTTGGCCCCAAACGGTTGAAGGTCAAAATTACAGTTTCAGTGCAGCTTCAAAGGACTTTAAACAATATCAGACAAGGTATAAGGGTCTTATCTAGCGAAACGATCGGTCTTTTAAAAAAAAAAAAAAAAAATGAAAATGTATATGCTTTATAGACAGAAATGATCGCATCACAATTGTTTCCACCATACCGCGATTCTGTATTCTTCAAAAAGCTTATGCTTAATATCCTACACCTTCCTTATTCAGCTTACGGAAAAAGCAGAACTGGCGCCGCGTTCGTTCCGTAAGTTGAATAGGGAAGGTGTAGTAGGACATTCAGCATAAGCTTTTTGAAGAATACGGAATCGCGGTCTGGTAGAAGCACTTGTGATGCGATCATTTGTGTCTATAATAAAGCATATACATTTTAATTTTTTTTTATTTAAGAAAATGACCGATCGTTTCGCTAGATAAGACCCATATTCCTCCACTATAAGGAGGATAATCCTGGAATGTTTTCATCAAAAACCTTAATTTCTTTTCGACTGAAGAAAGAAGGACATGGACATCTTGGATGACATGGGGGTGAGTAAATTATCAGGAAATTTTTATTAGAAAGTGGACTTTAACGAATGAAAAATGCCGCAAGTAAGTTCTATTACCTGTTCGTGGTCAGTCAATAGCCGCGTGTGGTGCAGGGGCGCGGGAAGATGTTTTAGGTTGGGGGTGCACAAGGGAAATACATTAGCCGCAGCATTTAACAAATAAAAAGTATAAAACGTTTTTTTCAGTACATCCGAGATTTCCATGTTACACTTTTAAGTTACATGTCGCCTAGCCCTAACCTACAGATCACAGCATAAACGGTGATACATTATAATATTCGTTATTAAAGTATCAACAACATTCAGAAACATAAAAGCAAGCATAGGCAGTGCTGCGTGCCTTTGCCTTTGGCATGGCAGAATGCGCGCAACTAGCGCTTCCTTTATAATCACTAAAAAGATGACAGATCATCGCGATCTCACAACGCTTCAATGACTGCACAATGATTCTTTAATAATAATGTCTACACTTTTTTAATCAGGATTTGCCAGCATGCAAAGCATTCAGCGCTAAACAAAAACTGTGGCAGGTGAGTGGATCCTTACGTGTCATTGCGTTCCAGAAATCAACAGATTTGTCTGTGATTGGCTGTATTGCTCAACGCTGCAAAACACGTTATTGGAAACTCTGCCTATGCTTGAGCCCGTAAAGCGTTTTTATTTGATAGTTGTTCTTAAAAAAAAAAAAAAGAAGTGTTTATTACAAACAAATTATTAAATGATAAAAATGAATAAATGTAACTGAACAAAAATTTGCTTTGCATTTACTGTCCTGTGAAAACAGGGGGTGCTGCAGCACCTCCAGCACCCCCACTTCCAGCGCCTATGGTGTGGTGTCCAAGTTTGTAAATAAGGACTAAATGACAGCTTCTGATATATTTGTTTAGCGATTTATTTCATTAATCTCCCTCTCGCTGGTGTAACTTTGTATTGTGTGACGTAGTCCAGTGAAGGGGTGTTTAGGGTGGGTTTTACAGGAGGGCCGCGAGGCTACTGGCCCGACAGTGGAAAAGCGGCATGATTTCGGCCTCTGCAGAGATCGTATTATTATAGGGAGATAAGAGGGTCTGTATCTCTTACCATTGGAGAAAGCGTAACGGCTAACTTAATCACGTGCAGCACCTCTCAGCCTATCATGTAATGGCAGTGACGTCAGTCGCAACATTACCTAGTCTGCCTTCTCTTAAAAAATACATTTTTATCAAGCTAAAATCTACATATAGTTCCGAAAGTATTGTTTAGTGTAAAACATGCTGAAGATTGGCAAACAGGCTGTCAGTTAATTAAACGATTAGCTATTTCCCCACAAAAGCTGTTTAATCAGCATAGTGAAGCCTCTCATCCATTGACATCCATTCAAAAAACAGCCTCTGGTCTCCTTCCCTGCGTACCGCCGGGGGCAGGGTGCTAGCATTAGAGCCGTTACGCTTTTTGGCTAAAGGTTGCAGGCTTGCCTTCCAGTGGCTTTGGCCTCTGTGCTCGCGCTGGCCAGTGGAAAAGCAGCTAATGGGTGAAGATGGCAGAAGATCGTTTGTGATTCTGTCTGTCATCCTTTCTTGCATCGTCTTGAGCCTTCACTTTGCCATTTATAAGCTATATTGTTAGTAGCCTATTTAGCCCACAGTCATTATGCTACATCATATCGCCCTCTACTGGATGTAAAATGCTCTGCAGTACATTTTGTCATTTTAGAATGTTAAAGGGTCATGAAACCCCAAAACACATTTTCTACTTCTGTAGTTATTTTGGTGAAAGTAACTCAAAAGTAATACAGGAGTAATGTAACGCATTACAATTCTGAGACAGTAATATTATAAGGTAAAGAATTACTTTTAAATAACAGTAACAAGTAATCTTTAAGGTATTACAGTTTGGAAGTAACTTGCACAACACTAGCTATGAGGGCCAAATGTCCTCATTTATTTAGTGAAATATTATGACAACTGACTAGTGAGGACTTTTTACTGGTTCTCACTAGTTAAAAAAATCTTGCCAAAACATGTTTTTATTTAATTCTAGTATTTTGCACATGTTCCTGTGTTGGGTAGGTTTAGGTTTAGGGGTAGGTGTTGGATTAGGCCATAGAAAATATCATTAATCTTATATAAAATCAATGGAAATCTATGTCCTACTAATATAGTGAAACAAATGTATGTCTGTGTGTCATATGGATGTGTTTGCATAAAACCTCATTATTAATTAGGGCCCGAGCACCGATGGTGTGAGGACCCTATTGTAATTGCTAGGTCAATTATTCTTCTTCTCAGAAATGAATCGCATATCTAAATATGCTTGAAAACTCTTGAAACTTTGCATACGCGTCAGAAGTGGTGAAAATTACGTCTGATGTGGGTTTCAGAATTAGGTGTGGCAAAATGGCTCGATAGTGACACCTACAAAATTTAAATTAAGCGCCCTTCTCGCTGTGTTTCACGTAGAACTATGAAATTCAATAGACACATGTAACAGCCCAATACCTACTTTTTTCCAACAGGAAGTGAGATCATTTGAATTTTCTCTGCAAAATTTTTGCAGTTTTTCCATTTCCAGACATTGTACTTTAACAGACTCCTCCTAGAGCTTTAATGAGATCATCATCATATTTGTTCAGTCTAATCTAAAGGCCTTTGCGATGTTAAATTGCGAAGATCTTGAGTTTTTGTTGAAGGGCGTGTCCGTGGCAACCTGACAAAATTCGCTGTTTCGCCATGAAACAGGAAGTTGTCGTAACTCGGGCATACAATGGCATGCTTTACACTGTAATTCACTCCCTAAAATACATTTAAAAATGCCATGAAGTACCAAACATGCTAGAAACATGTTAAATCATGCAACACTTGGCTAAGTGCTAATGTAAGCGATTAACGCCACAAAACAGGAAGTTGTTGTAACTCCTGCCCTGAATACATCTACATTGCAATATTCAGTTATAGTAATAGCGCCACCCACTGGCAACAGGAAGTGACATGTTTAACACTGTGATGCACTGCTAGCAACATACTAAAATATACAATTGAGTGCAAAACATGCACAAACATTCTAAAACATGCTAGCAACACTTAGCTGAGTGTTAAAACATGCTATTAATGTCATGAAACAGGTAGTTATTATAACTCAAGCATACAATGCTGTAGTGATTTTGGATTAGCCTCACACGAGGGCACCACAAATTTTGTTATTTATGGTCTTAAATATTAATATTTTGTATTAATATTGATTTAGATGATTCCTTCCAATATTTCGGGGCACCAGCCAATGACTCTCACCTTGACAATAAAGAACAATCATGGAAGATTGTTGACTGAATTACAATTATATAAATTGGAGAAAGTTCATCATCTGACCAATCTGAAGGATTTGTGAAATATCGTTAACTTGTAGAGCCTCTTACTGCATTATCAACACAAGGAAGGCACAAGTGTAATAAATGTATTTTATTAACAAAAGGATAGACAAGAGTAACTAACAACTACTGAATGGATAAATTGCAAAAAGATTGATAAATGCAAGTGAATGAGTTGGATGTTCCTATGGCAGTTACAAGTTAATCTTATAGTAAGATAAACTGTAGTTTCTCTAGAAGAAATAAGGTAAACCTTATTCTGAATTCAACAAATAAACCAAGAGATTATTTGTTATTAAATGATATCAGCTATGCAAGATCTAATGCAAATTAGATAATCACATACTGACAATATACACTAATGCCAAGGTCTCTAGAAAGAGGTTTAGTAAGTGATAATTACGTCTGCCTGGTTATGCTGAATCCGAGGGTGACGTCTTCCACTTGTTGAGCTGGGCAGCGTTGCAGTGGAAGAAAGGAGTTGGAATCCATTCCACAGCCTTGGACACAAAGTATTTGTGAACGTTGAACTCCTGGAGCACAGAGAAGGTCCTTTTCCTGGAACACGCAGAAGAAGAAGCCTTGAAGGTTCTGATGTCTGTGCAGAGGATCCTTATTCTCTAGAATATGCAGATCTGGAGGATCTCTGATGAGAGGATTTTGAAGTTGGTGCAGAAGATATTTTGAAGATGGGGGGTTAAGCTTGTTGTCGTTGTCTCAGTTGCAGTTTTCAAACTCCCCAAATTCACTTCTTGCAGAACTTCCTTGTTTTTTCTCTTTAGAGCTTCAGAGTCTTGAGAGAGCAATTTCACAACTCAGAGTTGGACTTAGCTTAACACATCTTGGGACTGGAACCTTGAACAGGGACTGGAACAGGAACTGGAGCCTGGAACCAGACTGGGAAACTGCAGCAACCCGGCAACTGGCACAACTCTCTGTCTCAGAGAAAAGCCTTTTAATCTGTCCCGAGAAGTAGGAAGATGCAAATTAGCGTGTTTTGATTGGCTGATGCTGGCCACTGGATGGCCCCTCTTTTGCATGAGGTTCATCTGCATAGCTTAAAGTTCATGTTTAGAACAATGTCCTTAAGCTTTTTCTTATGCACTAATTCACTTTCCAAACCAATTTCAGATTAACCTAGGTATCGTGCTGAAAACATAAAGACCAAACATCATTGAGTTATATTGAACTTTTACCTATGCATTCATGTATACCTTAATAGGTAAGTTTGTATATTTTGCATGTACACAATCAGCACTCATTAAGTATACAGTTCTGTTAATAGCAATGGAGAAGATTTGCTCCATTTGGTCCATTGTGTGTCCTTTGTGGCTCCAAGCCACATGGCAAGCCTGTTTGGTGAGTGGAAGTTAGTTCACACCTCAGGTCTTAAAACTGAGGGATGGTGTGAACAATGGGGAAAATGGTGATTGGATTAATCTGCTCAATGACATGCTAATGTCATCTTTCTTCCCTTGCACAAATGGTCAGGGTGATCTACTAGTCCATCTATTTCTTTGTTTGTGGAACTTCCCTTGAAGGTGTGAGATTTGGGGTCCTGTGCTTTTCATTATGGGGGTGTCTGCCCTCATGTCTGCCTGCTGATCACTACAATGTCCAATCGGCCTCAAACTTCACATGTTTTATAAGTGCCCTGGCAAATACAAATGACTGACGTAGTCCTCCTATATTTAAATGCTTAAATGCATATTGCCCACCATGCTCTATTTTCCTAAAGCACAGGTGCAATGGCCCTTTCATTGCTGCTTTTATTGCAGTTATATTGCATTAATATGCATTAACTCTAATAAAATAGTTTCTGAAGCTTGCATTCTTTCATCACTATTTTTCCAAATTACATTTATGAGAGTTGGAGGGGAAATGTGTTTTAATTGTAAGGAAAATAATGCATTTCACTAAATTCAAAAAATCTTAATTGTTATAAAGCAGGATTTGTTTTAAACAAAACTGAAATGGATTCTTTTGATTTTCAGGATAAATCTGACCTGTTCTTGACAGGTTTTGTGAGATTCATCCGTTGAGTGTGAATTTCTCCCAGACTAGCATGTGCAGCTGTCCCTGAAGCAGTCTACCAGCAGGACATGGATTTGTTGTTGAGGTTTTGCTGCTTGCAAGTCTGACAAGTTCAGATAAGGTGTTCTGTTTGCTGTCAGAAACACACATACAGTCAAACCAAAAATTACTCAGACGTTTTTGATATTTTTGATCTATTTTTACTAGTGGGTGCAGGACACTATAGTTCATTTATGTAAGTGAGGATAGCAAAATAAAGTAAACTATGACATATTATACCCACAAATTCTTCATACAGTGGACTACCAGTAAAATTGATAAAAATTTGGAACCAAAAATTATTCAGACACTTTGACCTGACCATGTTTTGCTTAAGTGTTATCTGACATAATTAAGATTATTTTATTCTGACACAGTTTAACTCCGAGATATTGTCATATTTTATTACCTTTTTTAAACTATAGTGAATAAACTGTATTAATGAATGAAATGTTCAAGGTGTCTGAATAAATTTTGGTTTGACTGTATATTCACTGAACAAGACAAAAACATACATATTCTTAGCTGGGCCACAAACAAACAATCATTATATACCTGTAGCTGGAATATAATGATTTTATAATGACTACTTATGGCTTTTTAACTGTTCATGCAAATCATGAAGCTCAATAGAGCACAACAGTGACCGACCACTTTTTTAGAATTAGTATTTCACCATTTGCATAACGTATTATCCATATGCATGTACAAACATTAAAAAAAAGTTGAATCACCTTATTCATTGCAAATGATTTAATCAACTTGAAAACAATGATAAAAGTTGAAACTTTTAACTTATAGTCATTGATTATAAGTCTAAAACAAATTTTTTTCAGTTTAATGCACAATATTCTGATATACAGAATATTCTGATATCCTTCTACACAAAATGAATGGGATCTTATTTCTGAAAACCAAATGCACCCCAGTCAGTGTCCGTTCTCAAACCACTGCAGAAAAGTGGGTTCCGGGCCGGAAATATCGGGGTGCGTCTGAATCAGCTCCCTAGCTTCCTAGGACATATGAATCATTATATTGGGTACACAAATTTGGACACTGGTAAGGACCCTGGCTCACTACACATTGGGACACTGATGACATGTTACATATACATAATAATATTTATTGTAATATTACATTATAATATTTTTTAGAATTTTCAGCCTGGTTTTAGAGCAAATCATAGTACTGAAACTATGCTTTTATGAGTGACAAATGATTCACTGATGGCAGAGGATGCTGGAGAATGTTCAGTTTTTGATACAGTTGACCATTCTATTTTAATTAATATGTTAAAAACATGGGTTGGGATTTCAGGGAGGGCATTGGATTGGTTTGTGTCTTACTTGTCAAATAGGACATTGGTAGTGTCAGTTGGAGATGAAGTATCCCATCATTCTGTAATTAACTGTGTGCTTCATTTATCTTGTGCAAAGACCACTGACACTCGTGCATAGTTTCCACACGCCATGTGCGTAGCTTTATTCACTTGAACAGTTGCACTTGCACTGCATTATTGCCTGCTAGTGGCACTCATCAGTACATCTCCCTTTTGTTTATGTTCCCATGTAACAATCAAATAGTAAATGAAATAAAACTTCTTTCAACATGTCTCTATTTTTTCTTCTTATTTTAACATTCTTAATTTTTAACACTGTGTCACATACGCTGTATTATTTGTTTCTTTGGTGGATCTTTATTTCTTTTTTTTTTTTTTTTTGCATACACATAACCACATTCAACACTCCTCAATGAGTCTTTGGGCTTAATAATTAATCTCCTTGGCCTCACAGCTTTTTCTGCATTCTGAGATAATGATGGCGTATTATCTGTAAGAGTTTTCTTTGAGGTACTCTTTTGCTCTACATCACTCTCATTGCTTTGTTCTTTTGGAGCCACATTATAACTGATCTCAACATCCTCACTGAATTCCGTTTTTGGAATTTTCAACAAATCCCTCTTTCTGCGAAGAGTAATACCATACTCGGTGAGTACTTCATAAGATCTGGGCATGATCTCTTTCAGAACCTTTGCTTTTGGTCCCCGTTTACCATCACATCTTACTCGCACCACATCCTTACATTCCAGTGGGTGTAAAGGTTTGGCATTTTTGTTGTATGTGACATTAGAGCGACATTTCCTTGTTGCAAACTGGTCTTTGCTTTGTAGCAAATGTTCAGTTGAGGGTAGCTTTGTCCTCAGCTTCCTACCCATCAGTAATTCTGCTGGAGATTTCCCACCTTCTAAAGGTGTTGACCTGTAGTTAAGGATCGCAAGGTGAGGATCCTCCCCAGCTTCAGCTGCTTTCTCCAGCAGAAGTTTCACAATCTGCACTGCCTTTTCAGCTAACCCTTTGACTGTAATATGGACTTGATGTTATGTGCTCGAATCCATACTGCTTTGCAAACTCTTTGAATGTCAACCCACTGAATTGAGGTCCATTGTCACTAAATAAAGTGACCGGGATTCCATATCTCGCAAAAATTGTTTTCAAATGTGAGATCACGTGCTTTGTGGAGGTGTCTGTCAAAAATGCAAACTCTGGATAGTTGGAAAAGTAATCCATGACAACCAAGTAATCTTTCCCATTTAGTTGGAACAAATCAGCTCCGACTTACCTCATTTTAAACCATGTGAACCTTGGAGGAAACAGTGGCTCTTTTTGCTGTTTATATCTGTGTTGTTGAAAAATCTCACAGCGCTGTACTCGTGTCTCTATATCTCTATTCATATAGGGCCAGTACATCACATCTCGGGGCACTCCGTTTACATTTCTCAATACCCATATGGCCTTTGTGTACAAGCTCAGTCATTTGTTGTCTCTTTGTACTAGGGACTACAATCCTACTTCCTTTTAGAAGAACTCCGTCAATGACAGAAAGCTCATCTCTGAAATGCTGATATGGGCTTGGTAGCTTCTCGTCTCCAGGTGAGTTTATTTTACAAATGACTTCCTGTAATACGCTGTCACTTGCTGTTGCGTAATTTGTAATTTCTCTCTGCTGCTGTCATTGTGCGTGATGCGTATGCTATGGGAAACCACTCAGTTCCATGTTTTTGGAGTAATACCACTCCAAGTCCATCTTTGGACGCATCGGTCAACACTTCGACTGGTTTCTCTGGGTCATAAAATTTAAGCACTGGCTCTTTGATGAGGCTGTTCTTAAGTACTTCCCATTCTTGAGCATGCTGGTGCTCCCATTGCCATTCACTCTTTTTTTCCAGCAAACTACACATTGCTTTTGTGTTGGCGGAAAGCTTAGGTATGAATTTACTCATGTAATTGATTAACCCCAGTGCTCTCTGTAACTCTGTTTTGTCTTTGGGCGCTGGCATGTCAACTACAGCTCACGTTTTTTCCGGGTCTGGCTGTATTCCTGCCGCGGAGAGCCTATCTCTGAGGTAAGTGATCTCTGTCACTCCAAACTCACACTTTTGTCTGTTTAGTTTCAGTCCTGACTTTTGTGCTTGTTTTTTGTCTTTTGTCATGCTCTTTTTGCGTTTTTCCTTATATTATTATGTCATCCAGAAATACTCCCACACCTTCCATACCATCAAACAGCTGTTGCACTGTTCTGTGAGATACCTCTGGCACCGAAAAGATACCAAAAGGTAAGCGAAGGAAACAGTGCCGCCCGAATGGTGAATTGAAAGTACACAGCTTAGCGCTTTCTTCGTCCAGGACGATTTGGTAGAAACCTGACGATGCATCAGGTTTAGAGAAATAACATGCACCTGTCATTGTGCTTGTTATGTCAGTCTTTGTTGGCAGCTTGTAGTGCACTCTTTTGATCCACTTATTTAAATCTCTTGGATCTATGCAAAGTCTGAGATCTCCATTTTTCTTTTCCACAGTTACCAGAGAATTTACCCACTCTGTTGGCTCTTCTGTTTTTCTTATTATTCCTTTCTCGATCAAAGATTGCAATTTAGATCTCAACCTTTCTTTGAGGGCTACTGGTACCTTCCTGGCTGGATGTATGACTGTTTGAGGATTTTCCTTCAGCTGTACATTCACAGACTGGCCTGTTTTTGCTGTCAGTGTGTGATCCTACATACCCCTTTTGTTGGAATCGGTTCATTATTCTAAGTGCGTATGCTTTCTGTCATGCTCTTTTGGCTTTTTTCTCAGTCTGTCGAAGTATTTTGTTGGCAGAATGTTCACCTGCGCGCCGGTGTCCAGTTTAAAGGGTACAGTCACTCCGTTGACATCTAGATGAGCTATCCACTCATCCTTGGTGCTCACTTCATCCACCACAGCCTCCACGAAGAACTGCTCGTCCTCATCGCTGCTGTCACTGGTGTCCTTGGCTCTTTCAACAACTCGGACTTACTTTTTAAGCAAGCAGCATCTTGCAAAATGATTTTTTCCACCACACTTGCAACAGTCTTTGCCATAAGCTGGGCATTTCTGTGGTGCATTGTTGGTACCGCATCTGTTACAGTCCTTACCGTCCTTCTGTCTCGCTTTGCAGTGTTTTCTTTTAACAGTTTTCTTTGTTGCTGTGGCAGGCTCGCTTTCCGTGTCAAAGGATTTAAGTTGTACGTTTGGTCTCTCTGACGCTTGGCAGATGCGAATTGCTTTATCCAAAGTCAATTCAGTCTCTCTGAGTAACTGTCTTCTTACTTTCTTATCCAGAATGCCAATGACTATTTGATCCCTGATCATCGAATCAGACAAACTCTCAAAGTTGCACGATTGGCTTTTCAGACGTAAATCTGTCACGTACTGTTCAATAGTCTCTCCTTCTTTCTGCATCCGATTACGAAAAACATAGCGTTCATATGTTTCGTTTTTCTTTGGTGTACAATAGTGTTCAAACTTTGTCATAACGACATCGTACTTATCTTTCTCCTCCTCAGAGAACTGGAACTTGTTGAAGACATCTATCGCGGATCGGCCCGCCACCGTGAGAAGCAGTGCATTCTTCCTGCGGTCATTATCCCTCTCCAGCCTCGTTGCTAACAGGTACAGCTCGAAGCTCTGCTTGAAGGATTTCCAATTAGCATGGCCATTTCCACTCAAATTCAGCTCGTTTGGCTGCCGGATGCTATTTACACTCATTTTGTAAACTTTTTATTTATTTCTCCTGGTACATGTTTCATTTATCTTGTGCATAGACCACTGACACTCGTGCATAGTTTCCACACGCCATGTGCGTAGCTTTATTCACTTGAACAGTTGCACTTGCATTACTAAAGCATTATTGCCCCCTAGTGGCACTCATCAGTGCACTGTGGTGTTCCACAGGGTTCCCTGTTAGGACCAATTCTGTTTTCAATTTATACGCTTCCTCTTGGCTCTGTAATTTGAAAATATAATATAAATTTTCACTACTATGCAATGACCTAAAGTTATATTTATCACTGAGTTACAAGGATTTGACTAGTCTGGATGTGCATGTTTAACAGATATTTAACAAGTTTGTTTGCCCATATAATCTTTAAGGTATTAGGTTAGCTTATTTGGCTTGCTGTCCACTGATAAAGGGCTCTATGAAGCAGCTTCAACTCAAGCTCTGATATACCCCTGCAGTGAATAAATATAAGATATGGTTACATAGGGCAAGGTACCTGAGATGAAGGTGGAGTTCGGGGAGGTGGAGGGATGCTGGAACAGCTGAGACTGAAGAGAGGTAAACAGCTGCTTACATACTCTGTTGATTGGAAGATTAGATGGGCTCGCTCCTCCCTAAATTACGTTTAGAAACTTCACAAAAAAATTGGATGGCCTCAAACTTTCTGCTGTTAAACACTGATAAAACCGAAGATCCAGCGTTAGCGTCAGTTCTGGCAGGTCACGTCAGTCAAGCTCGCATCAGCTGACTCCCAGGTGACTTACGTCTACCTATAGGAATACGACGCCTATCACAGCATCCATATATAAGCTCCTCAGTATTATCAGCAGCTATTGCATTTCTCAGGAGCTAATTACTCTCCTCCATCCCCAGCTCCTCCTCTCTTCAGTCAGGATTGGCCTTATGATTCCCCTGAATCAGACTAATTCTTGAAATATGTGTACATGTTAAATTATTGACATTAATTATATCTGCATATGTTGGTTCTGTTCTGTTTACCCTAAGGGGGGTTATTGCTGCTCTCCCTGCTCTTATCCATGCTAGGCTGCATGGATGCGCAGGGAGTTCTTGCCCAGAACAGAACCATACCGCCAATACAAAGTCTATGCAATTATCAATCATATTTGACGATAGTGGTCCTGACAGAATTGTGATAATTGGTCAGAGCTCGAGTAATAATCAGATTGAGCTAGTTCTTAATAAGATTTTTCTGAATATTACGCATGTAGTAAGAAATATTGGTGTTCATTTTGACACCAGTCATAATGTTTTTGAGTTTTAATGATACAGAGGAGCTTATTCATGCTTTTATTTAATCCAGTTTTGATTATTGTAATG
Source organism: Hypophthalmichthys nobilis (assembly GCA_037950665.1). Classification (NCBI taxonomy): domain Eukaryota; kingdom Metazoa; phylum Chordata; class Actinopteri; order Cypriniformes; family Xenocyprididae; genus Hypophthalmichthys; species Hypophthalmichthys nobilis. Next base: position 7,103,678 of record CM075478.1, on the reverse strand, counting down.
CCTTGTTTTCTTTTTAAATCATTGTACTTCAATCGCTGTTACAATTAAGAGCATTTGCAGTAAGGGCTTCAAAGTTATGGAATAGTTTGCTAGTGGATATTAGATCTGTTGTGTCTGTTTTTAAATGTCGTTTAAAAACTTATTTGTATAGACATGCTTTTAAGTATTTTGTGATGTCTTTTTGTGTTTTGGGGTTTGATATTTTATATTTATATTACATTTTGCTTGTTCATATTGTGTATAGCTCCTCATGAATGTATTCTTAATGATTGTGTTCTTACTGTGTAAAGCACTTTGTGCGTTGCGGCTTTAAAAGTGCTATTTAATAAAATTATAATCACTTTTACTTATGTGCAATATTTCAGCTATAAATGAATTATGAATTTCATCTAGATCATAACCTGTCTAGCAATGTATGATTATGCTGAAATATAATTAAATAATGGTGTGTATTTTTTAAAAGAAGTTTATCGCATGTCATGAGTTGGTTTACGTGATTTATGTTTCGTGCTTCGTTAAGGGAACGTAATGAGCATCGATACTTCCTGGTTTTCACAGTGCATTGTTGGACTTTTTAGGGAGCGAACTTCTCTGGTTGGATTTTGCGATTGCGAACCGTTATTTTAGAATGTTTGCCTTTATTGTTTCCATGGCGACGCATCATGCGTGTCACGTGTGCTGAACGCAGCCACAATAACACTGTATGACAGATGGATCGCTATTATTTTGTTTTTCCTTTTTTATTTAAAATATTCACAAACTTGCTTACCATGTCATCAACTATATGATATTCCGATTCTCAAATATATGTTAGTGAGTGTGTTTTGTTGTTTTAAAACCTTTATAAATGATCTTTATCTTGATCTATAATGCGAGATGGGCGCCGCCATCTTAGTTTGCACTGCAGTTCACAGAGTCCTGTCAATCGGATTTACAGCAGGTGAATTCATCAGTTTCTCCCGAAATATATGCAAGTAAGTGGCTGGTGAACTGGAAGAATAATAGAGTAAACTTTATAGTTACTTAGGCCCATTATGTGTGTCTGATATGAATAAATGTCGGCAAATTATATTTGAATGGATTGTTATTGCTGCTCTCACTGATGTCTGACATCAGTGTGTATTTTATAAACTCTAATTGTATTGTTTTACTGGTGCTTATGCCTGTTTAAATGTCTGAAAAAACAAACGAAAAAAAAACGTTATGTGGCTGAAAACACTGCATAGCTGTGATATATGACAAGAGCTGCGCGTGTCCGTCTCACAGCCAAAGCGCGAAAGCACAGTTTGAATCTGGCAGTTATGTGACGTCGCTGAACGTTCTAAATCCCATATGTGGGACCGTACGCCCAGGGGCACAGAAATAAAAATTCCATATGTGTGACCGTACCGCTCAAAGGGTTAATGTAGTAAAATTAATATTACAATCAATTAAGCAGAAGCAGAATACAGGAAAGCAAGAAATGATAGCATTGTTTGAAATTCAGCAGATCAACAGCCTTGAGCAAACCTTTAGTTTAGTTCTAACATGCCCTTCTTTAAAAGGGGCGGGAAAGGATACTTAATGTATCAAACAATAAGACTAAGTTTGATACTTAGCCAATTTGATACTCGCCAATTTGTCTCAAATTAAACTGTCCTAATGCAATTTGTGGAGGCTCCCATTGATCTTTGCTGATGTTGTCTTGATGAGAGAGAACCAGTTGGATTTATAGAGAGTTGGCCCACCCTTAGCAGCTAACAGCTTCAACTCTTCTGTGAAGGCTTTCCACAAGGTTTAGGAGTGTGTTTATGGGAATTTTTGACCATTCTTCTAGAAGCACATTTGTGAGGTCAGGCACTGATGTTGGACAAGAAGGTCTGGCTCGCAGTCTCCACTCTAATTCATCCCAAAGGTGTTCTATTGGGTTGAGGTCAGGACTCTGTGCAGGCCAGTCAAGTTCCTCCACACCAAACTCACTTACCATTTATCGACCTTGCTTTGTGCACTGGTGTGCAGTCATGTTGGAACAGGAAGGGGCCATCCCCAAACTTGGGAAACACAAAGTTGGGAGCATGAAATGGTCTTGGTATGCTGAAACATTAAGAGTTCCTTTCAATGGAACTAAGGGTCCAAGCCCAACCCCTGAAAAACAACCCCACACCATAATCCCCCTTCCACCAAACTTTACACTTGGCACAATGCAGTCAGACAAGTACCGTTCTCCTGGCAACCCCCAAACCCAGACTCGTCCATCGGATTGCCAGACAAAGTGATTCGTCACTCCAGAGAACACGTCTCCACTGCTTTAGAGTCCAGTGGTGGCGTGCTTTACACCACTGCATCTGACGCTTTGCATTGCACTTGATGATCCAGCTGCTAGGCCATGGAAACCCATTCCATGATGCTCTCGACGCAGAATGTTTTGAGCTAATCTGAAGGCCACACGAAGTTTGGAGGTCTGTAGCTATGGACTCTGCAGAAAGTTGGCGACTTCTGGGCACTGTGCGCCTCAGCATGTGCTGAGCCCGCTCTGTGATTTTACGTGGCCTACCACTTGGTGGCTACGACCCATTCTTTCATGTTTGTAGAAGCAGTCAGCATGCATAGGTGCTTGATTTTATATACCTGTGCCATGGAAGTGATTGGAACACCTGAATTCAATGACTTGGAGGGGTGTCCCAATACTTTTGGCAATATAGTGTATCTAAATATATAAAACTGCATGCGAGAGAGACCTCATGATCCAGAGGAACTAAAACTACAGCATGTCCAGGAAGATCAACCTGTAATACATTCTGCTAAAATGAGGGATAAACTGACAGATGGCTATGCAAAATACAAAATCTCACACTAATAATACTGTAGACTTCCTCTCACACTGAGATCATCATTTGTCTGCGCTGATAGACATCCAGCAGTCATACATTTGTAATGCATAATCATTATTAGGCTATAATTACCAACTATCAGCCAGTTAATGGCAATCAAAATCAGCGCTGCATAACAGTATTTATATGAAAAGGACTTTAATATCCTCGTGGATGTGACACTTTATCAGTCTGCTTCTCTCTGGCAGAGTGCAGGCCAGCGGTTTGATAATAATAGACTGAATACATTAAGGCCACATTAGACCCAGCTAATCTTTTCAAAAGTTCCTGAGAGTAAGTCATCAGACAGGACTGAAGCGCTGATCTGGCAGAGATCTCGACACACTCCAGATGAGAACAGCGTGATACTCTGTGATTCAGAGTTTGACAATCTGTTTTTCAAAAGAAAGCATCATAAATATGATTCTGAGTCAAACAAGAGTTTCTCATGCAGAACATGTTCAGGTCATATTCATATCAAAAGAATAAATATTACATTTTTCTTCAACTGCTTACACACATTTTCAAAACTTCCCCTCTTTTTTTCAAAACTTTACACACAAATCCAAGAATTGCACACACAAAATGGAAAATGCCTCACATCTCTTGCAAAATAAGGGCAGTCTCAAAATGAAGCACTGCAATCAAAATATCACAAACATATCTCAAAAACAAACATTTGTCTTACGTTGCAAACACCTTTGCCATAATATTCTATTTTTGGATATACTGTATCATATTTTTTAAAGTAATTGGCAGAGAGATGTTGAAAAATTCACAGTAAACACGAAAGCAAGATTGAAACCAAACTATTTATTTTTTTACTGTAAGCATTTGTAACGATCGGCCTAATCGGTCGAGTTTACATGTATTAAAGTGGGGTCAGATTAAACTGTGCGTGCTTTTGGAGTGTTTAAAAAGATGAGACAGACGACAGAAATAAAGTAAATAAATAAAGTGTATTTACAATTTCCACATGGAGCTTAAAACAACACAATAAAATTAGAAAAACTTAGGCTGTTAAAAAAGTGGAGTCCATTTGCACCATACCCTAAAACAGTCCTTAAGAGTCCTAGGTGCTGAAAGTCCCAATCCAACAGAAAGTGATGTGGTGTGCTGGAAAGGTAAGTCTATAAAACAACTCCGCAATCCAGCTTGTGGTCTTTGATTAATGACCTTGTTTGTTTGCCATGCTGCCTCCTTTATGCTGGCTTACTTCCTGATTCCTGTCATGTGATCAGTCACATGACAGGCAGGCCCAGACTCATTTAAAGACATACACACATTAAAACCAATAAGAGGACTATAAAAATGGACTATAAAAAACATGTAAACCAATTAAAACTGTATTATACATAAAATCATTGTAATAAATAGAGCGGTAAAACATGTATTTTATGTGACAGTGTCACACATTTGTGGTTGTGATTACAGTATTACACAGTATGAAAGAAAAGAAATACATCAACCATGTGTAGTTCGACAGAAACAATGGTTGTGTTTAAAAAAAGGAAATCAAGATAGTTCCTGTTAGATTTTTGTGTGTTACATAGAGAATTGTGTGTTGTGTTTTGCAAAAAGTGTTTTATGAAATTGAAAACTGAGTCTAAGGCCGAGAATTGGTGTATGGTTTTGCAGATTTGGTGTGTGGTTGTGGCGTTTGAGTGTCAGGTTTCAGAAATTGTGTGACAAGTTAGGATTTTGTGTGTAAGCATTTGAAAAAAAACCTGTATTACAGTTTTTTTTTATAATTGGTTGGACCCATTTCTCAATACTTAGGTCACTTTTGCAAAACTGTTCACACAATGAGCACAACAGAAATCTGTGTGGGCTAAACTGTGAATCATTTTTCATTGCTTTGGCACAAAATTCATTCAATGACTACATCTTTCAAATTACATTAATTCTTTTCTCACTTCGACACAACAAATGCCAAAACTCAGTGTACCTACAGGCCAATTTGCACATGCTTACATACTGTTTTCAAAACTGTTAAACTTAAGTTCAAAACAATAACATAAAAAAACTGAATAAGACAGAAATATGCTGCATTTCTACAGTAATATTGTAATGAAATATATTCTGAATCTAAAAAATCAAATACTATCAAAGAAATTAGATGAAACTGAACACCTACACAAGCAGTCTTTCAATTTCATTATCATCCATTCAAAGGGGAAAACAAAGTGGGTAATTTTGTACTGTTATGTTATTCTTGTTTTGTTAAGAAATTTTACAAAAGAAAACATTGTATAATGCTACCTGATGTTAGTGTTTTTTTGGGTCAGTGTTTTATGACTGACAAAGTTGCTGGGTGAAAATCTTTGCTAGTGTTCTGGAAGAATTAGTTGATTTGAGACATGAATGAAGTGTTTTGGTAGATTTAGTGCATTTTGAATGTGAAATTAACTGCTGTGCCAAGATGAAAGTTGGTTAGGAGAACAGTTTGAAGAGCTTTGAAAAAGTGACCGAAGTATTAAGAAATGTGTCCTAGCGATTGTAAAAAAAAAAAAAAAAACACCATGACTTCTGCATTATTTATTCCCATTAAGACTTTTTGAATCGTTTTAAAGAAAATTATACACATTTAGCCTGTAATATTCTCATTACTACAATGTGAAAGTCTTATTTCTCATTACTGAAGTACAATAATTTATTATTCTTAACCCTAACCAAACGGTCTACTACAGTTTTTTTTTTTTTTTTGTTTGTTTGTTTGTTTGTTTTTTGCTTTGGTGCAATTTTCAAAAGCAATTGGTAAGTTTTCAAAACTCTTAATACTAATATCACAACAGATCATCAAATGTGCACTTTTTTTCAAACATTTCAGCATATTTTCAATTGTGTTAGTACAATGCACAAAATCACAAAGTATCATTTTCACTACACAAAATAAGTGTTTCATCTATATACATGTTTCATTCACAGTAACTGCCTTTCATAATGCTATTACTATCAAACTTTTCATTTTCATCTCTTTTCGTTCAGTTTAATACATTTGTCTGTTATTTACAGTTTTTTTTTTACAGTTGCTAACAAGCGTTTACCAATACTTAAAGTACTTTTTCTAAACTCTTAACACAGCAACACACCTACATCACACAATTAGCCAAATAGTTAATTTTCTGCCCAAAACCAGATTTTGTTAAATAAACACAAACTCTACATTTCAAAATGCTAAAAACCTTTTTCAACATAAACTAACTCTATCAAAACATAGTAAACCTGACTCAAAATCGAGTCGTTCTGTCAAAACATAGCACTAGTTTTCTATCCAACATGAACATATAGTCAAGCATAGCACAATAACTGTCAAAATTGCAATTGCCCTTGGTAGTTAGTGCCCTCCGCAGACCACATATTCTGCAGATGGAACAGTGGTAGTGGAATCGTTGTAGCAAAATCGTTGTAGTATGAAGCTTTTACTAAAAAGAAAACATGAAATTGCCATTGATCAACAACAAATCCAACATACATGGCCTTTGGTTATTATGGAAGCTTTTTTCCACCACAGAATAAAAAAGCATAAAAGGTAATTGTGACTTTTTACCTCACAATTCTATATATATATTTTTTTTTTTTTCTTGCAATTGTGAATTTACATCTCACAATTCTGACTTTTTTTCTTTGAATTGTGAGATATAAACTAGGAATTGACGGAAAAAAAGTCACAATTACCTTTTTTATTTTCTATTCATGGCAGAGATATGCTTCCATAGGTTCCACATGTGTAAGGGGGAAAACAATAGAGATGCACAGTCCAGCACACATTCTTACTCCTCTCCCATATACCTCTTCTTCTCCCTTGTCCTGATCCAACTTCTCCTCTCCTCTTTCATCTATTCCTCTCCCTTACCCAGACATTTTTTTTTCTCTCTGCTCCTCTGTGTTGTTCTTCATCCACACTGAACAAATCCGATTTAAAGAGTCCTATTTTACTGTATGTCCATGTAATGAAAAGAAATTCAACCTCCAGCTGAGATTGGAATCTGCTATTTCTCAATATTTCAGTGATCTGCTAATTAAAAAATGCTTATCAATTGTTTTAGTATTTGTTTTATATATTTTTTTCAATACTTTTGAGCTGCTGTTGTTACATAAGTATATGTTTTATACTATATTTAATGATTGGAATATTGGGTCTTCATTTCTGACTTGCTGTGTTTAAGCATTTGTAAATAAGATGAGAAAGATCCATGATTTTGATATGGGGTAAGCTTATACGAAAAGAAAATTTAAGCATTTTAGAAACATGTTAATTAACTGCATTTTGTGTGAAAATGACATGAATTGTGTTAAGGGTATTGTCACAACAGATGGATGTTCTGCTAAATGTGTTTAGAGTTTTGAAAATGTGACTACAGATTGGACAAAAGTATGTTAGCAATTGAAAAAAACTTTAATCCAACTTAATTGTTAATCAATTAATCATTTGGTACACCTATAGATTTCTATAGATATTTATTCCATAGACATAGTTTCTATAGAACTTGTTTGCAATGATATGGATAACCAAATGTAATGAATTCTTTTTACATTATAAGCAATCTATCTTAGATGATGACCACAATTTTCAAAGTGTGTGTGTGTGTGTGTGTGCGTGTGTGTGTGTGGTCCTGGTAAACCCTGCGTTGTGAACCAAATGTTCCAACAAGGATGGTAATACCAGTAATGTTAGACCTTGTTTGGACATTTTTTTGGTCCCCATGAGGAAAACAGCTTATAAATCATACGAAATTATATTTTTAAAAAAATGTAAAAATGCTGAACGTTTTCTGTGATGGGTGGGTTTAGGGGTAGAGGATATAATATACAGTTTATACAGTATAAAAATCATCATGTCTATGGAAAGTCCCCATAAAACATGGAAAAACCAATGTGTGTGTGTGTGTGTGTGTGTGTGTGTGTGTGTGAGAGAGAGAGAGAGAGAGAGAGAGAAAGACAGATACAGAGGGATTTGAAATTTGTGAAGAGAGCAGGACAAGGGAAAAGAAACAGTCAATGATTGTATAACATCAGATTAATCAGAGATGCATCAGAAGAAGGGAGACAGATGGCATTATTTTACATTATAGTATGCCATGTGAAACTGTAAACAGAGGCATTACCATGGTAAAGACTGCCACATTACTATAACTCACCCTTATAAAGGTCAACTACAGTATAGATTCAGTCATGTGGTACAGTGAGAACATTTACTGTATTGGCAGCAAACTCTGTTCTAGCTAAAAACTTCAAGACCGTGTCATACTTCATCACACCTTTTGATAACACACTGAATATATTCTATTACAAACGTTATGGATTTTATGTCAATTATGTAATTTAATGTAAGTGTATTTAATGTGGCATCTGTAGCCTGTGTAATTATTTCAGCAACAAGGGAGATTTTAAACATGTATCTTGCATTGTTTGCTATTGTATTAACTGATTGTTAAAAGTACTAAACTGAAAGAAGAACATGTTGTGTTTCAGCGATTAAACCAAATGTTCTCATTATATATCACAATGATCTCGTGTTTTGAAACAGTTATTATGTAGAATGAAAATATGTACAACTAGAATGAAAACATGAGATCAGGTTTTGAAAGAATGACTAGCTGGGTTACAAGTGTGATCAGTTTGGATTTTTGTACTAAGAGTTTTGAAAATGTACACCTTACTAGTGAAAATAGTACCAAAGCGAATAATAAAAAAAAAATAAAAAAACTGTAATACCCCAGTGAGAGTCAGTTGACATGTGATTAGTAGAATGTCTAGAGTGTACAATCAAAATAAAGTAAAACTAAGGTTTGTTTGTTTTTTTCTTCTTCTTTTTTTTTAAAGTTCAGATTATGTCTGAATTAAGACAAATTCTGAATTCACCTCTATATATGTAAGCAAACCATTTAATTAAAATCAGTACATCAAATAATACCATAATTTTCATACAAATGTACAATTTATGAAAAAATATTATTTTTATATTATTTTGAAAATTAGGGGGTTTATTTGTATTGAAAATGAGTTTTTTTTTTTTTTTTTTTTGTATTGTATTTTTGTTTTGCATTCTCAACTCAAATCATTGTTTCATGTCCTTTATGTATTTTTATAGTATAGTGAGTTTATTTACAGTCAGCCAGTCATTATTAAAAAATAAACTTTTAATTTTTTATTATTATTATTTTACTTTTATTTAGAGATGACGTCATAGTATATATGGCTTTTTAAATCCCTCCTAACATTTTTGCTTCATTTTGCAGGGTTCAAGCTGTAATTAGGAGTCAGATGCCATCCAAACCCTCGGGAACAAGTGCACTCTGGATCATGTTGAGAAAAACTGCTAAGCTGGTCTGCTTTCCACTGCCCAAAAACTGACAAATATCCCTTTCATATCCTGTTCCTGTCATTCAGGGCACAAACCACATCTGTACAATGGGATTGGTTACGCTATAGTGTCACTGACAGCGCACGGGACAGCTGCTAGCGAACCAGTAAATGAGATGACAAGTGTTATGAAGGCTGACAGATCAGAGTCCACACATGGAGGACAGAAGACTGTGAGCTGCACAAATGACAGAAATCACAGAGAGGATATGCATCAACACATTTAAATGTCTGTGTGCACCAACATAAAAGGTATTCCCATGTTTTTTGGATGTTTACCAATGCAATGTCATGTTTTTTCATACATACTGTACCATAGTATTGCCTTGGGGTACCATGCAAATGTGAATATGGTAATCTTATGGTAGTGTATAAATCAGTGCTTTGCAACCCAGATTTCTCATTGGATGTGGTACTTTGGGCCTGAGGTGGAAAAATATGATTTGTTTTAACAGTTAAAGTTTTTTCAAATAAAACGTAATAATAATGGATAGTTGGCATGGAAGGCTGTTTCAGCAGTATCCTGCTGTGTGAAATGTTGTAATTCATCTAGAACTATTTTAAACATTTCTTTTTTTTTTTCCATAATATATATTATAAATATTATATGTGGCATTTTTATGAGCTCCTATTAATTTAGAGAATATATGGAATGGTATTTTTAAAAGTTCATGTGTTACACTGCAGGACTATTAAAATGAATAGCAAAGACAAAAAGGTGATGGTGAAAAATGAAATGGTTTCAAGTTACGGTAAAGGACCGAAGAGATACACTTTTTCTTAAACATTTATGTAAATGCATGTAAATATATTTAAATACTGATGTAGAATAAATAAAAAAGTTCATGTTATATTTCAACTAAACAAATAAACATTTTCCTGATTTTTCTTAGACCCAGATGGCACAGTTTCTTCACACTGACCCACAAACGTGTGCCAGTTGGCAGGTGTAAACAGTGAAAAATGCAACAATCACAGAGAAATCTTGTCACGCTTGTGCAGTCAGTCCTCAAGGAACCGTATTGCTTCCAAGATGTTCTAACATTATAACATTGCAAAGAAAGTTACATCTTTAAAAATCTTCTTTATTTTACAGGGTCAAATGGGTTCTTCTGATTGCTTCCAAATCTAGTATTTAATGTTTTTATAAAGTGTGTGTTGTGATGAAACGTTAAAAATCCAGGGACTAAAAAGCAATTACATCCAGACTGAATAAGACATCAAATGAAACTCTCATATGAAAAGACAACTCTGCCTGCAAGACTTATTTATGATTTCAAAATATTCTTTAGCATTGAAGCTTAACTCACTTCCCTCACTCAAAATCGTCATATATGCCAGATAGTACAAAACACACACCATGTTCCAGAGTTATTAGAGTAATAACTTGAGGGAAAAGGGCCACATGTATCCCACACAGCCGCTTGAAATGAATGAATGTGTCTTGTGTGTCTGTTAACTTTACGGATGGGGTTGTGATGTTTCAGTTGATTGGGTTCTGCCGCCGGCTGTGTTGTCAGCCTGTCCGTTTGCATGATTGACAGCGTCACCGGCTCCTGACAGCCCAGTCGGGGCCTGCGCTGCGTTTCCTCCTTGCCACGCTTCTCGCACAACCTTTTACGAAACTTGTAAACAACTTGCTGCTGCAGGACACAGTTTTGTCAGGTTGTTTTAAATCACGTCTCTGCCCTGAAGTTAAAGAACACTGTAGTGAAAGTGTGAATCTGTTAGTTTGGCGATGTTCACAAGTTCATCAGCATCTGACCAAACGCTGTTAGTATGTTATCATAGAGTAATTAGTCATTTTTGAGTCATTCTATGATGTTGATGCCTTTTCCAGTTTGAGAAGGTGAATTCTGTCAGGCAAATAAATTGCATTGTGCCAAGCTAAATGAATATTTAAATACAGGTGCTGGTCATATAATTAGAATATCATCAAAAAGTTGATTTATTTCACTAATTCCATTCAAAAAGTGAAACTTGTGTATTATATTCATTCATTACACACAGACTGATATATTTCAAATGTTTATTTCTTTTAATTTTGATGATTATAACTGACAACTAAGGAAAATCCCAAATTCAGTATCTCAGAAAATTAGAATATTGTGAAAAGGTTCAATATTGAAGACACCTGGTGCCACACTCTAATCAGCTAATTAACTCAAAACACCTGCAAAGGCCTTTAAATGGTCTCTCAGTCTAGTTCTGTAGGTTACACAATCATGGGAAAGACTGCTGACTTGACAGTTGTCCAAAAGACGACCATTGACACCTTGCACAAGGAGGGCAAGACACAAAAGGTCATTGCAAAAGAGGCTGGCTGTTCACAGAGCTCTGTGTCCAAGCACATTAATAGAGAGGCGAAGGGAAGGAAAAGATGTGGTAGAAAAAAGTGTACAAGCAATAGGGATAACCGCACCCTGGAGAGGATTGTGAACAAAACCCATTCAAAAATGTGGGGGAGATTCACAAAGAGTGGACTGCAGCTGGAGTCAGTGCTTCAAGAACCAGTACGCACAGACGTATGCAAGACATGGGTTTCAGCTGTCGCATTCCTTGTGTCAAGCCACTCTTGAACAACAGACAGCGTCAGAAGCGTCTCGCCTGGGCTAAAGACAAAAAGGACTGGACTGCTGCTGAGTGGTCCAAAGTTATGTTCTCTGATGAAAGTAAATTTTGCATTTCCTTTGGAAATCAGGGTCCCAGAGTCTGGAGGAAGAGAGGAGAGGCACACAATCCACGTTGCTTGAGGTCCAGTGTAAAGTTTCCACAGTCAGTGATGGTTTGGGGTGCCATGTCATCTGCTGGTGTTGGTCCACTGTGTTTTCTGAGGTCCAAGGTCAACGCAGCCATATACCAGGAAGTTTTAGAGCACTTCATGCTTCCTGCTGCTGACCAACTTTATGGAGATGCAGATTTCATTTTCCAACAGGACTTGGCACCTGCACACAGTGCCAAAGCTACCAGTACCTGGTTTAAGGACCATGGTATCCCTGTTCTTAATTGGCCAGCAAACTCGCCTGACCTTAACCCCATAGAAAATCTATGGGGTATTGTGAAGAGAAAGATGCGATATGCCAGACCCAACAATGCAGAAGAGCTGAAGGCCACTATCAGAGCAACCTGGGCTCTTATAACACCTGAGCAGTGCCACAGACTGATCGACTCCATGCCACGCCGCATTGCTGCTGTAATTCAGGCAAAAGGAGCCCCAACTAAGTACTACGTGCTGTACAGGCTCATACTTTTCATGTTCATACTTTTCAGTTGGCCAAGATTTCTAAAAATCCTTTCTTTGTATTGGTCTTAAGTAATATTCTAATTTTCTGAGATACTGAATTTGGGATTTTCCTTAGTTGTCAGTTATAATAATCAAAATTAAAAGAAATAAACATTTGAAATATATCAGTCTGTGTGTAATGAATGAATATAATATACACTTTCACTTTTTGAATGGAATTAGTGAAATAAATCAACTTTTTGATGATATTCTAATTATATGACCAGCACCTGTATAGTTACAGAAAAAGAACTGTGTTGAGTAATTTGACCTTATAAGTCTGCATAAAGTCTGCATATATAATTATATTAAACTATATTAAAATATTAATTTAGTTTTGAGATGGCACAATGCAATCAGAATATAAATTCATCAGATACACTGGGCACTGAAGCATGAACTAATATTTAACTAATGTGAATGTAAAATTACCATTTGCTATTCTGTTTTTTTAGTCTGTTGTTGTGCAGACTGTATATAAATTGATCAGTTGCATTGTTCCAGTAAAAATATGTAACCATCCTTCATTTACCTGAGATACAAATTATATATTAAGTGATATTATTACGGCGATATTAAGAATTGTTATCAGAAAATGGACATTGGAAATGGATACCCTTCATCACTTACGTTATATACTTTTTAGAATTTTAATGCTAATATTTCTACAAATCTCTTTAACTTGAAGAGTTTGCCTCTTGAAAGGATGTTGAAGAAAGTCATGTTTCATTTAATTTTTTGTGTAATAGATCATTACTCTTAAAAAAAAAAAGAATAACATGGTTGACTCATAACCCAGAGACACAACATCAAGTCTGTTTTCTAATTCATTCATTCAAGTCAACTAAAATAAAAAAATACATAAAGAGAACAAGACAACATGCTAGCTTTTATTTCCATGTAGTTTGTTCATTTCGAATTTGCATGAGCAAATATGCAAAATATACAGCAAATATGAGTTACTGATTTTTTTTTATTGATGTGTTTGATATGTCCATATTAAACAACAGCTATAAGTCCTTTTCTTCAGGTAATTTTCTGGTATGATTCTACAAATTCTTCAGATAAAGAAATAAATCAATTTTTTAAAATCACTTCTTGTTTTCCAGTAAAATAATGTGTAGCCTAACTACTGTTAAGATAAATTTACCTGATTGAATACTGAGATATTTTTACATTAAAAACTGTTTTCAGAAAATGCACTTTCTTTTTTATCAATGACATGATTTATATTCTAGCTGTTTGCTTGATTAGTTTAAGGTTAAATCCAAAGTTCATTAGTGGGGAAAAGTTTCAACTCTGTACCTCTAACATGTGCAGACAGGCATGTATAACATTGCAAAACCAGTGGATGTCACAGAATATACAAGTTTTGACAGTTATTGTGTATTTTTGTGAAAAACCTTGTATGAAAGACAGCAGTTTTCGGGTTTGTCCCTGAAGTGGTATCCATCTAAGATGGGCAACACTTTGCCTGAAGGTTGAGAAAGAATAAACAGCCTCTCGCAGCCCATGTTTAACATGCTACCCAGAATTCCTCTGCTACCGCTCTGAGCCCGTATCCTCCATTCTGCTGGATCGAGACAGCCGGACTGTGATCCCGGTAAACGCCGGAATGATTCAGGGTGAATGGCAGCTGTCACCCGTGTCTGATGGGAGTTTGCCAGAGGCTGACTCTCCATGGAAGGGTTGTCAGTGTTCTGTGAAGTGTAGCACATCTTCATGAAGTCTGGAGTAACTGGATGACCATGCATGTCACAAACTGATCCGACTCCGCAGCTCTGCTACTGGCCAACGTGAACCTCACGAGCTCAGGCAGAAAAAAAAACAGCAGAAAAAAATGCCTGAAGAACTTTCCAAACTTTTTGAATAATTATTTGCATTTAATAGACAGTGTTTCAGAGGCATTGCATTATACTTTAATAATGCAGCTGCCTCTTACAGCAGACAAATTGGGGTTTGGCTGGCTATAAACACAGATTCTGTTGTTTCACTGAAGATAATAATTAGCATCAATGTGCTTTCATTTAGGAGGCCTGTTACTCTGTCCCTGCATATCAGGAAAGCAATCATTTAAGAGCATCCTAAAGTTTTAATTTTTAATTCCCTGGCATATGAATAAAACAGGCTGCCTGACTAGTTGTGATTAGTTTTGGCATTTCTGCATACATTTGCAGTTTTTCATCTCACTCTAAATGAATTACACACAGTTTGACTGCAGAACCCCTGTGTGAATCATGCTGAGAGAGTTAAGAATTGCGCAATGACAAAAGACCGTTTTATTGAAATTAGATTTGCATTTATTGCAGTGTTTTAGGTAGTTTAAGTTTTAGGTTTTGGCTCTGTGTAAATGTTGCATGAGTGCCGCTTTGCCATTGTCATGACACTCGTGCATCTTGTCTCCTGTCAGCATACACACATGAATCAACATATTCTGATTCACAGGGGCCCTAGTGTTCACTGCTACATATACACTCACTGTAAAAATATGATCAATAAGTCATGATAACCAGTGTTGGGGAAAGTCAGTTTTAAAAGTAATGCATTATAATATTGCGTTACTCCTAAAAAATAACTCGGTGGGTTATTTAGTTGCCTTGAAAGTAATCCGTTACATTACTTTTGCGTTATTTTTTTCATCTGGGCTGGGCTGTTTGTTTGTTTGTTTTTTTTTATAACAAAAAAAGTTATTTTGGCAAATGTAAAGACCCCTTCACACCAAAACTGAAATTAATAAGCCTCAGGCTGAAGGAAATGCAAATTCACACCAGTACAATAGAGGGCGCGGCTCAAACAATCCTTTCAACTGTGATGCCATTCTGTGATGCCATCCAAAAACATTGTTAGCCAACTATGGTCGCAAGTTCTGTCGTTCTCAGCGTTGTTCAACAAATCTGTGTTTCCTGAAACCATAGTTCCAACAATCAATGGCAAACAGCATCGCAAAGTTGTGTGTTTGGAACGACAGCTCTCTACCTGGTTAGAAGCATAGTTTCTTGTTTGCATGACATGTGGTCTTAATAAATCTTTATCTTGAGCAAAATAACCAAGCTGACATTCGGTACAATCTATATCTTTTATTTCGAATATATACAAATGTCATTTGCGTCTTTTAGTTTGTCACGAGATTTAAAGTGCCATTTTTGAAGAGTGCGCATGTGCATACGTGCTCTAGTACACAAGAACAAGCTTATGATTCAATCTGGAAATAAAGCAAAATAACAGAGAAAAACGAGAATTCTCCTCAAATGCCATGTCCGTATATTTTATAGCAAAAAATCTAGCATTAATTCGATCTCAAACGGATTCATTTAAGAAGTTATTACTCCACCACCTGTGTGACATCATTAACCAACGTGGTTGAATGACAGGTTTGAGACAATATGATTTTGGGAAACAGTCATGACTAGCTAGTTGATTTCTTTAAAGCTGCAGTCCGTAAGTTTTGCCTCTGTTGCAATCTCTGTTTGAAACCTGCAATTGCAGTTATTTGCAGAATTATCATCTTTATGTGGGTTGTGCATCGGCACGGCTCCTCAATGTGGATTAATTTAATTAAGCAGCGTCATTTTATGGGAAACGCACCCCTGTATTGTAGAACTATAGGATGCAGGAGAAGGAAATTCAACTGTTTCTTCAGCAATAAAAGCAAAAAAAAAAAAAAAAAAAACATTAAACACAAATGTGACGTTTATCTAAAATCATTTTTGCATATTAGTAGGCCTATGGTTGAATTGTATCATCAAATTTCAGCAGCAAAGATATTGCTTACAGTTTTTTTCAATTGCTAACATACTTTTGTCCAATCTGTAGTCACGTTTTCAAAACTCTAAATACATTTTGCAGAACATCCATCTGTTGTGACAATACCATTAACACAATTCATGTCGTTTTCACACAAAATGCAGTCAATTAACACGTTTCTAAAATGTTTAAATTTTCTTTTCATATAAGCTTACCCCATACCAAAATCATGGATCTTTCTCATCTTATTTGCAAATGCTTAAACACAGCAAGTCAGAAATGAAGGCCCAATGTTCCAATCATTAAATATAGTATAAAACCTATAGTACTTTTGCAACAACAGCAGCTCAAAAGTATTAAAAAAAATATATAAAACAAATACTGAAAGAATTGATAAGCATTTTTAATTAGCAGATCACTGAAATATTGAGAAATAGCAGATTCCAATCTCAGTTGGAGGCACAGTCAGGTGTTGAAGTTCTTTCCATTACATGGACATACAGTAAAATAGGACTCTTTGAATCGGATTTGTTCAGTGTGGATGAAGAACAACACAGAAGAGCAAAAAAAAAAATAAAAAAAGTCTGGGTAAGGGAGAAGAATAGATGAAGGAGGAGAGGAGAAGTTGGATCAGGACAAGGGAGAAGAAGAGGTATGGGAGAGGAGGAAGAATGTGTGCGGGACTGTGCATCTCAGAAAGAGATTTCAACCAACGAGGCAACTAAAAGTTGAAAACTTTTTATGCGTTGTGGCAGTCCATTTACACGACAACGGCGTTTTGGTGGCCTGAAAACGCAAACTTTTGAAAACGATACCGTTGTTATCTCGGTGTAAACTGCAAAAACGCGAATCTGTGAAAACTGTGACGGCATGCACGTGCATATTACGTGTTTAGTCTCGCCACCTTCAACACGGAATTAAGGTATTTCTATGTGTTTGGGAGACCTAAAAGGACTGGATTTGAGTTCTATTGCTGGATCTAATGTGGTGTGGCAATCACTCCCGGGTGTCGGTCCGAACCATAGGTCAGAACAGGAACCAGACCAATAAATTGAGGGTGTTTAATAAACTGTTGCAGTAGGCATGGGCATACAGTCTTTCAATATGTATTTACTTGTATGCATGTGTGTGTGTGGTTTATTCAGCATTGACGCACACAATATAAGTATAAAACTCTCCGAACACGGTGAATTCTCAATCCCATGTCACGTACTTGCTTCTCCTTCTTTACTGAATCTGTGGTCTTCGCGTGCGCTCAGGGAGTGTTGGAGTGCATCAATATGCGCCAAAGATGCGCATATACGATTATTGCATCATGCACTGCCTTTCTCACACTATGAATGTGCGAAACTTCCGATTTATTAGCCGCTATAGGGAAATAACGAGAAGAATATAAAAGTGCAGTAAACTAAAAAAATTAGGTTGATAGGCATTAGTGTTTGGCGCGAGAATGCGTATGCGCAGACGCGTAATCTTTCTTTACAAAGTGACCATGCCAAATACTTGTCTGGCATGCATAATACAGCGTTTTTAGTCATTTTCGCAGATCCGTGTGAACGGGGATAGTTTTGATAACGTTGTCATCTGTACAAAGAAAAAACCTTTCCGTTTTTATTACATCGTTGTCGTGTAAAGGTACCCTCAGTCTAAGAACCACATAATCATCATGTTCACACAATGCACACAACGGGCAAATTCCAGATGGCATTTTTGCACCCTTGAAGGGCACTTCGAGAAGGGGACGCCATTTGTAGGAGTGTTCCAAACTAAAGTGAACAACTGAATCCCTTCACGAAGGGCTCTTCCACAAGGCCTTTAGCAAAGTGTACATGCGATGGTCATTTCGAGGAAGTAATTTTATGGTCATGTGACCCAGCGAATACTCGTGATTCATTCATTTTAAAGCTAGATGGCGGGAGAGTTTGAGTTAACAAACATAGCAATTCAAGCTGTTTTTTTTTTTTTTTTTTTTTTTCTGATATAGGCTATTTCACACATTTTTGTCATTGTTAAGTTTCATAGGTTAGAAATGTGTTGAGTAATGCATTGTCCAAAGATGAGACGTCAAGTTTTAAAGTTGAGAACAAAGAAATACACTCACACACATAAAATATTTTAAAATACATTGGCTATAAATGTATATTTATTTGCAACAGCTATGTTAACAGCAATAATAAGACATTTCTGTCGTAAGAACAGCTAATCAGCTGATGGACACCGTGCTGCGTTGTCATGGGAACATCCCAGGTGAAGATAATGGAGAAATTGCATTGCTCCCTTCTTCAAGTGCATTCCAAACGGCTACATAGGCTGAATCCCAAATGGCTCCCTAAACCCTCACGGTTTTCCTCTGAGTCTGCACTTTCGTGACGTAATGCCGCTTTGACTGCCAGGTAAAGTCCTCTGCGTAGCTCGCAGTCTTGTGGGCTCAGCTGTAGTGCGCATCGAGGGCGCATAGCGGCCACAAAGGGGGCGCTCCCGAGCACCCTTCTGAAATCTAAAATGATGAATGGGACACACTACGGTCTCGTGGACTTAACGGACACACGCACGCGGCAGCCATTGTAAGTCCACAAGACCAAAAGTGCATAGAAGTGTGCCATTTGCGATTCAGCCTTAATGGAACGCAAGTGCCCTGCTCCCTCCAAGGAGGGCTCTGCCCTTCGAAGGGAGTAGGGCATAGGGATGCTCCCTTCTATTTGGAATTTGCCTAATGCCTCTGCACTTACACCCGATTTCTGTCAACATTGGGGACAGGAGAGGTATCAGTAAATAAATGGGAAAACAAAGTAATTATTATTTGAAAAAGTAACGCAGTTACTTTGTTGTAAATTTAAAAGTAATGCGTGACTTTACTAGTGTTGTGTATTAACGAGGCAAACAACCAACAAATGCCATCAAGCATGCTTTACTTATGCTCAGGTTCACATCATACATACTTCACATCACCAGATGCACATCACATCACATGACTTAAATACTAGCTCCTAGGCATAGGAACCAATGAATGCAACTCATGAATTAGTGAATAATAATAATAATACACATTATCCCAATACACCACAACAGTTACTTGAAAAAAGTAACCTGATAACCTAACTTGCATTACTTGTAATGCGTTACCCCCAACACTGACTCACAGTTAAAATTAAAAAAAAAATAAAAATAAAAATTGCAAATCATATTGATTTATTGATTGTCATATTAAAGACCACAACAGTAATTTATCACTAAATATAAATGTTTTTAATATGATAGGAATAGGAATTATATTAATTTAATAAATCATTAATAATAATAATAATAATATAATTTATTAAATTAATATAAATTTAATATTAATAAATAATGCAAAATTGATGTAGAAAAGATGACCAGTTGCCATTCAGTAAGCATTATTATTATGCATCAGTATGATGAAGAAGTCATCACTCTTGGTTACATTTTACATGCTGAATATTCTAACAGTGTGAGTCACTGGATAATTTTTAAACTTTAGCACTTAAGACTCAAATTTTGAGTTTGCCTGGAGTCTGTATGTTATTTAACCTCAACCACATTTTTTGAGGAATATCAATACAGAGCTGCCTTGAAAACACTGTAATGAGCCGTTTTTGTTCATGTCCTAGTGTGTATGACACATACATGGATCTGATGTTAAATTGTGCTGAGGGAGGAGTCGAGACAATGTCTCAGATCTTAATGAATCAATCAGTCTAGTTGCTGGTTTGGGTCAGGCAGACGATTCCCATGATGACAGATTACTGTGACACTCCAGTATCTTTTTTTCTGTCTCTCTGTCTCTGTCTCTCTCTGTCTCTGTCTTTCTCTCTCTCACACACACACTATTTCTTTTCTTTTTTTTTCCTTTCTTTCTTTTTGCTAAAGTGAAGGAGTCAAAGCAAGTATTTCCACTCGGATGATAATGAGGGAGAACAGGTGCTTGAGCTGAATAATAGAGCTGAGAATGAGCTCTGAATATTAAGTCTAAAGTTTCACCTTGACAGTCTCTGAGCACAATGCAATATAATTATTGCTGTCTTTCTCTAGATATTTATGGTCAAACACTTCACAAAAATGACGAAGTATTTCATGTCAGACCAAAACAAAAGCTGATCTCACAAAATCAATAGATTTATTTGGCAAATTATTTTTCTCAGATGTCCACTTATACTGTCAAGCAAGGTTTTTCCAACAAAAACTATCATAAATTATTTTTGCATGATCATTTTCCATCCTTTCCCTGACACTCTGAAACTGGCTGTTCTTGCTACTCTAACTTGTGCCTTGGATATTTTTTTCACTTGTTATATGCCAAAATTAGCAATCGCTTTAAGTATGTTATGTTTATAGTCAAAACATCATTAGATTTTCACAAAAGTCCTAAAAGTAGACAAAGAGAACCTAATCAAACAAATCAGACAAAAATATATAATTTGTTTAGTACACTGTTGTTACGTCCATAGGGACGTATATTTCTATTACTGGTGTTAGATGAAGTGCTTGTCTCTGTATGTTTTCCCTGTTTTGTGCTTCTCTGTTGCTCCTCCCACTTTCCACATCACAGGTTTTGAAATGCCACCTGATTTGTGTTCCAGCTCGTTAAGGTGTGATAGGAGCAGTAAAAGAACCCAGAGAATTCCAAACCAAATGATAGAGACTGAGGCTTTCTTTTAAAGACTGGCATCTTTTGCTCCCAGTGCTTGTTCTTTTCATTGTGTTTTTGGTATCAGTTGTTGTGATTAAATGAATAGTAAAAGAAGGTATGCTGTGTGCTGACTTCTACAATATGTGAGTTTATGGTGACCTGGTGTTCATAGTTAACATTATTTAACTGGAGTGTTTTTCCTTTAAGTTAATGCACTGTTTAGTTTTTTATCTTTATTGGGATCATTTGTAGCCATTTCATTTGAGAATTCATGTTTTCACTCCTGTCTTTAAATAGAGAGGAAGTAAGGGAAGTGTTTGTCTTTGATTTATTTTACTTTGAAGCTAGGTGAGTTATGTCTAAAACCCTTAGTAAGAGTAACTTTTGTTTGTTATTTTGGCTGTTTCCCCCACTGAAGTCTTCTGTTTATATCCCACTGATTATTTCAAATAAAACTTATCTCCTTACTTTAAAAACTGGTGTCGTTCTAACTTGTGCTTGTCCTGGGACCTGGAGACGGGAGTTCCCTTTCAGTCGGTCACGTTCGACGTACGTCAGTAGTGACCGACGAATTGGGATATCGATAGAGAGCCCTATCAGCTTCGAGTGAACTACAACAAGCCAATGAAGTTGGCGTGCGATATTTGCATAATGCGCACCGCCCCCGCCAGGTGGTATAAATAGGGGAGCAGATGCAATCGCACTCTGTCTTTCGCTTCGGAGCCAACTCATGTGTTCCAGCTTTCAGACTTCGGTGTCTTCAAGAGCCAGAAAGAAGAAAAGGATCTTTCTCTCTGTGTTGGTGTCACGGCACTGCAGCGAGGTTGCGAGCTTCGGCTGTCTCCCTGTGTGCTTCAGCACAAGAGAGCTGATATTTCCCCTTCTAAAAGAGCTTCACAGACGAACCCTGCGTCTTTTTCAAGATGTCATTTCGTCTGTGCGCTACTGGATGCGGTCGTTCTTTGGTCCCCGCTGACGGCCACAATCGCTGCATCACGTGCCTGGGCATTCAGCACGCTGAAGCAGCTTTTGTGGATAGTTCATGTTCTCATTGTGGGAACATGACTATTGCAGTGTTGAGATCGAGACTCGCTTTCTTGGTTCTCAAGGAGCGGAGTCCCTCTCCTATGCCCCGTGCCGCCGTTTTCTCTGGCTTCGCCGAGGTGACGGTGTGTCGGGCGTGTAGACAGGGTGATCTGAGGATTACGGTCAGGGCTTCCCGCCGAGCGCTGCTCGCGCCCCTGCCCTCTACTTCACTGCAACCGGTGGTGTTGCCGACTGAACGTGCTGGTCCCTCTACGGAGCGACCTGCCGTCTCTTTGGTGCGCCGGCGGATGACCGTATGCCGATCTCGGCATCGGAAGGCGAGCAGGAGTCCTCGGGAGATGAGGACTCGGCTGCGTTACCCCCCTCTGGGGCTGTAGCGTTGTCCGAGCCCGATCCTGAGTTGACGGCTATGCTTTCCCGGGCTGCTGAGAAGGTTGGGCTCGTCTGGAATCCTCCACCGTGTCCCGAACCTTCTCGGCTCGATGATTGGTATCTCGGGGCGGCCCGCGCTGGTCCCCCGATGCCATTCTTCCCGGAAGTGCATGATGAGGTGACCAGGTCCTGGCGGACGCCGTATAGTGTTCGTGCGAGACCTGGTCCCTCATCCGCCTTCACCAACCTGGATGGCGGGGAGGCTAGGGGATATACGCGGATTCCCCCAGTCGAGAGGTCTGTTGCGATGCAACTGTGTCCAACGACCTCCGGCTGGCGTGGTGAGCCGCGTCTCCCATCCCGGGCCTGTAAATTCTCGTCGGGCTTGACGGAGAAAGCTTACAGAGCCTGTGGACAGGCCGCCTCCGCCCTGCATGCCATGGCCCTTTTGCAAGTTCACCAAGCAAAAGCGTTGATGGAAATGCCCCAGGGAGGTCTTGACCAGCAGCTGCTTGGGAGCTGCGCGCCACGGACCTCGCCTCCGGGCGACTAAGGTGACGGCATCGTTCTGTTGGTCAGCGATGGCCACGCTTGTGGTCCAGCAGCGCCACCTCTGGCTGACCCTTGCTGATATGAGGATACCGACAAGTATCGGTTCCTGGACTCCCCATATCACAGGTCGGCCTTTCGCGACCTGTGATATGGGGAGTTCTCTGCGCGCCAGAAGCAGGCTGAGGCTATCAAACACGCCCTGCCCGGCGGTCCGCTGCTGCCTCCACCCTGCCGCCCGGCCACACAGCCCGCTCATCGCCGAGGGCGCCCGCCTGCGTCGCCCTCCGCCCCTGCTAAGTCGGCAAAGCAGCAGCCTACACCAGCCAAACAGCAGGGTGCCGGTCGCGGACGTGGCGCCCAGCCCGCTCAGGCCAAGCCAGGTGGCAAGAGGTCGAGGAAGACGCGACCCTGAGACGGGCGACCTGGAGGGGAAGGTTCCTGCTCTTCGGGAGAGGACTCCATCATCTCTCCCACCCCCGGAGGAGGGCCGGGGGGAATTTGTGAATTTGTCTGTCCCGCCGCTGGCTCTCCGGAGTCCAGCGGTACCCACTTCATCACAAAAAGAGCAGTTTCCCAATCCTCCAGGTCACAAGAGACTGCGGCTGTCAGTGTGCGAGGCCCCCCCTTGCCACTCGCAGCCCACTCTCACTTCACCAGCAGGTCCCAGTGTGATGGTCGAGGCCGCCCCTCAGCCGTCTCCCATTCACACTGCCACCTGCAGAGTCTGACCTCACTTCGGGCCGCTGTGCCGTCCGAGTCGGGTTCCAGCACTCTGCTTCGCTGCCCACCCGGTGCGTCTGTGGTGCCTTTGGTCCCGCTGGCTCGGTGTCTGGAAGCCTGGATAGCGCTCCCCAGCCCGTCCGCTGGCTCATTCGTACTATCAGACTCGGCTATGCGATTCAGTTCGCCCGGCGTCCCCGGTCTTCAGGGGTGTCCACTACACTCAGGTGTCCCTGGACAATGCACCTGTTCTCCGGGCGGAGATTGCTGTCCTCCTGGCGAAGGATGCAATCGAGCCGGTCCCTCCAGCCGATATGAAGTCAGGGTTCTACAGCCCCTACTTCATTGTACCAAGAAGGGCGGTGGGCTACGGCCAATCCTGGATCTGCGTGTCCTGAACCGGTCCTTCACAGGCTGCCGCTCAAGATGCTTACGCAGAAGCGCATTTTCAACGCGTCCGTCCCAGGATTGGTTTGCAGCGATCGACCTGAAGGGCCAGCGTACTTTCATGTCTCGATTCTGCCTCGTCACAGACCCGTCCCACGGTTTGTTCGAGGGTCGGGCATATCAGTACAAAGTCCTACCCTTCGGGCTGGCCCTGTCGCCCCGCGTCTTCACGAAGGTTGCGGAGGCGGCCATTGTTCCGCTCAAGGAACAGGGCGTTCGCATCCTCAACTACCTCGACGACTGGCTCATCCTGGCCAGCTCGCGAGAGCAGTTGTGCGAACACAGGGACATGGTGTTAGCTCACCTCAGTCGGTTGGGTCTTCGGGTCAACTGGGACAAGAGCAAACTCACCCCCGGGCAGAGGATCTCTTATCTCGGTATGGAACTGGATTCGGTCGCCCGGACTGCGCGCCTCACCGAGGAGCGCGTCCAGTCAGTGTTGACCTGCCTGAGTACGCTCAAGCGCAGGACAGCGGCCCCACTGAAACTCTTTCAGAGGCTCCTGGGGCATATGGCATCCGCAGCCGCAGTCACGCCGCTCGGATTGCTTCATATGAGGCCGCTTCAACACTGGCTCCGCGGCCGGGTCCCGAGATGGGCGTGGCAGCGCGGTACGCCCGTGTCCCGTGACACCGAACTGCCGCCGCACCTCACCAAGTGGTCGGACCCTTCGTTCCCTGCGGACGGAGTTCCTCGAACAAGTGTCCAGGCATGCTGTGGTCCACACAGATGCCTCCGCCACGGGGTGGGGAGCCACGCATAACGGGCATGCAGCATCGGGTCTGTGGACGGGCCCCAACTGCATTGGCATGTCAATTGCCTCGAGTTGCTAGCAGTACGCCTTGCACTGGGCCGCTTCCAGAAGCTGTTGTCAGACAAGCACGTACTGGTCCGCTCGGACAGCACCGCGGCCGCGCGTACATTAACCATCAGGGTGGTCTACGCTCCGCCGTATGTCGCAACTCGCCCGCCATCTCTTGCTATGGAGTCAGAAGCATCTGAGGTCGCCGTGCCATTCACGCCCCAGGCGTGCTCAACCTGTGCAGCCGACGAGCTCTCACGGCAGCCTCCGCTTCGGGCGAATGGAGACTCCATCCCCAGGTGGTCCAGCTGATCTGGCAGCGCCGCGAGGCACAGGTAGATCTGTTCGCCTCCCCGGAGACTGCCCACTGCCAGTTGTTCTTTCCCTGACCGGCGGCACGCTCGGCACGGATGCCCTGGCAATCAGCTGGCCCCGGGGCCTACGCAAATATGCGTTTCCCCAGTGAGCCTTCTCGCACAACTCCTGTGCAAAGTCAGGAGGACGAGGAGCAGGTCTTGTTAGTGGCTCCATACTGGCCCACTCGGACCTGGTTCTCGGACCTCACGCTCCTCGCGACAGCACCTCCCTGGCCCATTCCTCTGAGGAAGGACCTCCTGACTCAGAGACGGGGCACCCTCTGGCACCCGCGTCCCGACCTGTGGAAACTCCATGTGTGGTCCCTGGACGGGACGCGGAGGTTCTGAGTGATCTCCCGCAAGCGGTCGCAGACACTATCACTTCCGCTAGAGCTCCTTCTACGAGGAACCTCTATGCGTTGAAGTGGAACCTGTTCGTCGAATGGTGCTCCTCTCAACCAGAGCGAGAGGACCCCCGATCATGTTCGGTCAGAACATAGAAGCATTCCTTTCTGCAAGAGGGCCTGGAGCGAAGGCTGTCTCCCTCCACCCTCAAGGTGTATGTTGCCGCTATCGCCGCACATCACTATGCAGTTGATGGTGAATCGCTAGGGAAGCACGATCTGATCGTCAGGTTCTTGAGGGGGGCGAGGAGACTGAATCTTCCCCGGCCCCCCTCTGTACCCTCTTGGGATCTGACCCTGGTTCTTACATCACTCCAGGGTCGTCCCTTCGAGCCTTTGCAATCAGTCGAGTTAAAAGTACTGTCCCTAAAGACCGTCCTCCTGGTTGCATTGGCCTCGCTTAAGAGGGTAGGGGACCTGTATGCATTTTCGGTTGACGAATCGTGCCTGGAATTCGGGCCCGGTGACTCTCACGTTATCCTGAGACCCCGGCCTGGATATGTGCCCAAGGTTCCTACCACTCCCTTTCGAGATCAGGTAGTGAACCTGCAAGCGCTGCCTTCGGAGGAGGCAGACCCAGCCCTAGCTTTGCTCTGTCCCGTCCCGCGCTCTGCGCCTGTACGTGGACAGAACGCGAAGCTTCAGGACCTCAGATCAGCTCTTTGTCTGTTACGGAGGCCAGCAGAAGGATAGTGGACGCCATCGCCCTGGCGTATGAGTCCCAGGGCGTGCCTTGCCCGTTCAGGTTGAGAGCCCACTCCACCAGAGGAGTGGCCTCCTCCTGGGCGCTGGCGCATGGCGCCGCTGACAGATATCTGTAGAGCTGCGGGCTGGGCGACACCTAACACGTTCGCTAGATTCTATAGCCTTCGTGTAGAACCGGTATCTTCCCGTGTACTCGCTTCCACCAGCCGGTAGACGCGAAGAGCCCGTTCTAGTGTCGGCTTGCAATGCCACTCCCGCCCCTGGGCCGGATACGTGCATCCTTTTTACTCCAGTCGAAGTTCCCGCTTGGCGAACCCTGTCGAGTTCCTCCGCCTCCCTTCGGCTCGGACATTGCGGAGTGTCTGATGCCAGGCCAAACCTCCGTCACTGACGCTGACGTTTGGCTGGGTTCCACATGTCGTGACCCCTCCACGTGAGTGGTCCCATGTGTGTATTTGTCCACGGTCAACTCCCTACGGCGAGCCCGTGTCTTTCCCTTTAGCAGAGCCAGCTCTGCTGTCACCTGTCAGATGAGTCTCCCCTACTCAGGTGGAGCCATCCCAGGGACTCCATATGCGCACTGCCCACGGCCAGTCCATATGTGTACTCCACGTAAATTCCTCCCCTACGGGTGGGTAGTGGTCTCCGCAGCGTTCCCTAGGGGTTCGCTTCCCCAGTGTAGTCTAGTTTACTTAGTGGGTATATCGGAACAGCAGTAGACTCTCTCGGCGTAAGCTCGCCCCTTCCCGTCCCACTGGTGCGCTGGTGGCTAGAGCTTGCGCTGGGCACTGGAAGGGGTTCATACTGTGGCGCTTTATTTGGGATCCCAATTCGTCGGTCACTACTGACGTACGTCGAACGTGACCGACTGAAAGGGAACGTCTCGGTTACATATGTAACCCTCGTTCCCTGAAGGAGGGAACGGAGACGTACGTCCCGTCACCACAGTTGCTGTACCCTCGCTGTAGTGCGGACTAGGTTGTCTCCTCAGCGAAAAACAGAGTGCGATTGCATCTGCTCCCCTATTTATACCACCTGGCGGGGGCGGTGCGCATTATGCAAATATCGCACGCCAACTTCATTGGCTTGTTGTAGTTCACTCGAAGCTGATAGGGCTCTCTAGCGATATCCCAATTCATCGGTCACTACTGACGTACGTCTCCGTTCCCTCCTTCAGGGAACGAGGGTTACATACGTAACCGAGACGTTCTCTCACTCTCTCCCGGCAACTTTTGTTACCCTCCTTTCATACCCCTAGACCAGGGGGATCGTACCACTGTAAAAATGCGTAATTATAATATAAAATATTGTAGAAACATTAAGGAAAAAAAATGCTAATAGGTTAGCAGTATGTTCCCGTACACAGGAAAAACTGTAAAAGCTCTAACCAGACAAATCAATGTATAATTTACAGTCAAAAACTGTAACACTGATATTCCCACAATTCCCCGTGTGACACTCCGCATTTGAGAGTATTTTGTTTAAATAATCATGTTTTTCAATAGTTTTTGTTATCAATTATGTACATTGGGGTTTTATGTTACATCTTCTGTTGTTTAATGAATGTTTATTGCATTGTTTATGTGTTGTGTGTT
This sequence comes from Hypophthalmichthys nobilis, assembly GCA_037950665.1. NCBI lineage: Eukaryota > Metazoa > Chordata > Actinopteri > Cypriniformes > Xenocyprididae > Hypophthalmichthys > Hypophthalmichthys nobilis. The sequence continues at coordinate 7,075,788 of CM075478.1, read as the reverse complement.
ACCATGATGGTGTTTTGTGTTTGACTCTGTGCATGTTCTTTATATTAGTATAGCTACTTCAGCCCGTGGAAAAGCTACTTGTGATGAACTCTGATTCCTTATGTGCATTTCTCTTTTACCACCTGCATTATTATTCAGTATTCAAATGCAGGCTATATGTGTGCATTGTTGAATTTACTGGTTTACATTCAGATTGTCTTGTTTGAAAATTACAGTTTTATAGTTTGTTCAGTTGTACAGTACAGTTTGTTCTGTAAATGTGTTTAAAGTTTTTCTGTATTTTTAACAAAATTATTCTGCCAACCACAGCTGCCAAAATTATTTTGACAAAAACTACAGATTTTTATTTTTTATTTTTATTTTTTATACAGTGTATTTTACACTGTATTATCCCCTCTGTAAAACATGGTGGTGGTAGTATCATGGTTTGGGCCTGTTTTGCTGCATCTGAGCCAGAATTAATTCTGAATTATACCAGCGAATTCTAAAGGAAAATGTCAGGACATCTGTCCATGAACTGAAGCTCGAGAAAAAGTGGGTCATGCAGCAAGACAACGAGTCCAAGCACACAAGTCGTTCTACCAAAGAATAGTTAAAGAAGAACAAAGTTAATGTTCTGGAATGGCCAAGTCAAAGTCCAGACCTTAATCCAATTGAAATGTTGTGGAAGGATTTGAACCAAGCAGTTCATGTGAGGAAACCCACCAACATCCCAGATTTGAAGCTGTTCTGTACTGAGGAATGGACTAAAATTGTCCAGACTGATAATTTTGTCTCATTCATTTGATTGGGTTCTCTTTGTCTACTTTTTGGACTTTTGTGAACATCTGATGATGTTTTGGGTCATATTTTTGCAGAAATATAGAAAATTCTAAAGGGTTCAAGCAACACTGTGTGTGTGTGCGAGTAATGCATATGCATTCATGTGCATTGTGAACAGTGTATATACCATGCATTGAAAGCACCCATCCCTCAATCATCAGACCTGTTATTGAGATGATTTGTTCATCACCAGAGAAGGTGTGAGGTGCGGGTCTGTTGTGGGTTGTTCCAGTCTGCCATATGCTAATGAATCAGCACCTGTGTGTGTGACTGATGGGCTGCTGGCAGCATCTCTCAGGTTTGTTTCCTGTCTGATCAATGAGCCGCCTCCAGCCAGCTGACCTCCTCCAGGCGGGGCGCCTCTGTAAAAAGCAGAAGTTATTGATCACGCTCCAAGACTGTAAACACATGCTGGCAGCTCTGCATGCCTATTAGATTCCTCTTGTTGTGGTCTGTGTTGAGGGATTTTTCAATTCTGGTTTTAATCAACAGAAATATAAAGCTTAGTGAATGCACAACAATACCAACCTGAATGAAGGGGAATAGGAACAGAGAAGACTATAAGAGAAATAGACAGATACAAAACAAAATATGCAAAATAGACAGATAATACAGAACATACAGAAATACAAGCAAAGTACAAAAATCAAAGACAAGCAGTCAGAAATCATATAGCATGGCAGATAAAAACTGAACAAGTTAATAGAAAGGGGAACCAATCGGTTGCAAAACAATGTAAATAAATGAGTTTTAAGTTCTGTCTTAAAGGTCTGTCGTGATGAGACAGCACAGAGTTTCTGGGGCAGCTTAATACAGAGCTTAGGCCTATAATACTGAACATCCTACCACGGACAGTTTGAACTTGGGTAAAACAAGCAGGTTGTCTGAACGGGCAGGAACGTAAGGTTTAATTAAAGGGTTAGTTCACCCAAAACTGAAAATTCTGTCATTAATTACCCACCCTCATGTCGTTCCAAACATTTGTTCATCTTCGGAACACAAATTAAGATATTTTTAATGAAATCTGAGAGGTATATGTCCATAGATAGCAAAATAATGCCACTTACAAGGTCCAGAAAGGTAATAAAGACATCATTAGTCAAGTTGACTGCAGTGGTTCAACCTTAATTTTATGAAGCGACGAGAATACTTTTTGTATGCAAAAACAAAACAAAAATAAAGACTTTATTCAACAATCTCTTCTCTTCCCCGCCATTATCCGTATGCAGTTGCCGTAGTAAGCACAGTGAAGACTGCATGCTTAAGTCCGAATGCCGGCGCATGCATGTGATGCTGACACAGGAGCCGGCCAATAATGAATTGCCGTTCTGACGTAGAACCTGGAAGCCCTGGACGTAAAAAGCGTATGAGAATGAAATAGAAGAGAAGATATTGTTGAATAAAGTCGTTATTTTTGTTTTGTTTTTGCGTACAAAAAGTATTCGCGTCGCTCCATAAAATTAAGGTTGAACCATTGCAGTCACGTCGACTGTTTTAACGATGTCTTTAGTACTTTTCTGGGCCTTGAAAGTGGTGATTATATTGCTGTCTATGGATGAGTCATATACCTCTCAGATTTCATCAAAAATATCTTAATTTTTGTTCCGAAGATGAATGAAGGTCTTACGGTGAACCAACCAAATTTAATATAAATGCACTAATTAACACTAACACTTAAATTGATTTTAAGTGTAGTCAGATAGAAAGTAAATCATATATACAGAAGTGTTTTATAAGTGCATTACTTAAAAGTGTGCTATGAATGCTTTACATAAAATTTCAGGGGATTTTTATATATACTGTCACAGTCACGTTTGGTTTGTCTTAGTTTTCATGAACTTCTAGTGTGTTTTCATTCATAACATGTGTTCCTTTGTTTAGATTCCCGCCACTCATCCGTTACCATGGACACTAATCATCACAGCTGTATGTCTTTTAGTTCATCGCTATTGTATTCTTAAGTCCCTCCTGTTCACTCAGTGTTTGTTTGGTCACAGTTATGTTCATCATGTTTGCTGCCTGTCTTCGTGGAAAGTAGGCTATTAATAAACCTTTTATCATTTGGAACTTTATTCATCTGCCTTGTCTGTCTCCCTGCAAACACCCTATGACATATTCCATCACTAAGTTCTATTTTAATGGATTTTCATGAAAAATACAGTAGAAATGTAATAATTACAAGTAAAACACCAATAAATTATAAATACATTTTGTATAAATTTGTTATATATTATTCTTATATTTTAAATAATAAGTCTATTTTCTATGTCTGATGAGTATATTTAAAAGTGTATGAAAGATGGGTTTAAGTGTACTACAAGTGATAACTAAATACATTTTTTAATACAGAGAAAAGCACATTTTAGTTCATATTCACAGTGTCTCAAAATAGCACAGTTGAGTACACTTGATTATCTTAAGAAGTACTAAAGAATAATTTGTAGTATATTAAGTACAAAATTATAGTGCACGAAAATAGAGCACTTTAAGTACATGATGGAAGTGTATTGAAATAAAGTATTTTAGTGCACTTTTTTCACCTGGGTGGATATAGTGAATCTCATTGGGACAGGAGAGTGGCAGTGAAGAAGCAACAATAGAAGTAGATTACAGATTATGGTAGAATATAGATTTCATTTTAGATTTCACAAGTGGAAGAGAAAAACTGAAGTCAATGAATTTATGATCAGAGATGCCAACTTACTGACCCTGGGTCAGCTGGTACATTGTGAATACCAGCAGAGCAGATTAAATCAAGGGTATGAGAGCAAGTATGCATAGAAAAGTTAATGTGCTGTGATATATCGAAATAGACACAAAATCTGTACAATCAGTGTCAGAACCCTTTAAGGTTATATATAGAACCTTTTCTTCGAAATGTGCTGTGTAGATGACAGGCAGAACTGCATTTATAATTTAATAAGTCTTTAAAGGTTTCAGATGTCATTATGTTCAACAAGAGAGATCCACATTGTGCCTGACAGTGTAAAATAAAAATAAATGTGATAATTATCAATTTAGCAGTTATTAAGCAATTCCTCAGCTATTGCCTCATCACAGCTCAGCATTTATGCATTTTATCAATAGCACTGTTAATAAAGAACTAATCTCATAATTTTTATGATAATAATATATTAATAAATATAATTACTTTCCATTTCTCTCTCAATATGTTCATGCCATCTTGTTGAGCAGATTAATTTCTCCTCCTGGGTTGCTGAATTCACTTTGAGTTTATTGGTTTAAAGTTTATTGGTTTAATGAGCTCAGCACAGTGGCACAATATGACTATAAGAAGATTATATCTCAAAGCTCTAAATCGCATCATCTCGCTGTAATCTCTAATCCCAATTCACTATAGTACTTCCTCCCACACAGAGCACTAAACACAGAGGAATTAAAAGTGTGAGAGACCTACTTGTCGTGGAAATGTCTTCCTATAGCTGCAGCTGTAACACACATACTAAGTCAAATGAAACAAAGCCATCTTATGTTGATTGTTTATGCTTAACATAGAATCATATTTTAAGGTCTACACATCTTATCAAACATAGATTTTACATAAAAATTCAACAGCAACGAAAATTCCTTTATTGAGGACTTTCTTCTCAAACCCAGCCTCCACTATTCATGTATTTAAACATACTGCAGTGTAATACCAATTTAAACATACTGCAGTGTTTGTGTGAGAATCGCTTTGAACTTGAAATGGACAAATCTCACAAGTAAGCTAGCCTATATTTCACCATATTTTTCCCCCTTTAACTCTTTGTAACTCCAAATAGGAAATCCCTCTGTTTTCAGTTGTGTGAACAAAAATTCACAAAACATTTTTTTTTTTTTTAGCACCAGATATCCAATAATCACAATAAGCTTTGTGCTTTGCTACTTTTAATATGAAACAATGTCTTAGCTTTCAAATTCTGTTGATTGTATCACGAAATAAAAATGATGTTTTTGGTGCTCTGTGAACCTATTATCTCTTCCTCTTTACTACTATAGCACAAAATAAACATGATTTAACATCAGAAGGTATATGTTGAAAGATACAGTACAAATTACTGAAATGTAGGCTATCATCTCATGTAATCACTCAATCAGTGTTTTAAATCCAGTAGTCCATACGGCTCCAGGGGGTTAATAAAAGCCTTCTGAAGCGAAGCGATATGGGTTTTTGTAAGAAAAATATCCTCATTTTAAACTTTATAAACTATATAGCTTTCAGCAGAAGGCCGTATGCATCTATTTATGCCAAAAGAGTAACCTCTGACGCGATGTATATGTAGGATTATCGTAAGCTTAGATGCCTCTCGCGGTTCAAACATATAGGGTTGTGCAAAAAACTCAAGTTCCTCTTCTCTTATATCGAAATCCTCTGACATTTGTCTTTAAAAATTCTAGACTTCTAACTCGTGAGCCGTGTTTTGTTTTGCTCTAAACTCTGGAGGCCGACGAGGGGTGGCTTAGTCCGAGGAAGAAGCTAGCTAACCATGTGCTGATTAGTATCTTTGAGCTAGGCTTAAAAGTATCTAAAATTGTCACTACCGAATCAGTCATGACTGAAACATGTCATCATTGTTTTGGTAGTGACAAAAGGGAACATAATAATTTCATTCAAAATTTTAGTACAGTTATTCAAATCATTAGTATTTTAATATGTTTTGGTAGTATGTGGTTAAAATTAATGTAATGTGGTGGCTACTGTACCTTGGATATTATACAATTTGCATACATACAAAATTTGTGGAAAAAGACATTTTCTTTTCAAGATGTTTCCAACTCTGACTTTGAACCAATTCTGAAGAATGGCCCAGAGAGAGAGAGAGAGAGAGAGAGAGAGATCCTAAAGTGGCACACTAAAACGTACTGGGAAAAAAAGTGATATATATATATATATATATATATTTATTATTATTTTTTTTTTTTTTCCCAGCTTCACCTTGCAGTTATGTTGACATCAGGATTCTCAGACAACAGAGGGAAATTTGCTCTCTTTGCATTTTTGCCCAAGGTTCTGAATTCAGTCCAGATCCGCTTTGTACCTGGAGAGAAGCCTCTTCAAATTCTGTGGCCTCCGATCAGTCCTTCCTATCTCTGTTCTTCACATGGTCATGCCACTTCCCTCCAGCTCCTGAAAGAAAACCTTTAGAGCTTTCTTGATTTTTAACATTAGATGGCCTCATACTGGCACAAGAGGACTGTTTTGTTTTTTTTTTTGTTTTTTTTTTCTTCAGTGTTGACATGAGGCTGTTTAGTTGTTCTCTACAGCCCACTGCTGGACTTTCATCATTCAGGGCATGTTGTGATACTGTATGTCTGAAACGCTTTCGCCATCTGTGCTGATTAGTTTGTGTTTCTCAAGTCGAATAAAGGACAAAATTGTGGTGGAAGACAGGACGAGTTGTTTCTGTTATAAACTCTTTATCATTCTTTCATAATGTTTACACAAATGCTTGTCTTGTCAAGCTCAACAGTTCTCTTAAAACAAAATATTGTTCTTGGTACAAAGCACAAAAATAGCCTATTGGCTGTAAATATCGTGGTGCAATCAGATTCAATATGGTATAAGCACTTCAATATTTAAGCCTAAATTTAAGATTTATGTAGGCCTATTTGAGTTACATATAAAATTTCCATCCATTTGGATTAGCCTGCAAAGTTTTAACATAAACAAACTAATGTAATGAGACATATTTGTCAGTCATACATTTAATGAAACAAAAAACAGGTAAGATTTTGGCATCCAATAAATAAATAAATCATGGCATAGTTTATTATTAACTTTTTGCATCTAATTGATTTTATTTAAATAATCATATTTTCAAAATATGTTTATTCAAATAGCTAAGAAGTATCAGTACAAATCTGTTAATTGTGAAAACAATGTACTCGGTTAAAAAGTATGATCATGTTTAAAATATGACTTTGGAACAAGCAATATTCAGTTAAAACTGACAATAAATAGAAACCTGGTTATTGTATTTAAAACGCAATTTTCAGTTTATTGATACTTTGCAGAAATATTACCTGTTTCATTTATGGATGATTGACAAATATGCATCAAATTAAGTTTATTAGTTTATTTATGTTAAAGGGTTAGTTCACTCAAAAATGAAAAAAAAAAAAAAAAAGTCATTATTTACTCACCCTCATGTCGTTCCAAACCCATAAGACTTTAGTTCATCTTCGAACCACAAATGAAGACGTTTTAAATGAAATTTCTGTCTCTCCATTGACACGCAACTACTTTGTCGCTTCAAAAAGTTCATAAACAGATCACAAAACAAAACTAATCCAAATTAATAAAATGGTTTAGACTATATTTTCTGAAGAGACCCGATCACTTTATATGATGAACAGATTAAATTTAGGCTTTTATTCACATATAAACAATAATCAGCGAACATAAACAGAAGCTAAACTGTATGCTTGATGCACAAGAACAAACCTCTTCCGGAGGCTCAAACGTGATGCGTAACACGAGAATGACCTCATTGGTTCTCGCACGTGTCAAGCAAACATTCCATTTACCATAACTGATGTGTGCGTTGATGAATGTGAATAAAAGCTATTAAATTATCATATAAATTCATCATATAAAGTGATCGTGTCTCTTCAGAAAATTTGGACTAAACCGCCCAATTCATATGGATTAGTTTTACGATCTTTTTATGAACTTTTTAAAGCAGTAGTTTGAAGTGGCAGTTGTGTGGACTGTCAATGGAGGGACAGAAATCTCTCAGATTTCATTAAAAATATCTTCATTTGCATTTCGAAAGTCTTACTAGTTTGGAACGACATGAGTAAATGATGACAGAATTTTCCTTTTTAGGTGAACTAACCCTTTAAAACTGCAAAAAGTTAAAAAGTTTTTATATGCAATTCATCTTACTCATTAAGTAATAAATAATAAATAATTATTAATACTTTGCATTTTAGAAGCAAATTTATGACATATCCTATTGTCCTCAAATGTCATTTCATTCCTGGTACTTTGGGCCTGACTTTCAAATATATGTTGAGAATAAATGAGATTCCATAGAAAGTGATATTTCAGAGTTCATGGGCTTCCTCGCTGGCTTGTTCTGGAAGCTGAACATCATGCTCTTCCATTCGAAAACACATCAAACATCATTCCAAGCTTCTGGAATCATTCAGTGGAACGTCAGATGTCACAGTGTCTTTTGAATTACTCTAGATGTTCCAGACATGCAGCTCCACATCTCAAAGATGGACCAAAAAGAACTGCTCTACCAGCTCCTTATTATACCAGCATTCCAAAGTTAGAAGTTGAACTTACAGATCAATCAATCAATTAAAACTTTATTTCTATAACACCTTTCAAACAAATCCAGTGCAATTGTGCTTTACAAGTGTAAACAAGCAACTAAAATAAATTATGTATGTAAATAAAATAGTGGGTTTTTAATTTACATAAAAAGCATAGGCTACTTTTTCACAAAGTTTCAGTTTATTTATAAAGCACACCGTTTAATGTATGGTACAATACCATATAACCAAAACTATATAACAAAATAAACGGAGAGAACAAATATGATTAAAACAAATATAATACAAACGATAATATTCGGTGTGTATTAGTGCAACAGTTGTCTACGCTAGAATATTATTGAACGCACAATTTGTTGAGCATGCCATTCGCCTCTCTGACCTGAGGGGCGTTATTGAGTTCAAGAGACATGGCGGAGCACGTATGAATCAATAGAAGAAGAGCCTGATTCCCACAGTTCTGTGCGTCCGCAGCCATTTCGGTTTCCTCATCTGCAGTTTAACGTGCTGCAGCGTAAACTCAGAGTTTATTTCTCTTATTTTATTTTAGTTTCACATATTTTAGGTTCCAGAACAAGATTTTACTGCGCGAGCGAGTGTGAAGACTTTAAATCGCCATCATGCCGCGGATTATGATTAAAGGAGGCGTGTGGCGCAACACAGAGGTTTGTTTAAAAAACATACAATATTTTAGCATTAAAACTGAACAGCATTTTCATTAATTAAAGGTATTTAAACGTCAAATAATGATGATTTATCTGAATTGTACACGTATTCGCGTTCCTGTGGTTTCATTTTTCTTCTTTCTATGTTGTGATGTAGAATGCCTTGCAGCTCACGTTGTATGTTTTACATTTTTATGAATTATATATTTTGATTTAATAAAATATCAAAAATATGAATGCATTTACCATAGTTTTCCTAAAAATTCATATTCCCACACACTTTAGATTGTTTTAGGCAAGATTATTAATTAGACCTTACTTAAATATTGGGTGACATTATACGTCAAGATTGAGCACAAACATTATACAATAATAATATTTTAATAATCAAATGTTTTTCAAACTTTAAATTACACGTTCATATTAACAGTCTATATATCTGTAAAGTATAGTTGTTTTCCAAATATGGCTTTTGGTCGTGTGTACAGATTTATTTTATTTCTTAATTTACAGCTTGTTTGTTAGTGGCACCACACGCATATAAATATATTCTGCTCAAAAGTGACATTTGCATTGCTTTTCACTGACACTGTTGTCTCTTTGTTAAACAAGTACTCTAACTTTTGAGAGGTTTATTCAGGTGATTTTAGTTTATTATGGTGGAACATTGAAATAATTTAACCCTTTTCTGAGATTTAATTTACAGTTTGCTTCTTTTCAAAATTAGCATGGTAACAGTAAAGTGTCTTAAGTTTGTGATTATTTGTTTATTTTATTTACATATAATTTATTTCTATTCTGTTTTGCTTTATCAACATTTCTATCTTGTGAGAAATGTATTCAAGTCATTTTAGTTTATTATGGTGGATAATTGAAATTTCACCTTTTTTTGAGATTTAATTTACAATTTGCACCTTTTCAAAGCTCAAGTTAGGTTAGTAATAGTAAAATAATCTATCATTTTTGAGTCTTGTTGTTGCTCCATTTTCATGTTTTCTGTTAAGTTAGACCTTTTTAATTATTCATGTATTTTGTGTGATTTATAAACAGGATGAAATTCTCAAAGCAGCTGTAATGAAATATGGCAAAAATCAGTGGTCTCGAATCGCATCTCTGCTGCACCGCAAATCAGCCAAACAGTGTAAAGCCAGATGGTGAGTTTAAATCTTTGAGTTGGTCTCATTCAGGAGATGTCTCAGAACCTAATGATCAGCGTATCTGGACACTGGACAGCATTTTTGAACATCATGTTTAAACGATCTCTTTAGAGAGAAACTGTAATGAATACATATGCATTTCACTGATGTGTTTCATGCAGGTATGAGTGGCTGGATCCTAGCATTAAGAAAACAGAATGGTCACGTGAGGAAGAGGAGAAACTTCTTCACTTGGCCAAACTGATGCCCACTCAGTGGAGAACAATTGCCCCCATCATTGGACGAACGGCCGCTCAGTGTCTGGAGCATTATGAATATTTGCTGTAAGTACATTTGTTTGATGCAGAATGCAAACATTTAGTAACTTTCATTCAAACAGTTTGTACTATGTTGGGTAAAAATAATGTAAATCAATAATGTTATATTTTAACTTTTCACAATCCAGTCTAATCCGTGAATGTTTTAGTCAGGTTATGGAAATGTAATGCTATGCAATTGCTATGTCATTTTGTTTGTTTGCATGCACCTTTTTGCAGAATCAAGATAGCTTGAATTAATTCTTTATGAACACAGAGATAAAGCCGCTCAGAGAGAGAATGAAGATGATGTGGGCGATGACCCTCGCAAACTAAAACCAGGAGAGATTGACCCAAACCCTGAGACCAAACCAGCCAGACCTGACCCTGTGGATATGGATGAAGGTGAGGGTGTCTGTTAAATGTAATGTCCGGAGGAAAAAACAAAATTCTTTAACACTGCAATGGAAAAGAAAAAGCATAACATTCACAAATGCTTGTGCAGATGAGCTGGAAATGCTGTCTGAAGCCAGAGCTAGATTGGCCAACACACAAGGCAAGAAGGCAAAGCGGAAGGCCAGAGAGAAACAGCTGGAGGAAGCGCGGTAAGATCATGTCATTAGGAGAGATTTGGGGGTTAACATTGAATTATCTTTTGAGATGCTACTATAGTTTTTTTTTTTTTTTATAAATATTATTTATTATTATTTAGATTTTATTTTTTGGTTAAAGTTTGTTATTTTTCTGTGCGTTTTTGTCTTTTTTTTTTGTCTATATAGTTTTTATACTTTTTTTTTTATTTTTTATTTTTTTAGAAAAGTCAAATTAAGTGACTTAGCAAGTAGCTGAAATAAAGTTTCATATTTTTTCAGATAACATTTATTATGTATTGTATGTATTACATATATATATGTATTACCTGCATAATATGAGCAATATCACACTCGTAGCTGTGCATTATGGCTGTATGTCGGCCGCAGGTAATCACATGCCATAATGTGTGCATCATATGCACGCCAAAACTAATTTTGGCGTATACATTCTGCGAGATTACACACGTACTATTGATACGCATTTTCATGTGAATAGGTTGGTTTATACAACAGTTCGACGGCACAAGTGTATAAATAAGAACAATGACTGAGTGTCTTTAAAAATTCTCTTTTGTGCAGAACTACTTCCTTTCGCCATGGATTCAAATCTCAAGTTGAAAGTTTAACAGTTCAGCCCAAGCCTCCATTACTAATTCTAAAACGTTACTTTAGAACTAGTAACGAAGGAATGCTGAGTTGCTTCATTGAAGCTTATTGTCTTTTGTAGATTATGGTATTATGAGAGAGAGATTGACTAAAAGAGTGTATTACCTGCGTGATGCATCTGATATAGCATTCTTTCTTCAGGTCGATGTCCATAATATTAGATCCGTTATGAAAAATCCATCATTTTAAAAGTTAAAGGGATTTCACACAGTGCTAAAACAACCTTGTTCTGACTCACTCATAAAGAGAGTCTTTGCCACCATGTAATGGCATAATGTAACTTTCACTGATACTACTGACAGACCCTTTTTCAATACCAAATACGGCATATTATTTATATAAAATAATATTTATTGAACGACAATATTTAAATGAACAACAATAGCCATTAAAAAAGATGTGTATAGCACAGCATAGTTTGAAGTCAAGGGTTTAAAGAACGTCTCCAGTGGAGGCATTCAGTTCACACGGACAAAATACATGCGTTCATGCAGCCTACGAATGCACGCTTCAGAAGATTGAATAGCTGTATTCGACAAAGGCTGCAAGGTTTGCACAATAAAATGTTCATTGGATAGTCAAAGACTTGTTTAAGTGATATAAATGAGTATTTGCTGAATGTTGACAGTAGATGAGAAAGGGACTTTGGTATTATAGTGTTTGCCATTCTATTACTAATAGAAAAGCAAACGCTATAACACTTTTTTTGTATACAGTTGACTTTATTTAACAGTTCTATCTAATAAAGATAAACTAATAAAGACAGAGAAGGGGAGGGCTGTACGCTCAGGTGCTGGTGTTCTCAGTGCTGTCAAAACAAAAGTGCTCAGTGCTGTTTGACGCGTCGTTAAAATAAGTCCCACTTATGACACCCATCGGCCAAACAGAAAAACTTATCGGCCAATGCCGATAATTAAAAAATGCCAAATATAACTAGTTTACTTAACTAAAATAACTCTAGTGATTGATTGTTGATTTTATGATCTGAAAAAGTGTAGTTGACTGTCATAATGAGGATTTTATTAGTTCTCACAGTGTTGTTGTTAATTATAAAGCCATCTTCACTGTTTTCCCTCTTGTCTTCCACAGTCGTCTGGCAGCACTTCAGAAGCGCAGGGAGCTGCGAGCTGCAGGCATCGACATCCAGAAGAAGCGCAAGAAGAAGAGAGGTGTCGACTATAATGCTGAGATCCCGTTTGAAAAGAAACCCGCACAGGGCTTCTACGATACGTCCATGGAGCTGTATGATCCTTTGGAACCTGACTTCAAACGACTGCGCCAGCAGCATCTGGATGGAGAACTCAGGAGGTGAGCGGGGTCATGTGTTGAGCTGCAGGTAGTCCAGTGGCTTGAATGGACATTTTTTTTTGATCACCCCCTCTGCTCTTGTGTATAGTGAGAAGGAGGATCGTGACCGAAAGAAGGACAGACAGAAGATCAAAAAGAAGAAAGAGTCCGATTTGCCTTCGGCCATCCTGCAGACCAGTGGGGTGTCAGAGTTCACAAAGAAGAGAAGCAAACTGGTTCTTCCGGCACCACAGGTCAGTTCAGCACAAACATTACCTCCTTTTCCGTGGTTAAAATCACTGTAACTTATCTGTGGTTCTTGCCTTAAACACAAAATTCTTAAACGCCTGCTCAACCATCCAGTCATTCCAGTAACTGCATCGCAACCAGTGCTATTGTTAACTAAAAATATTAAAACTAATTTTTATTAAATGAAATAAAGCTGAAATATAAGTATTGAAAACATAAACTTTAGAAACTTGAACAAAAATGAGAAATGTTGCCTTGGCAACTAACCACTAGAGGTGTAAGAAAATATCAATACACGTGAATATCGTGATATGTTTGGCGATACTGTATTGATTCTCAAACATTGTATCAATATTTAATTATTTATTGATATATTTATTTTTTGTTTGTTTGTTTGTTTACATCCAAGATGCATGGCTTTGTGTTCGGTTTAAACCCAACCGCTAGATTGCAGTGTTACCTCAGAACGTAAACTGATGCGGAGAAACGCTAACGATGCACACACCATGCGCTAGCATTAGCAAACCCAGCTCACAAGACAATAGAATTATTCCGGCTCCCACCACGGTGTACAGAGCTGAAGTGTGAACTCAAACTGTTGCTTTGGCTTCAACTTTAAAGAAACTACTAAGGAGATCGACAAGAGTCATGTTGTTTGCAAAATAGGCCATGTTAAAATCCAATACTTGGGAAACGCATTGAATCTGAGAGCTCACTTAACATCCCAACACTATCCACACTGCTGAGGGTAGGATTTCGATAGAATATGTAATATGTACTGCACGCTTTCCTCTCAATAACAAACAAAAATGACAGCGGTGGCAGCAGCAAGAAAGCATCTGATTATAGCAATGTGGATATGTTTGCATGAGCTCTGCAGTTCAGCATTTCAGTGAAGGCACGTTTATTTAAATAGCACTTTATAGAATAGACTGCTTTAAAGCAAGCAGATTCACAGTGCTAAATATAAAAAAAAAAAGTCATGCAGTCATGGAATGGACTATGCACTTTAGAAATTAAAAACTGCTATACTGACACTTTTCTATTTTTCCCTTCACTTATTGCACAAAATGGTGATTAGTGATATCAGGGTTTTTCCTACATTAAAAAATTTTTGGCGGCCGCCAAAACAAATTTTTGTTCCGCCAAAGCCTTATTTGATCAGTTATTGAGAGTTGTTTATTAGTGATGCAGATGACTGCTGCGCTGATGGACAGAACGAGCAGAGCTCCTCCCTCATGCGCGTGAACTCTCTCTGTCTTCAAAGTAAGCACTGTCTTTGCTCTCTCTCTACCTCGCACATAATAATCTAAATCAACTGACACGATGCTAAAAGTTCGGAAGACCGAATCCATGTTTTACGAGGCGCATTCGGAGAATGTTTTTCCTGAATAACCACTGGGTGTGAATAGTGCTCAAAAGAACGTTACCTCTCTGACAGGCGTCCCGCACATGCAGCTGACATAAACCACACTTTCAGTAAAAAAATAGAAAATCCTATCTAGTGATGAAGTGTTTTGTGTTGACAAATCTTTTGTCCTAATAACAGTCGCGATTCGCACGCAACACGTCAACGTCCGCTAATGTCCGATTTGCGACCTAATGACTCATTTGAAAAGATCTATTTTAATGAATCATGAAAACAACTGATCTGTCCACACGGTCTATAACGAATCATTTACTCAAACAACTCTGAAATGGGAACTTAAGTGTGCTTACCCCATTTAGCAAGAGTGGTTAGCAAAATTAGCCTTAATAATCCACAGTATTTTAAGGTTATTTAAATGACAATGTGTAGTACATTAGGCCTACCTATAAAATCAGTTAGTTTAGACTGAAGTGAGGTGAAACCAGAACAAAGCAAGTTGTTGTTAGCTAGGTGCATTCAATTGGATTTGGTAGAAAATTATATTATTAGTTAATGTAACTTTTTAATACTGATTAATAATTATTATTATTATACATACCAAAACAATTTCAGGTCTAGCAAAGAAGCATCTTCTCTTACAAAGCTATGAAATCACAGATTTTTTTTTTTTTTTGCAAAGAAGGCAAGAAAGAATTACAGTGAGAGTGACGGGTACTTTATTGTCAGTATTGGGCTCGCAGATCACGTGGGTAGGACACTTTTTACTTTTTGTGTGGATGACCATGTCTGTCACCACTGAAGACCATTTTTGACCCAGGAAAAACCCTGGATATAAATGCAAATGATATATCCTGTCTTGATTAAATAAAATAAAGTTTGTCAGGTTTTATGCATATGGTGGTGTTTTTATGACAGTTTTTCTAAAATTAGAAAAAGGAAAAAAAAACAAGAAATACTACTATTACTACTAGGGATGCAGTGATTAACTGATTTCATGATTAACTGCGATTTAAAACGTCAATATTAATTAATCATAAAGGCTCTGCTACACTGAGTGTTTCTGTTGCATGGAACTGTTGCAACTTGCACAAAATGAAAACAAAGTTACACTAGCGGTGTACCAGCTTAAAGTGCTGTGCTTATCAGAGACGCAGAGGTTACTACTCCACACACTACTAGTGGTTAAACGGATCGTTGTTGATCTGTGATCTGTACGGACCAAGCCCCACGGTTCGGCACGCATGTGATTCGCGGATCAATTGCAAGTTTAACCGCAATAGAGTAAAAGATTATCATTTGCACGTGTTTTGTATTGCTAGTTTACACGTTAAATAGATATAAAACCATTCCAGCGCTAGAAGAGGCAAAAGAGGATTTAATTCGGTAGGCTATCGCACACCACGCTGTTATCGGTGCGCACAGACGCACATACGTACAAGGCGCGCACACAGAGAGAGAGGCATGTTTCAGATAGCTCGCGAACTCCAAATTGATTTCTCTTTCGCGTCCTCGATGCACTTGGATGGACACATACACGCATTATTTCAGTCAAAATACCCCTCTCGGCAAGTATTCTCGTAAACACGGTTATGTCTTAATTGAACGAGGTGAGAATTCGGATGTGTATCTATCAGATGTGTGCGTGCATGGGGTCTTCCTCTTAAAGTGACAGCAACCTATAAATGCCTGCTGTTTGTCATGTAAATCAAACAACAAAACAGCTTTAACAAAGATTTTCTATATTAAATTTATACAGTGAACAGTGTCATTTTACATTTAATTATTACATTTCTGTACACGAAAATTAATACCTTATTAGACCTTATACTTTATTTGTAACTTTGTATTTATCTATGCCTGTAATTGGTGTACGGTATTTGTTCTTTTTACAGTCTGTTCACTTGCCTTTAATAATGTATTAGTTAGGCTATTAGTTTCTGCAGTGGTATCGGAGTAGTTAAAGTGGGCTAAGTAATAAACGCAAAGTTATTTTTTTTTTTTTTTTTTTTTTTTTTTTTTGTGCTGATCCGAAAAATGATCTGATCCGTTACTTAATAACCGTGATATGATCCGAACCATGAGTTTTGTGATCCATTGAACCACTACACACTACATTAACTACATTAAGAGGGACCAAACTGCAAAGCTTTATTTCCACCAAAGAAACCATTTTTAAAAAAAGTTGCCAGCCACTGCTTTTGGTCATTTTCACATTTTATTTTGTTGTATGAATATCTGAACATGCAATATATCAAAAGAAAGAACAAAGACTCGTTTTATTCTAGCTTCATGTACATGTAAAACACAGATGGAGTAACATTAGATTGAGTCCATCAACACCCCCAAAGCTTCAGTCCTATAGCTCGTCCTGGATTGACATTTCATTCAGTAACATTAGGCAGTTTGGATTTATATGCTGTTTAATGCTGATGATCGCATTATTTTTCATATGCATCTGCTTACATGTGAGATCGCTCATTTCTGCTGCTTCTTCACCTGTGTTTTGATCTGGAGATACTGCACTCGTTCAGGAGATGCGTAATAGCGCCCCCTACCGTTTAACAGTGAAAACAAGGAAAGCTGGAAAAACTAGTCAATGGCAGGAAAGCGTTTTCTCATAAAAGATGAGAACTCATCAGTAGCAGGGAAAGAGTTAAAAGGGAAACACATAGCTAATATGTAGCATGTTTAATTCCAAAGAGACAAAGACTTTATTTTTATTTTCATTGTGATTTTATTATCCCTGTTATAGTATTATGTATACTATCAGTCGACATAGCATTTATCACTGTATAGAATACTATGAAATATGTTGTGTGCCTTATTCTGTTTAAGAAGCCTCATCTCACAGAAGGATGTTTTAAACACTCAGTTGATGTTACGAAGTGAGTTTGGAATAAAAGCATGCTATTAAATGTTGTCTTTTGTTGGACAAGAGATGCAAAAAAAGAAAGGGAAAGATGTTTGACGCGTGTTGCTTTTTCAAATGCACTTTATAAGTGACTCAAACTCACATTGATTTCAGGTTATCTGGCAAGCTGCGCATAAAAAATAATCGCAGCCTTTATGATTTCATAATCGCATTAAGCCAAATCGGTTTAAGCGCGATTTCATGTTGCAGCCCATGTTGATTTCAGTTGAGATTTAATGGTGCAGCCCTAATGTTAACCAAATAAATTAAATCTGAACAGAAATCTGAACATTAAAAATAAAAACTAATAAAATTGACAAAATATTATTGATTTGACTGCACTGACACTATGGACACACTGTTTTTCTGCAGAACTGCTTTACAGATGAAATTAACTAATTTAATAATTGATCTTTACAATGGAACTGAATTAACACTGAACTGACTTCAGCTGAACAATGCCACTTTTATTTTAGAGCTGCTGTACAGCTGAAATTGAAACTGTTTGCATCATTGAATCATTTTCCTGTATCATTCATCACAGTTAAGCTGCTATGAAACAATCTGTATTATATATAGCGCTATATAAAGGTGATTTGACTAGAGTAGACAAAAGCACATAAAATGACTACATTTTAAACTAAAATTAAAATGAAAAGTGAAAATGTAAAATTAAATGTGAATTCAAAATATTAAATATTATAATAGTATATAAATAATTCTAAAATAACAATCAACACACAAGCCACTCAATGTGTTTTATAATAGATTTGCATGTAGTTTATGTTGAGTAACTACATTTTACGGATTTGTTTTGAATTTAGATCTCTGATGCTGAGCTGGAGGAGGTTGTCAAGCTGGGTCAGGCCAGCGAAGTCGCCCGTCAGACCGCCGAGGAGTCTGGAATCACTAACTCGGCCTCCAGCGCTCTTCTGTCTGAATACAACGTGACCAATAACTCCATGGCCCTGCGCACACCCAGAACTCCAGCGGCACAGGACAAGATCCTGCAGGTTTGGTCCAGTTTCGCACACTTTTCAAACTAGTTTTTTTTGTGTTCTGCCC
Source organism: Hypophthalmichthys nobilis (assembly GCA_037950665.1). Taxonomy (NCBI): domain Eukaryota; kingdom Metazoa; phylum Chordata; class Actinopteri; order Cypriniformes; family Xenocyprididae; genus Hypophthalmichthys; species Hypophthalmichthys nobilis. The sequence goes on along the minus strand of CM075478.1, from coordinate 7,057,418 downwards.
TGAGTCTCACTGCTCTGTTCTTTTACCCCCACAGGAAGCCCAGAACCTGATGGCACTTACGAACGTGGACACCCCTCTTAAAGGAGGGCTGAATACCCCTCTCCATGAGAGTGACTTCTCTGGTGTCACACCACAGAGACAGGTGGTCCAGACTCCCAACACCGTGCTGTCTACACCCTTCAGGTACCCATTATGCATGAAAATGTGCACTTTTAAATGGAAAATGTGGTAACACTTATAATAATGTATTAACTAACATGAACTAACCATGAGCAATACATTTGTTACTGTATTTACTAATCTTCGTTAACGTTAGTTAATGAAAATACAGTTGAAGACTTCAGATGCAAAAGCCTCTAAGTGCCATCTGAAATTTTCTTCTAAAATGAGCATTTTTATCAAGCTTGTTTGTTTATGTTCAGTTATTTCACTTTAATGGCAATGAAAAGGACCTATTAATTGCCATTAAAGTGAAATTACTGAACCTAAACATACAAGCTTGATAAAAATGCTCATTTTAGAAGAAAATTTCAGGCGGCACTTAGAGGCTTTTGCATCTGAAGTCTTCAGTTGTTCATTGTTTGCTCATGTTAGTTCACAGTGCATTAACTAATGTTAACAAGATCTTAATAATGTATTAGTATATGTTGAAATTAACTTTAACAAAGATTAATAAATGCTCTATAAGTGCAGTTTATTATTTCATGTTAACTAATGTAGTTCAATAATGTTAACTAATAAACCTTATTGTAAAGTGTTACCGAAAATGTAGCTTAGCATGTTCATAATCCTAGTATTTGAGTTTCGTAAAATGTCTTCAAAAATAAAATGCCATTTTAAAACAGTAAAACTGCGTTCATACTACAAGCAACATGCAGCGACAAAGCGGCACAATCTCATTTCAATGGAGAGCTGGCGATTTCCAGAGACACGAGCGACAGTGACTGTTGACAACAGGATGTAGGCATGTCCAGTGGTGTGACAAAGTTTAGATGTTTCACTTTATGTGAATGAAGAGAGACTTTCAGGAGAAGCAACCAATAGGAGTGAAATCAGTGGAGTGCATGTGATCCGTCACTACATACTGTAGTGGAGTGTCGAGGCAAGATGGAGAAGTTAATTTTAGCAATCAGCAACTTTCCTGTAATTTGTGATGTACTGTATCTCTGTTCATACTAGGGTACTCGCTGTGCTGACTTGGCCTGAATGGTTTCACGAACCCAGATAAACCGCCACTTGAGCCTTTGCCACAGATAAATATAGCCACTATGGCAAAGAGCACTCTGTTTTTTCGTTCATCTTTAAAATTAAGCATTTTATGTACTGATTCCATTTATATCTAGTCTTTTCCCTCCCAAATCTTTGTAGTGTTTTTATCTATTTTTGTTTTAATAAAATAAGTATTTTTATTCACCAATGATGCATTAAATTGATCAAAAGTGACAGACATTTATAATGTTACAAAAGATTTCTATTGCAAATAAATGCTGCTCTTTTGAATTTTTCTAAGAATCCTGAAAAAAATGTTTCCACAAAAATATAAAGCAACACAACTGTTTTCAACATTGATAATAATCAATGTTTCTTGAGCAACAAATCAGCATATTAGAATGATTTCTGAAGGATCATGTGACACTGAACAGTGGAGTAATGTTGCTGAAAATTCAGCTTTGCATCACAGGAGTAAATTACATTTTAAAATATATTTTCATTTAGAAAAGTTATTTAAATTGTAATATTTCACATCACATTATTTACTCTATTTTCAATTAAATAAATGCAGTCTTGGTGAGCTTAAGCAACTTCTTTTAAAAACAATCTTACCAACCCCAAAGTTTTGAACAGTATTGTATTCTGAACCAGTTATTATCTATTATCTGCATCTAATATCTCACAATATTAAAGTATATGCTAAATTTCAGGTTAATGAGCTGTGTGAATAATGCCTTTTTGAATATGGTTTCCCAGAACCCCCAGCCATGGAGCCGAGGGGATGACCCCACAGGGTGGAATGACCCCTAAACCCTTGGTGGGTGTGACCCCGGGCAGAACCCCGCTGCGGGACAAACTCAACATCAACACAGAGGAGGGTAGTGTGGACTACAGCGACCCATCTTTTGCAAAACACTTGGTGCGTAAAATCATTTCGATCATTGTCTTTAAGTGGATTTAATGCAATTTTGATTTTAAATGCAAGTCTAAGCCAATTTGATTTAGGTATGTCAGATATGTCAGCAGTGTGTTTTTGCATCATGGTTAGATGTGTTCTGTTTCTTCCAGCAAAGGGAGTCCCGTGAGCAGCTCAAGTTGGGCTTGATGTCTCTGCCGGTGCCAAAAAATGATTTTGAGATTGTTCTTCCTGAAAACGCTGAGAAAGAGCTGGAGGAAGCCGAGGTGGACGAGAGTTTCGTGGAGGATGCGGCTGAGATAGAACTGCGTAAACAGGTCAGTTGACTAAACTCTGTGACCTGTCAGCTTCTAATGCACCTTTTTGAGATCTGCAAACACACTGATGTTCATAAAGCGGTCGTTCAAGATCCAGAGGGTGCTGTGTTTAGTGTTTATTTGTTTTTGGTGTTATTTATCTTGTGTGACATTTCCACAGGCCGCCAGAGATGCTGAGAGGGAGAAGGAGCTGCGTCAGAGACACACGCCAGTTCAGAGAGATTTACCAAGACCTTCAGAGGTGAGGACATTCATGCACATCCCATACATACTCGCTGTCCCATCTGTCTCAACAGGGTTATTATAGTTAACTAAAATTAAATAAATGTATATATATATATTAGGGGTGTAAAAATACATTGTTATATCGAGATATTGTGATTATATAAATGCGACGATATGTATTGTTGATGTAAACAATATGGTTTGGATATAGTTTTATCCAATACTTAGCTTACTGTATTTATAAGGTATAATTCACCCAAAAATGTAAATTCTGTCATCATGTACTCACCCTCATGTTGTTCAAACCTTCATTCAACTTCCAAGCACAAATGAAGATATTTTTATGAAACCTGAGAGATTTTTGTCCCTCCATTTAAGGTCCATTACTTTAAAAATTGTCGACACAATGTACTTATGTATGCTCGGAGACCAGCAATATTAATTTCTCATTCATTTTGTTCCGTTCTCTGCTTGTTGGTGCCGTTGTACAGCAAGAATGTTGTGATAGTTGGTCGGTGTTGTATTTGTCCAACCCCTCCTCCACTCTGATTGGATGGCTGGCTAAAAGGGACAGTGATGAGCGCAGCATTTGATGATGCTCAGTGCCTCGTTACGCTCCTGGTGTTTAAAAAACGCGGTGCTCCCATTGAAAACAATTGGAAAAGTACGCTAGCCACTGGGGGAAAAAAAACGCTTTGGTGGACACGCAGCCTAAAACTGAACAGATTTGACACATGAAAACAACATGAGAGTATGTAAATGCAGAATTTAAATTTTTGAAAGAATAACCATTTACACTTAGGACACTTAGATCATTTTGACATGCTTTCTTGCGATTAGAACTGTGATTGCATTGATCACCTGACGCGCATGCACTGCACAACTGCACTCCTCAAAGTGAAAGCTCAAACATCATTTAAATCACCATATCACACTTCATTTTAGTAGTATGATTATTCAAAGCATTTTAGATTAGATTTTAGATTTATTTTTATATGTATACTGCATTAATAGCAGGAGAAGTGGGACATAGTGAGCATCGGGAGAGTCTGTGCATCCGGGTTTTGTCTGTAGCCAAGTTTCTACTTTTTGTGCTGTTTTGTTATCGACAAAGTAAATATGCATTAAAAAAAAAATGTGAAATTTGCTGTCTCCAGCCTGTTTCCATCTAATTGGCCTTTTACTGATAAAATGGTGTGTAATGACGTCATCCCTAAAAAAAAAAAAAAAAATTTCTGTGGTATTTTTTTACTTAAGTAACACTATTATTAGACCTATCGGAAAAAAATATATAGCATTGTTTTATTTGTATCTTTAAATATTTTTACCGTGGTATCGACTTTGGTATGGAGTATTGTGCACTTTTGGTGGTATCGGTACCGACTACTAGATTTTGGAATCGTGACATCCCTATTTGTTAATAAAGCTAAAATGTGTAATTAGTGAGTAATTAGAAAAGGTTTTTTTTAAATACAACATTGATGATGTAATTAGTAATTAATTACTTTTTTGAAGTAACTTACCCAACACTGGTTTGGACACAGGGCAGCTTGTTTGTCCTGTATGCAAAATTTTAGGGTCCAATAAAAAGATTGGTATCCAGTAAAAATATTCGGTCATATAGTAACAATCTTGAACGTAACCCTTGAACATGCAGTCAAGCCAGTCACGGTTTGATGTGGCTTCAGATCATTCAAACCAAAAAAAGTAGGCTATTTTTTTCCCCATAAGAGACAGATGCAGCTATAACCTAAACATTTAAGCCTTAACTTTTTTAAATGGTCTAGCTGAACTGATGCCGTCTTAACAATTATAAAATTCATTTAGAGTTTTTGGATTAAACCCACATTATTTTCCTAATTTGTTTGAGATAAAATTAAATTACATATTAATAAATTATTTATACATTTATTTTAACAAGTGTCATGTTTGTGATTTTCATTTGTCAAGCAGCCAGCTTCTGACCATGAAATTGTGATTTTATGACAATAGTTTTATTTATTCAGATACTTAAGTAACAGGCTATGTATTTTACCTTTCTTTTTGTCATCATTGGAAACTCCAACAGCCTTCCTTTATTTGATATATGCCCAGTTTTATTTTTGACGAGCTGCAGAGATTTTCAAGCCGCTATATTTTCCTCATCCATTTGAAACATTTGTTATATAGCCTACTAATAAATTGTAGCCTATAAAATGTTTTAACAAGTGTGTTTTTTTTTTTTTTTTTTTTTTTTTTTGTGCTTGGTTATAAAGACTATTTAGATCAATACTTGATCGAGCAATATTCAGAAACGGGTGCAGTTGTATTATTTCTCTGATTAACTATTATTAGATTAGAACTATTAGTAGATTGAAAAGAATGTTTGGTAATAGGCCTATTATTTTTAAAATGGAATCAACAACTTCCTATTCAGTTTATACACTAAAAAAATTTTGCAATTAGCATCACCACTTAAAAATTAGTGTTAGAATAACTTTCCCCGATTCAACTCAAATATCCAAGTTGCGCTTAATACAACTTCACATTTTAAGTTAACTAAACTTAAAGGCAGCACGAACACTTGAAACAACATTTTGAGTGTACAGAATGCAATTTCTTCAGAACAAAACTAATACATTTTAACTTAAAATAAAAGGAACATCAAATTAAAATGTGTAATCAATAAAAACATTAGAAAAATTACAAAAATAAAGTTGTTTGAGAGGTAATGTCTTATTTTTACTATTGGTAATAAAATCATTTTATATACAATTTAATAATATGAATATAACACATTTAATGCACCTTTGAATAATACTGAGAAACAGTGCTTTAACGGGAACAACACCACAAACGCGGAAGCTACGTATAGGCTAATTCTGTCATGTCACACCACATTTATTTGTGTTAAAGCCCTTTTGGTCCTAGTTGGTCCTTTTTGCTTCATTAAGTTGTACAGATAAAGAAGGAAAATTTTATGTGTGTGTATGTGTATGTATATATATATATATATATATATATATATATATATATATATATATATATATATATATATATATATATATATATATATATATATATATATATATAAATATAATATAGCCATGAGATGAAGTCATAAGGGTAGCATACAATAATACCTCTGTGTTCAGGTGAATGAGACCATACTCCGGCCTCATAATGTGGAGCCACCTCTGACAGACCTTCAGCAGGCCGAAGAACTCGTCAAGAAGGAAATGATCACCATGATCCACTATGACTGTCTGCATCACCCCTTCAGTGATGTCCAGGCCAAGAAGGGTAAAGGAGTGGGATCCAGCTCCAACAACGCAGAGCACATCACCTACCTGGAGAAAACGCCCTACGATAAGATCTCAGAAGAAGAGCTCAAAAAGGTTTGCTTCTTTTGGTTAATTATTAGACCCACATGGCATAGGCACTTTTTTTTTTTTTAATCTGGGAGGAACATCTGTGAGTTCTTTATTATAAAATTATTTAATTAAATTATAATTGGGAACACGCAGGGCTTTGGAGAGGTCTAGAATTTTAAATATGACATTCAAATTCTGTGTGAATCTCTGGAGCTTTTGTCATTCTGCAGGTATAAATTCAGTGTGGCCTGGCTAATTATTTAGAAGGGTGAATCTCACAAAAGCATCAAGAAAATTCACCCCAAAAGAAAGTATTTTGCATAAAGAAAATGGAGCCTATTTTAGGATAATTAAGATCCAAATTATGCATATTTACATTACTGTCTTTACTTTTCATTAGGGTTGCAACTAACAATTTTGATGATAGGTTATTCTATGAATTATTTCTTTGATTAATTGGCTTTTTAAAAAGTTTTTCTTTTTTTAATGGGAAACAATTGTATTCCACAAATGATTAATAATGAAATTTCAATTTACCAACTTTTTTAGTTGTTGCAAATGTATTGACAAATTAAGTGTACATCATGGTTAGTATGCTGATTTTAATAGAAATACGCATTTTGGTGTTCAGACATGATGATTTTCTTAACTGTATTACAGTATTGAAAATCAAGGGTAAATATATTTAATGGTCAGAAATAATGTCACATTGCAAAAAAACTTTCTTGATGCAAAATAAAATATTTTTACATAAATATTTTTCAGTTCAATCATAACAGTAGATCACTCTTTGTAGTCAAACACAGTGCATCAGGAGGCTCACGCTGTATGTGTGCGTTTGACAGGCTGGAGAGCTGCTGGTCCAGGAGATGGAGGTGGTGAAACATGGGATGGGTCATGGAGATCTGTCTATGGAGGCTTATAATCAGGTGTGGGAGGAGTGTTACAGTCAGGTCCTGTACCTGCCTGGACAGAGCCGATACACCCGAGCCAATTTGGCCAGCAAGAAGGACAGAATCGAGTCTATGGAGAAGAAGCTGGAGGTAAGATCAATGTGTGGTAATCATCAATGTGTTCTGCGCACTCCCTTTGCGTCCAGTAGATGGCGTAGTCGTCTGGCTAATAGAAGAGTATATTTGGGTATATTCAGGTTCAAAGATTTGAAGTATTAATCAGGGTTTTGGTAAAATCATTTGAGTGCCCTATTTATTTTAGTGTGAGAGACAGTTTATTACAGTCCATTCTTTGTGCTCTTCAAAGACATGCAGTGTGTTTATTTTGTTTCATCTCTATTTATTTATTATTTTATTTTTTTAATATATCATTTATATTTTATTTATTTATTGTTACATAATTTTAGTTTTATTTTGCTGGGTATTTCATATTTATTTTTTTAGTTTATATTTTACATTTATTTTTCTTTATTTGTTTCTTTATTTTTGCTAGGTACTTCCTTTTTTGTAATTCATTTTGTAATGTTTTGGTTATATTGTATTGTTTATTTTTAAATATAATCTTTTACTTTATAAATTTTTTTTTTACATAATTTTATTTATTTATTTATTGGTAGGCATTTAATGTTTTTGTATTCTATTTTAAGTTTATTTTATAATACAGAATTCAAGTGTGTGCAATAAATAAATAAATATACACATATATACATACACTACCAGTCAAAAGTTTGGACACGGTAAGATTTTTAATGTTTTTAAAAGAAGTTTCATCTGCTCACCAAGGCTGCATTTATTTAATTACAAATACAGTAAAAACAGTAATATTGTGAAATATTATTACAATTTAAAATAACTGTTTTCTGTTTGAACATATATTAAAGTAATTTATTCCTGTGATGGCAAAGCTGAATTTTCAGCATCATTACTACAGTCTTCAGTCACATGATCCTTCAGAAATCATTCTAATATGATGATTTGCTGCTCTAGAAACATTTATGATTATTATCAATGTTGAAAACAGTTGTGTACTTTTTTTTTTTTTTTTCAGGATTCCTTGATGAATAGAAAGTTCAAAGGAACAGCATTTATCTGAAATACAAAGCTTTTGTAACATTATACACTACCGTTCAAAAGTTTGGGGTCAGTAAGAATTTTTATTTTAATTTTTTTGAAAAGAAATTAAAGAAATTAATACTTTTATTCAGCAAGGATGCATTAAATCGATCAAAAGTGACAGTAAAGACATTTATAATGTTACAAAAGATTATATTTCAAATAAATGCTGTTCTTTTGAACTTTCTATTCATCAAAGACTGGAGTAATGATGCTGAAAATTCAGCTTTGCCATCACAGGAATAAATTACTTTATAAAATATATTCAAACAGAAAACAGTTATTTTAAATTGTAATAATATTTCACAGTATTACTGTTTTTACTGTATTTTTAATTAAATAAATACAGCCTTGGTGAGCAGACGAAACTTCTTTTAAAAACATTAAAAATCTTACCGTGTCCAAACTTTTGACTGGTAGTGTGTGTGTGTGTGTGTGTGTGTATATATATTATATTTAGTAAATTCACTCGTGTCTTATTGCTTTTAGTATAAGAGACCATTAATTCCAATCTCTTCTTAGTGCTCCTAAAAGCCATTCAGTGTGTTAACCTTGTAATTAACCAGTCAAAAGAAACCGTGATGAATCCATTAATTCTGTTTTTAATGAGGACTGCTCTAAACTTCTCCTAGGCATTCATGCGTGGTTTAACACAGACAGAAATGTTCGCCACCAGTAAGACAGCCAGTGGCCTGCAGTTTCAGGATGTGCACATGTGCAGAGCTTCAGTTCATTAGGACACCCCCCATTTCACAAAGACTGCGTTTGTGTTCATGTGTCTTGGCTGGGAACGTGTGGCGGAAACTTGGAGGCCATTCACACAGCAGCACGTTCAGAGACGTGGGGGAGTTTGTGTTCCTGCAGGAAAGAGGGAAGCCATGGCATGCCGCTCTCATTCAGAGAATCACCAGGATTTATGCCGGCAGCATCTGTACAGCACATTTATGAACAGACCTCAGCTGTAGTAATATTGAACAGGCCTCAGCTGTAGTAATATATATAAATCTCTGAGATATATATGTGTGTGTGTGTGTGTGTGTATGTGTGTGTATATATATATATATATATATACATACACACACTCACACTACCAGTCAAAAGTTTAGAATCGGTAAGATTTCTAATGTTTTTAAAAAGTTTCGTTTGCTCACCAAGGCTGCATTTATTTAATTAAAAATACAGTAAAAACAGTAATATTGTGAAATATTATTACAATTTAAAATAACTGTTTTCTGTTTGAATATATTTTATAAAGTAATTTATTCCTGTGATCAAAGCTGAATTTTCAGCATCATTACTCCAGTCTTCAGTGTCACATGATCCTTCAGAAATCATTCTAATATGCTGATCTGCTACTCAAGAAACATTTATTGTGTACAATTGTACAAAATATTTGTGTACAATATTTTCTTTTTTTCAGGATTCTTTGATGAATAGAAAGTTCAAAAGAACAGCATTTATTTGAAATATAATCTTTTGTAACATTATAAATGTCTTTACTGTCACTTTTGATCGATTTAATGCATCCTTGCTGAATAAAAGTATTAATTTCTTTAATTTCTTTTAAAAAAAAAATAAAAATAAAAGTTCTTACTGACCCTAAACTTTTGAACGGTAGTGTATAATGTTACAAAAGCTTTGTATTTCAGATAAATGCTGTTCTTTTGAACTTTCTATTCATCAAGGAATCCTGAAGGAAAAAAAAGTTTCTTGAGCAGCAAATCAGCATATTAGAATGATTTCTGCAGGATCATGTGACACTGAAGACTGGAGTAATGATGCTGAAAATTCAGCTTTGCCATCACAGGAATAAATTACTTTATAAAATATATTCAAACAGAAAACATATTACAATTTAAAATAACTTTCACAATATTACTGTTTTTACTGTATTTTTAATTAAATAAATGCAGCCGTTGTGAGCAGACGAAACTTCTTTTAAAAAAATTTAAAAAATCTTACCGTGTCCGAACTTTTGACTGGTAGTGTATTTTATTTATTTATTTATTTATTTATTTATATATATATATAAATAAATAAAATTTACATTTGATATTCTCAGTTTACATCTCACAGTTTATTTCTGCCACAAAATTAAAAAAGCTAATTGCGACTTCTTACAGTTCGGACTTTTTTTCCTTCTCAAAATTACGAGTTTATATCTCACAATTCTATTTAATTTCATTAATATGAAATATAATAAAGGATGTTTTACTTCCTTTTTATTTTTAATGTATTCATATCCTTGTGATGATCAGCTGAAACACACTTTAAGATGATCTGCATTGGCTGACAGTCATGCGTTTGCTGTTGTGTGGATGTTGTGCTGGTCTCACTGATCTCTGTGTCTCAGTTCATCTGGGATGTTTTACCCAGAGATGCCCAGTCAGGACTTTCAGCTGGCAACAGGACACTTGCTGGAAAACGTCAGGCTCTCGAATGAAAACAGATCCATTATAATTGCATAATGGTTTGTTAAAGCCTAAAGACATGGCGTGTGTTTCTGAGGCCTGTGTTGACATTGGAGGTTTATTGTTTTTGTTTCCATCTCATAACTTCGTAGAATTCACTGCTTTTATGCATGTCACACATTATTGCAAAATTGAACGTCTGAAAATAGTTTACGTTTGCAATGGTTTCAGTATTTCATGGTGCCAGTGTCTGAAGGCAAGAATTGAATCCTGGTTTTTCTCAGACCTCCCATTGCAACATGACGAGCAAAAACTGTTTCAACTGAGCAGAGATTAAACTTTGATTATTGTGGGTTTTTTTTTTTTTGGATTTTATTTATTTGATTTATTTTGTTTGTGTGTGTATTTTTGCTGGGCGGTTCATTTTAAATTTTGGTTTATATCTTACATTATATCTTATCTTAATTGTTTATTTTATTTAAATGTATCTTTTTATATATATTTTATTTTTCAACTCATCCATTATTTTCTTTTTATCTAGCCAAATTAAGTCTGGCATCAGTGCAAAAACAGTTTTACATGATACACTTAACACAGTCCAAAACAAAATTATTCTGATTGCAGTCTTGTTTGTAACTGTTCTCCTCACTTCCTGTGTCGATGACAGATCAATAGAGGCCACATGACCACAGAGGCCAAGCGTGCGGCGAAGATGGAGAAGAAGATGAAGATTCTTCTGGGCGGGTATCAGTCTCGGGCCATGGGTCTGCTCAAACAGCTCAGTGAACTCTGGGATCAGGTGGAACAGGCCAACGTGGAGCTCCACACCTTCCAGGAGCTGAAGAAACAGGAAGACCACGCCATTCCACGCAGACAGGAGGTGAAAATCTTTACTAACTGTATTAGATGTTCTGATTCATATTATATTTGTGTTATGCTAAGCAGCTTTATGTATGTATGTATGTGTGTCCATATATTATTAAAATTCATTGCTTACAAAGTTAGTACTTTCCTTATCACTAACATCAACACTTTGTCTTTCATTATCCAGGCCCTGAGAGAGGATGTTCAGAGGCAACAGGACAGAGAAAAAGAGCTGCAGCAGAGATTCGCAGACCTGCTCCTGGAGAAACAGACGCTCTCGCAGAAGTTTTGAGTGGGACATTCATCTTCAACATCTCTGCATCTCCTGTAGTCAGTACAGTAGCTGTTTGTGCTAATCCTAAAGTCTAGCCTTACCATTCCGCTTCAGTGTGCACATCAGCATGTTTTATATCTTTACTGTGTTGGATCCCTCTCTTTCTGCTGTAATGAACTGCTTTCAGCTTCTTAATTTTGAGTTTGAGATTCACCTGCTGCTCACAAGGAACATCAGGATTTAATTCACAGATTTGTTTTTAAAAATGTTTTTCATCTTTCTTGTGCAAATACAACCTTGTAAGTGTAAATATCGTCTGTTTTCTGGTATTTTTTTCCCCATGTTAAGCCATTTTTAGGTTCTGAATATAAGAAGCTTTTGCTCCTTTTCAGGTGTAAATTGGAATGACTGGCATTGAAAATGTACATCATTTACAAAATAAATCCTCAGCACTGAGTTGCTCCATGCTGTGAATGAGTGGCACATTTGTCAAAAGCTTTTGTCAAATTCTTTCCTTCTCAAATCTTACTTGAGCTTTGTATTTGGCCTTCTGGGATCGACTATGCACATGTGAGAATTGCTGGACATTTCATCTTTTATTTGTATTTTTTAGTTTATATTTTACATTTTTTTTGTTGTTGTTGTTTTACTAGGTATTTTATTTTTGTGTATTTTACGTTTACTTTCAACTTTTTTTTTTTTTTTTTTTTTGGCACTTCATTTTATTTTTTTTTAAATCTTACCTCATCCAATATTCTTTTATTTTGACAAATAAAAATCTGGTATTAGTACAAAAACAGCTTCACTAAACACTTCAGTTCAAAACAAACTAACATCATGGTTGCATCACTTTACATTTGACTGAATATCATCAATTTGGCCTTGTATAATTTAAACACCTGTACAAGAACATTTGTTTCATTGCAATCGGAAACTGTCAGTTTAATTTCAAATGTATTTCCTGTGATGGCAGCTTTTCATTACGGTGAAACAAATCACACTTTGTATATTAGGCTGATCAGGTCTGTTTGAACGTGTTTGTGAATGATAATGTGAGCTCAGTGAGGTCTGCTTCATTTGCCTCTCTGCAGAATTGGAGGTGTATGATGTCTCTTGTCTGTCTGCAGAGGGACAGGTCTCATTGCTGGAGATATTTTAGAAACTCTTTCCAGAGGTGTAAAAAGTATCTGAAAACCATACCTGAGTAAATGTACCTTATAGCATTCATTCTGATACAACTTGAGTAAACGTCTAGGTGATTTGTTCCAGAAACATTTTTCTTTTATGCTGGTTGAAAATGACCTCGAACCTGGGTCTCCGGCATGGGAGTTGGACGCTCTAACAAGGAGGATAAAGGCTGCAACCCCACTTGAGATCTGAAGCCTGAAACCTCTCATCTCTTGAGATCAGAGGGGTAAGGTTTACTTGCACAGCAACTACTGGCTGGCCTCCATTTATTTATATATAAATATATCTGTGGAAGGTGTAGGTTTGTAAAATGTTCGTCCAATCATTGCACTCAGTCCGACCTGCCTGTCAGCGTATGTATGGATCTGCAGCAGTCAGGTGGTCAGGTCAGTGCTCTTTAAGGTATGTTCATTATTATTCTGATGTTATGTGCTTTAAGTTTGAGACGTGAAGTAGTTAATGCTATAGTGATGGGAGAAACTAAGCTTTTCAAAGCTTCAAATTAATTGAACCAATTGCTTCGCAAAATGATTCACTGTTTTGAAGAGTTCTAATGCAATTAACTAATCACCTAATAAGATTAAATATTAGTGTCTGTATATGTGGTGTTTTGTCAATTTTCAGGACTTGTTTTATTTCATGGATGGCTCAGCTAAAGAGGCCAATAAGAGACTATTAACTACTATTATTCCTTTTAATTATACTAATGTGTAATTAAAACACAAATATATAAAACTGATCAGAGATCAGTTAAAACCCAAGACACTTGTTCAATCTCAGAGAATCCGCATGATTCATGGGCTCACAGAGATCACTGATCGTAGGCAGCGTGTGTGTAAGGCTGGGCAAGACTTCTCACTCCAACCACTGCCTGCTGCTGCTTTTAGAGAGAAAAGCTGCTTATAATTGCTGGTCTATCATAACAGTTGTCTCCATAATAATAGCATATTGATGATTTGGCAAACGATCCAGTGCGTATATGTTTTTGTGCTCTGGAGAGCATCAAAAGTTTATATTTACAAAGTTTTTTTGCAGCATTAAGCAATGTAGCCAATCACAGACATGCCTGTTGAATTCTTGAATGTGATGGCCAATCAGAGGTGTTCAAGTTAGAATCCACTCACTGCTTAAAGTTTTTGTCCAGGGCTGAGTTCTGCACACTCATTATAAGAGATTCATTGTGCAGTGTAAAAAGCTTCATTGCGTCATCGCGATGAACTAAGTTGTGACAGCTTTTTTGGTGATTAAGGAAGCACTCTTTGTGCGATTTCTAGGCAATAGCCTATATAATCAGTTCAGATTTTGAATAAGTCTTTTGTTTTTTATGCTTAACCAGCGGCCACATACACACCAAAGTTTCAGGAGTTACATCGGCTATTTCATGTATTTGAGCGATTATTGTAATGTATGCATGATTTTTTTCTCCTTTCCCACAAAAAATATTTTGTGTCTCATTTGATTAGGTGGACCAGTCGTCAATCTGAGTGGGCCAGTGCCACCCTGGCCCTTATGTAGCCTCATCACTGGTATGCGTTCATGTGTTTTGGAGGAGGCATGGCTTTGTAGAGCGCTCTTAAAGGAACTCTCATTCTGGCGTAATAATAAAGGGACTTTGCTGCCGTACCATGGGTGCAGCAGGTGCAATGATATTACGCAGCACCTCTCACAAATGTCTCCATGGTTGCAAGGCACGCTCCCTGTGCAATCAGGGGGTCACAGCCGCTGCGTAATATCATTGCGCCTGCTGCACCCATGGTACGGCAGCAAAGTCCCTTTATTATTACGCCAGAATGAGAGTATAGTTCCTAGCCATATTGGCCTAGAAAATCGCAACTTTTCATTTTCCGTCGGTCTTAGTACATGATGTAACTACAGAAGAGTCAAGTTTTAAAAAGGAAAAATATCTAAACTCTTTGGTCATTTTTTTGAGCGAGATGCTATTGGTCTCATCAGATTCAATGAACTATGCTAAGCTATGCTAAAAGTGGTACCGCCAGACCCGGGGATCAGCTGAATGGATTCGAAAACGGTAAAACTCAACTGTTTAACTCTAGGGGAGTTGGAAAATGAGCCTATTTTCAAAAAAAGTGTAGTGTTCCTTTAAGAGAGAGTGGGATCTTATGCTTTCAAAGTTAGCTCACTATCGCTATTGCTAGCCTCTCCGAAAATTGCCTACCCTACCTTCAAGTATTTTACTCATTCTAAATGTAGGCTCAAAGATGCAATAGTCCTTAATACCTGAGAGACACACGAGTGAAAAACAACAAATAGTTGATTTGTGAGGAGATAAATCACGTTTTATTTTCTAAAAAAATCCTCAAAATTGCAATAAATCAAGGTCAACAGAACAGCCTTGTAAGCGTCTAAAGATAAACAGCTCAAAAAGGGCACACGTTAACCAATATCCTTCAAAAAGGTCTCCAGTATAACGAATAAATAAAGTAGTGTGGAGTAAAATTAAATAGTCAAAGCCTGCTTGCACTGGACGTGCTGGTTTTGGCAAGGATTTAGATGCCTGAATCACACAAAAAAATGTCATATTAAATATCACAGCAAGTGTCATTTATTGGAAAGAAAGGCACTTTACACACAAAAACCTTTGAGTAGTTGGTAGCACTTTAAGGTTTGTTAACATTAATCTAGTAGCCTATTAACATGAACTAACAATGAAAAAACTTCTAAAGCATTTACTATTCTTACTGTTAATTTCAACGTTTACCAATTCATCCAAATCAAAATTTTTATCTGTTAACATTATTTAATGAATATGAGCTAACATTAACAATAAACAGTTGTATTTTAACATTTTCAACAGAGATTTAAAATAAAACAACAGATCTAGTGTTGAAAATGAAGACAGTATTTTGTGTTTGTTTGTTTGTTTGGTTGGTTAGTGGAACATGTTAATGTGAGGATCTGTGTGAACTTCATATATCAATTAAAAATCACCAAATCACTGCGATGTCAGAAATGAAGAAAAGTGAAGAGAAAAGATTCTGCAGCATTTGAGATGCATAGATCTAATGAATCACATTCACACATTTATCCAAATACTTTTTGGGTTTTTTATTTGATAAACGGTGATGTTTCTGTTCTTGCCATGTGATTAGTTCAGGTTCTCTGCTTATTTTCTTTAATAAGTGGATGTTTTGGAATTGCTGAAATGAACATGAAAGAATCTAACAAATGAAACTTTACTAATGCTCTTGAGGGACTGTGAACTCATGCACTTAATTTTTTTCTCTTCATGCAATCCAACATTTCTTCACTTTTAAGTCCCATTGTTCGACAAGATTGAAAAATATAGAGGAACACTTTGAGTTGTTTTGGAAGTGAACTGGTCTGAATGAAAGACGAGTGATTAGAAACAGTTCTGCCTGGAAACGACACAACACTATCAGATGTCTCTGAGACTCGGCTATTGTCTGAATGCCATTGTTTTCAAACGTTTTTAATAAATGTAGTGTAATGTGGAGGGCAGAGACACTATTGTTTTTCCACTTCAGTGCAATATGAATATTTTCAACAACCTTCACCTCTATAAACCAAGCTTCATAGCATGTTCTGGCATTTAGTTGTTCTGTTGTGGTGGCATTGAGTTTATTCGGTTAAAGTATCCAATAAGAATCGCTCTAAAAGCATTTTAAAAAAGCATTTTTTAATAAACCAAGCAAAACTGCAAAAGAAGTTCACAGTGATCATCCTGCATTTTTCATTGTATGGAAAAAAGCAGATGTAACATTTACATTTATTCATTTAGAAGACCATTTTACAAATGAGGACTACAAGAAATCTATTCATCCTGAGGAAATAACATTGTCTATAGATATTATATCCTGCCTAGGAAATTGACATCTTCACCCTTTATTCAAGTATTATAAATAAATAAATAAAGTGTAGTTGTAGAGTTGTGTTTGTCGTCAATTGTTATATTTGTGATAATGAAACATGCAACATGCCAAATTGTGCAGACATCATTTTTGGCCAGGCTGTCAAAGAAATTATAAACGTGCAAAAATGAGGGAGAACAAATGAAATATTAATAACTAAGGTAAAATACTGAGGTTCATTATTAGTTCATGTTAACTAATGTAGTTAACTAATATTTAACTAATGAACCTTATTGTAAAGTGTTACCATAACTGATTATGCTGTAGTCACTGTATGCTTTTTCCCGTAAGCTTTATATGTATAATATATCAGTTTGCAGCACTGGTAACATTTTACCTATAACAATGGTCTACAATTTTTTTTAAAAAGATGTTTGCTTCAGAGATAAAATGTGCTACTTATTATGTATTATGATGTGCTGAATTCAAATATGACAGTAAATGTCAGTAAATGACAGTAAAAACTTGTCTCTTGTATTCATTAAATGGACCTTCTCTTGTCACTGTCCAGCAATAGTTTACAAGCATTGATGGGCTCCACAAGTTATCTGCACTGTTCACACAAGTACGAGGCATCTCTGCTCACGTCGGCTACACAGTAATGTGTCCCTTTGCAAAATCAAACACTGACAAAGACAGCACAACAGTGTAATGGATTATAGTCCTTCACGTCTATTGCGATCTCAGAATTCTGGCCAGTTGATAATACCTAGAATATCAAAATCAACTGCAGGCGGTAGATCCTTTTCCTATTTAGCACCTAAACTTTGGAACAGTCTTCCTATCACTGTTCAGGAAGCAGACACACTCTGTCAGTTTAAATCTAGACTAAAAACACATCTGTTTAAACTTGCATACACATAACACATTATCTACTTCTATAATTCAAATCATGTAAATTGTTAGGCTGCATAGATTAGGTCAGCTGGAACCAGGAACACTTCCCATAACACCTGATGTACTCGCTACATCATAAGAAGAATGGCGTCTATGCTAATATTAGTCTCTCTCTCTGTTTATCCTGAGGTTTGCCGCAGTCAGATCCAGGCCGTATCCAGATGAGATGAAGGACGTGCATCTAGACATGACGATAACGCAGCCCTGACGTTTCAACTAAACTATCCCCTGCGAAGGCCCATTTCCCTTTCCTTTCCTTATGTATAGATAAAACGTTATCAAAATTATTCCAGTTCGCATAGATCTGTCTGAATTGCACAACTAATTTTTCTGTATTATGCGGACCAGACAAGTAATTTGGCAAATATCACTTTTTTAAAAAAAGAGACCAAGCTTCTGCGCACATACACACTCAAACACACAAACCTCTATAGGTTTATACACTAAACATGTAAATGACTGGCAAGAATGCATTAAAGGCATTGGGTTTTCAGTAGGAAAGGTGTCATTTAAGCAGCCCCTAAAGTAATAATTAACAATTTTTACAACGAAAGTGATTCAATCAAAAAACAACTTTAGCTCGATAAGAATTTTCCTATTGTCACTGTGAAGCTGCTTTGAAACAATATGTATTGTGAAAAGCGCTATATAAATGAAGATGACTTGACTTGACTTGACTATGACAGGGATGCAGAACTCAGTTCCTGGAGGGCCACAGTCCTGCAGTTTAGTCAAAGCCACTTGAAGGCAAGCCTACAAAAAGTGTAATGCTTGCTAACGCTGCAATACACAGGAAAGGAGACAAGAGGCTTTTTTTTTAATGGATATCAATGGACGAGAGGCTTAACTACACTGAATAAACTGCTTTTGAGATGTAAGAGCTTATTTAATGGATCGACAGCCCATCAGCTAATCTTCAATATGCTCTTAAACATTTGTTTTGGATTTATGTATTTTTAGAGTTTACACAGAAAAAAATGTTTTATAAGAGAAGTCACGGACAAATGAGACCGGTATGATTCAGTTTATGGCACTTCTCATTCATTTTTATGGTATCCGCAAACAGTTATTTACTGTCGCACAAATCTGAACGAAGTTCATTGGCGTCAAGGCTGTAATGTGATTGGTTACCAATGCATATGAAAGCCGTTACGCTTTCTCCAATGGTAGAGCCACGGACCCTCGCAGGGTGTCCCATTTGTCAATTTTAGGCTTCAGAAGGGTGCTCACGAGCACCCCCTTTGTGGCCGATATGCGCCCTCGATGCACTGGTGCGAGCAGACTTCTTCCCGACAGTCAAAGTGTTGTTAAGTCATGAAAGTGCGGACTCATAGGAAGACCACGAGTGTTTAGCGTGCCATTTGGGACAGGGCCATTGTGTGTTGGAGCAGGGCTGGAACTGAACTCTGCAGGCCCTCCAGAATTGAGTTTTGCACCCCTGCTGTATGATTTCTAGAGCTGACATAGTCTGATGAGTCCCATTTACTTTTACATCACGTGGACCACCATGTATGTGTGCACCATGATGGTACAAGGATCACTGTGTCAGTGTGATGCTGTTGACAATGTTGTGCTGACAAACCCTGCAAAACCTAAACATTGTTGCAGACCTGCGCTGCATCCAAAATTGCATATTTCTCTACTATATGGTATGAGAAAAACAGTATGCGAAGAGAGTAGTGTGTCCGAATTCATAGTATTCAAAAAACAGTAGGCGAAAAGTACTTACTACTTCCGGCGAGATTCTGAAGTGCGCACAATGGACACTTCACTATCCCATGAGGCCACAGGAGAGGATTTGTGAATGGAGTTGAAGGGACGTAACTGACGCTGGTAGGTCATGTGACAGTAAAAACATGGCGGATGTAGTACGTCTAGATTTCATTCAAAATACATGCATTCGTACTATGTAGAAAATACTTTTTCAACAGTCGTAAAGTAAATTTAAATTCAAATGTAGTACCTACTCAGTATGCGATTTCGGACGCAGCTCAGGTTTACCCCTTCAACAGTGTTCCCTGGTAGAAGTGGCCTCTTTCAGCAGGATAATGCACCTGCCACACTGCACACATTGTTCAGGAATGGTTTGATGAACAAGATGAAGAGTTCAAGGTGTTGCCCTCTATAAATTCCCCAGATCTCAATACAACTGAGCATCTGTGGGATGTGCTGGACCAACAAGTTCGACCCATGACAGCTCCACCTCACAACCTACTGGACTTGAAGGAACTGCTGATAATTTCTTGGTGCCAGAAACCACAGGACACCTTCAGAGGTCTTTTAGAGTTAATGCTTTGGCAAGTTGGCACTGTTTTGGCAGCATGTGGATGACCAACAAGGTGGTCATAATGTTTTGGCTCATTGTGTATTAAACAGGATTTTAATCCATTGTCCCATGTTTCTTAGTCATGTAAACATCAAAGGACATTCAGAAACAAGACCAAAGCAAACATCAAAAATGGTCAAATGAGGCCATAAACACATTTGCCAGAATGAGTTACTGTCAATTGGACATTTCCTTCCCGAGCTGGAAAAGAAAAAAAAAATATTTTTGTCTGACCAAGTCTGGCTCCAAGAGTCGGCCATGACCAAAATCAAATCCAAAACATCTTTCACAATAATAAAATCGATAGCGATTCTAAATTTAAACATATTGCATATGGTGACATCGAAAAGCACTGTATAACATATATGGTAAATGTCTGAAAATGCATTGTTACAATGGCACATGTCTAAAAATCAATCACTGTACTGCCAGTACTTTTTGTAAAGGAATTAGTTATCAATTGTATTTTTATTCTTTCACTACAGAGACAGATCTGTTTTACTCCTAATGTTTAAATATCCTCAGTGAACAGAAGGATAATTTGTTCCCCCCGTGTTTGGTTTGGACACTGCTGAATAGCATTGTATGATGCGTAGGAAATTAAAAATGCAGGGTTGTAATTTACAGGAGAGTGAGATGGATTTAAAGGCTCGTTTTGCTGCTCCACTTCCAAACTTCCAAATATGTCACAGCTGAATGAGAAGCAGCTTTTTTCTGGGCCGGCAGTGTGTCGGGCCGGGCGCTGCCAGCTCCCCTCTGTGCCAGTGTGCGATTGACCAGCAGGCAACACTATTTATCAGATCCAAATGTCATATAAGTCCTGCATCTGATTTTGTACTGTTAAATTACAGTGTAATTTCAATGTGTTTTATAAAAGGGAGGGCCGGGGTTACCAGCGCACTCTCGTCTGAAGAAGGGTTTGCTGAATGTAATTCTCAATTATTTAATTGGATCCTTCATGTCTAATATTACAAGAGGCTTGAGTCTCTGGTCAAGGAGGTTATATCACATCTGTTTCAATCTGTATTGTGTATTGTGCCTTCTTGAATGTTTTTCGTGCTTTGGCAGGGTTTAAAACTAAATGCTTGGATAAATCTTGCATACATCAACAGAGCAAAGTCTGGCATTTTCACTGGAGGATTCCGTTATGACATTTTGATTAAAAAATTATGAGGTCCAAACAAACAAACAAAAAAAAAAAAAAAAAAAAACACTATAGATGAATCATTCACGATAAGATATATAACATGCATTTATATGCAAAATTCAATAGATAAAATAGATTGAAATGAACAGACAACAATGTTCAAAGCCCATTTGCTGCAGAACATCTCCACCTATCCCGATAACATCATTATTTGCTGCTTCTTCATTTTTTTTTTTTTTTTTTTGCTGTAACCTTTATTACATTAATGTTGACCAGCATTAAATTACTACTGTATGTTAACAATTGCCAAGATTTGCATCACCTGATATACAGATATAGATATTTAAGTATTGGTTAATAGTCATTAAAACACATAAATCCACACTTTGGTGATGTCTGCCAAAAAAAAATATTAATTTCAAAGTTGGCACAAGTTATTTTATTTTGATGAAAGATTATGACTAATAAAATGATAATAAAAGCCCATTTTTGCCACATAAGGCAAACAAAAAATCATTATGATATAAAAAGTCAGTTATGAAATAAGTTCAAATTGTGACAAAAAAAACTACTGAAAAACGTTGTAATAAGATTTTTTTTTTTTTTTTACAAAAAGTAATTGTGATGACAAACAGTCATAAGTTTGACATAAGCGAAACTGACAATGACATGCAAAGTTGTAATTATAAGTCAAAATTATAATGACAAAAAGTCAAAACTGAGATAAAATGTAGAAATTATGAGATCATAATTATAAGTCATAATTTTGACTTTTTCATGTTAAAATTGTGACTTAGTATATAAAGTTATAATTACTTCTTATGTGGAGCAAACAACCAAACAAATAAAAAATATATTAAAATAAAATTATAATTATTTATTGCTATATATAATATGTATTATATTTTATTTTATCTTATTTAAGAAAGAGGGGACAACAATCAGCAGTAACACTTTATTTTGATGCTCCCCAACAGACATTATACTGAATATTAACTTTGCAAGTGCATGTCAACTTATTCTACTAACCCTAACCCTATACCCCAAACAGTCTACTAATACTCAGCTAATACTCTAATGAAAGTTAGTTGACATGTAGGTGCAGTGTTACTTAGATTAAAAATAAAGTGTAACCCATTCAGCATTTGTTATGCATGGCATATATCAAAATATACACTACCAGTCAAAAGTTTGCACACGGTAAGATTTTTAATGTTTTTAAAAGAAGTTTTGTCTGCTCACCAAGGCTGCATTTATTTAATTAAAAATACAGTAAAAACAGTAATATTATGAAATATTATTACAATTTAAAATAACTGTTTTCTGTTTGAATCTATTTTATAAACTAATTTATTCCTGTGATCAAAGCTGAATTTTCAGCATCATTACTCCAGTCTTCAGTGTTACATGATCCTTCAGAAATCATTCTAATATGCTGATTTGCTGCATAATAAACATTTATGATTATTATCAATGTTGAAAACAGTTGTGTACTTTTTTTTTCAGGATTCCTTGATGAATAGAAAGTTCAAAAGAACAGCATTTATCTGAAATACAAAGCTTTTGTAACATTATACACTACCGTTCAAAAGTTTGGGGTCAGCAAGAATTTTTATTTTTTTGAAAAGAAATTAAAGAAATTAATATTTTTATTCAGCAAGGATGCATTAAATCGATCAAAAGTGACAGTAAATACATTTATAATGTTACAAAAGATTATATTTCAAATAAATGCTGTTCTTTTGAACTTTCTATTCATCAAAGAATCCTGAAAAAAAAATATTGTACACAATTATTTTGTACAATTGTACACAATAAATGTTTCTTGAGCAGCAGATCAGCATATTAGAATGATTTCTGAAGGATCATGTGACACTGAAGACTGGAGTAATGATGCTGAAAATTCAGCTTTGATCACAGGAATAAATTACTTTATAAAATATATTCAAACAGAAAACAGTTATTTTAAATTGTAATAATATTTCACAATATTACTGTTTTTACTGTATTTTTAATTAAATAAATGCAGCTTTGGTGAGCAGACGAAACTTCTTTTAAAAATATTAAAAATCTTACCGTGTCCAAACTTTTGACTGGTAGTGTATGTTCTAGAAATAAGTCAACTGTCTGGGGCACTCAACTCAAATGTCATTCTCAGCACTAGGGCGCATGTTTCGTACAGAGGTTTTAGTGTATCCTGAACACATCCATCCCCCCATGGTCCGCCTCATGCAAAGCCATTTCATGAACACGTGACTGTGAACTGTGTGCCCGTGACATGAACCCAGAAAACCCTAGTGTGCTGTTCTCCAGTGACAGGTCGACCAGTCTTTGGCCTACCTGGCCTGGGACAAAGTGCCGGAGAGGGTCAGTGGCCCGCATCTGGGGACGTGAACCGGCTCTCATTTGTGGTCTTTGTGGTCTGTGGAACAAGTCCAGAACTATTGGGTTCCTCTTGTGACCGCCAAAGCTTGGCCCGCCTCACCTCAGACCGCTGCCAGTAAATAATATCTGCCTGTTATAATCATGAGAGACGCTTTGATGATGTTGAAACCTAATGCCAGACAATAGTGATGAATTGCATTTGTTAAACTAGATTTTTACATTTTGACAAGTTTGATCACTTATAAAAGTAACATCACACCTCTCTTTAACAAGCAGCATGAAACCCCCCCAAAAATATGAGCTACATATTATGATGCTTTCCTCAGAAAAAGTAGCATGCACTTATAAAGCACCATCAAGTTTAGCTTAGTGTGTCCAGTAGGTGGCGCTATTGTCCTAGTCAGAACATCCTGACATTGTCCTTCGATGCATGTGGTGACTGGGTTCAGCCAAGCTCTTAAACTTTTATCTGTGTGTAAAATATCTCATGAAAATATTATTTCACCGTGTCAGCAATGTATTATGTTAATTCTGAACAAAAGAAAACTGATGGGCAACGTTTCAACAGGCATGCAGCGTTTTATGGGTATTAATTAAACTTTCAACGAGCAGTTTAGTTGCTTTTGAAGAAACAATCTGAATGTTTTCCAAGTCAACTCTGCTGGCTCGTTTGATTTTGATCTCGTAAACACAGATGAAAGTGACTGCACCACTAGATCTAGTCGACGCTTCACTTATCACTCGAATAGTCAAACAACACACCACTGTCTTTTAGGTAACATATAAATCATTTAAAATAACCTTTATAATGCAATAATTTCATCTTTAAGATATTATTCTGGAACAAGACTTCAGTAATCAATGAGCAGTCCAGTAAGTTTTAGTGTACATCTGGAATCTGTATTATGACGTGTTCTCTGTTGTGAAGCCAAATACAATTTGCTACATTGTGGACAATACTTCCTACATTAAATAAACAGCTAGGAACTCCAATAATTTTGAAGGACTCTAAAAGACCAGCACATCCAGAAACGCTGGACTGGTTAACCAAAACGGACGGCCACAAGAGCATACAAACAAGCAATAATCAGCATTCTGATATAACCAACCACAAGCCAGCACCGGCAGTGAAAACACAGTTAAACCCTCAACACAGCTGTAAAATAGACTTAAAACTACTTAATGGAAGTGTTAGCCTCAAAATGACATTCCCCATTTTGGGAATAACATACTTGGTGTCGTTGAGCTGTGTGGTCTTTGCTTCCTGCACCCTTACAGGGCAACATTTGGGTTAGTCGAGAGGGTCTGTGGCGAATGCTGGAGGCTGGTGGTCAGAACTGCAACGGAAACGTGCTCTGTTACACACAAACACACGCGCGCCTTTTCCTTAAGCTGTGCTTCCAGGAGCGGAAAAGCGTCCGCGCAGAGAGACGCATAGATTTGAGTCTGTCTGTACGCGCGTACTCCTCTGCCAGCACTGGCAGATTTACCAGGTTTAATCATGTAAATCACCTCCATCACACTCCCCTGATTTGAATATCTGAAAATATTGTCTGCGTCGTAATGGATCTTCAATATGTTCACACTATTTTATGGCTGCATTTGGAAAGCGCGTGCGTTTTTTGCGAGAAGTGTCTTGATGTATTAGGTAGATGAAATGAATACAACTCATTCACGGGACATGTAGACTCCAAGATGTGAAAAACACACTGTGTTCAAATGTAAACACATGAAAACATATATTTGTTCTGATATGAAATATGCTGAGTCTACATGGCTTGAACTCTCATTGTGGGTATTTAAGAAAACAACGTCTTAAAATACACGTTCTCTGTTTCTGCTGAAGTCATCATTGCTGGGAAAACGCGAGTTTCACTTGCCATTTATAATTACCAAGATGTAAATCTAATACAATTTATACAATCAATGTAACTGTATTTAACAAAATGTCAAAAGCCTAAACATGTCCACTGGAAACCAGATGGGCTTTTGTTTTATTTTTATTATTATTTTTATTATTTATACTTGACAGCTATTATCAACCCAGGGTCATCATTAAAGACCTAATAAATCAGAACTTACGATTTGTTAATGTCTATTAGCTAATGTCTATTAACTCATCTATATGCTAGTATAATTATAACCTTCCACTTTTAGCAGACATTCACATTTAAATTAATAATAATAAAAAAAGTCTTTCTGATCCAGGAATACAGATCAACAATACCGATTACTCATTTTGCAAGTATACTTGTACATTTCTTTTTATAAAAATGAATATATTTAAATCGTAATATAAAAAAAAAATTATATATATATATAGAATACCTTAGAATACTAATAAAAATGTATTAAATTACATGTATTATTCATCAAATATATTTAGGTATATATTAATTCTATTAAATAATTATTGCACAATTTATATGAAGTATAAAAATATTTATAAAAATTATAAATACAGTAATATACAATAATTTTATCTATCTGTATATAAAAGTATTTAATATTCACAATATACAGTTAATATTTAATACATTTAATTGTATAATAATAATATTAAATAATTATTATTCAATATAAAAATATAAAAAATATTTATAATTCTAAATACAATATAGTTGTAACATACTGCTCCGAGACTTGAAGGTTGAGGATCCAAACGCAGTTTATTGAAAAGGGTAATCCACAATCGAAATCCAATGTACAGGCAAAGGTCAAAACACAGGCAGGCAATCCAAAAAAACAAACACAAAACAAGGCAGGGTACACAGGCAAAGGGAAATCCAGGACACAGGGCAGAATAAACCAAGACAAAGGAAAACAAGATACGGAGAACCAGAGAAATGCTCAGAATTGCAGAGTTACACGTACACTACTTCGCAGGGAATGAGTGAGTGAACCAGACTTATATAGGCAGAGTTAACAAGGCTAATGAGCTAAACGAGGTAATGCGGTAACAAGGGGGTGTGGTCTAATGAGTGCCCATAGAAACAAACAAGTGAGCAGAGTGGCAGGGAAACATGGTGAACAAACAAAGGAGACACAGGGAACACAGATAGGGATCGTGACATAACCCCCTCCTAAGGAGAGGTTTCCAGATGCACCTAACAAGAAGTCCAGGGAGGCAGGGCGGAGGTGAACAAGCCTGGGTGGTTTAGGCTGTGCAGGTGGCCAGGCAAACAGGCTTGAGGACCCCTACGGTGGAGCAGACGACCACCACAGCAGCGCAGACGAGCTTGAAGACCCCCACGGCGGAGCAGACGACCACCACAGCAGTGCATATGGGCTTGAAGACCCCCATGGCGGAGCAGACGACCAACACGGCAGTGCAGATGGGCTTGAAGACAACGGGCTTGAAGACCACCACATCAGTGCAGATGGGCTTGAAGATCTCCATGGCGGAGCAGATCACCATCACGGCAGTGCAGACGGGCTTGAAAATCTCCATGGCGGAGCAGACGACCTCCAGGGCAGATCTGGCAACACTGGAAACCATCATGGATGATCAGATAAAACTGAAACATGAAGCACAGAGAGGTTAGTGTTGGCCACTAGGGCTGTAACAGGCCAGGCAGTGAGCACAGGAACACCCTCCTCTGTGGTCGTAACATGGCAGACAGGGAGTTCATAGGTCACAAGGCTGGGCTCTGGGACAGAAGCGATCTCTGGAGTGGACTCATGGTCTGAGGTAGACTGAGGTGGATTCGCAGACTGGAGCAGTCTCTGGAGCGGATTCATGAACTGAAGCTGTCTCTGGAGCAGATTCATGGACTGGTGCGGGCTCTGAAGCAGACTGAAGGACTGGAGTGGGCTCTGGAGCAGCTTCATGGGCTGGAGGGCAGTGTGCGGCCCAAACACACAAAATGGCCATAGCCGTAATGGGAAGTAACAAGGACAAGGGAATGACCTCTGGGACGGACAGCGCAGGCACTGGCAGGCTTGAGAATGCTGAGGTAAGTGGGTTAGATGGCGCTGGTCTAGGGATGCTGGCTGCACGTCAGCGGTGTATCCTCCAGACTTGAAGCCAGTCTCCAGAGCTTAGAGGAAGCCTGAACGGCTTCATGTGCACAGATGTGGCGTCCATGACGGCTGAAGACTCTGACGAGGCAGCCATCTTGTCCGAAGACACAGGTTGTAGCGTCCATTTTGTCCGAAGACACAGGCGGAGCGGCCATTTTGACAGAAGACACAGGCAGAGCGGCCATCTTGTCTGAAGACACAGGCAGAGCGGCTATCTTGTCTGAAGACACAGGCTTGGTGGCCATCTTGATCGGGGACTCTGGTATGACAGCCATGTTGTGAACAGACTCTAGAGTGAACTGGCTTTGGTGCAGAAACTACAGGGCAGGAAAGTACATATAACACAGGGCTAGCGATCATCAGAACTGGGCATGCTAGTGACTGTGATGGTCCATGGCCACTGGAGCTTGGTGTGTACTGCCCCTCCCCAAAAAATGTTTAGGGGAAGAATCCTCCTCCATCTTCCCAACAGTAGAGCATAGTCCAGAAACTCAATGAGTGACCCTCGAGGACCATCACAGATAAGCTTAGATTGATAATATTCATTAAGTCAATAACAGAAGAAGTCTATGAGAGCATAGTCTGGAAGGTTAGAGAAATTGGCAATGTTCAAAAAGTCCTGGATGTGGTCCTCGAGAGATGGGCGTAGGCGGATGATCTGAACTTCTGGATCCATAGCTGGCAAAGCATTCTGTAACGTACTGCTCTGAGACTTGAAGGTTGAGGATCCAAACGCAGTTTATTAAAAGGGTAATCCACAATCGTAATCCAATGTACAGGCAAAGGAATAACAGTGCAAATTTGCTGTCCCCTCAAAATAACTCAACACACAGCCATTAATGTCTAAACCGCTGGCTAAAAGTGAGTACACCCCTAAGTGAAAATGTCCAAATTGGGCCCAAAGTGTCAATATTCTGTGTGGCCACCATTATTTTCCAGCACTGCCTTAACCCTCTTGGGCATGGAGTTCACCAGAGCTTCACAGGTTGCCACTGGAGTCCTCTTCAACTCCTCAATGACGACATCATGGAGCTGGTGGATGTTAGAGACCTTGCGCTCCTCCACCTTCCAGCTGAGGATGCCCCACAGATGCTCAATAGGGTTTAGGTCTGGAGACATTCTTTAGCAAGGCAGTGGTCATCTTGGAGGTATGTTTGGGGTCGTTATCATGTTGGAATACTGCCCTGCGGCCCAGTCTCCGAAGGGAGGGGATCATGCTCTGCTTCAGTATGTCACAGTATATGTTCCCATTCATGGTTCCCTCAATGAACTGTAGCTCCCCAGTGCGGGCAGCACTCATGCAGCCCCAGACCATGACACTCCCACCACCATGCTTGACTGTAGGCAAGACACACTTGTCTTTGTACTCCTCACCTGGTTGCCGCCACACACGCTTGACACCATCTGAACCAAATAAGTTTATCTTGATCTCATCAGACCACAGGACATGGTTCCAGTAATCTATGTCCTTAGTCTGCTTGTCTTCAGCAAACTGTTTGCGGGCTTTCTTGTGCATCATCTTCCTTCTGGGATGACAGCCATGCAGACCAATTTGATGCAGTGTGCGGCATATGGTCTGAGCACTGATAGACTGACCCCCCACCCCTTCAACCTCTGCAGCAATGCTGGCAGCACTCATATGTCTATTTCCCAAACACAACCTCTGGATATGATGCTGAGCACGTGCACTCAACTTCTTTGGTCGACCATGGCGAGGCCTGTTCTGAGTGAAACCTGTCCTGTTAAACCGCTGTATGGTCTTGGCCACCGTGCTGCAGCTCAGTTTCAGGGTCTTGGTAATCTTCTTATAGCCTACGGCATCTTTATGTAGAGCAACAAATCTTTTTTTCAGATCCTCAGAGAGTTCTTTGCCATGAGGTGTCATGTTGAACTTCCAGTGACCAGTATGAGAGAGTGAGAGCGATAACACCAAATTTAACACACCTGCTCCCCATTCACACCTGAGACCTTGTAACACTAATGAGTCACATGACACCAGGGAGAGAAAATGGCTAATTGGGCCCAGTTTGGACATTTTTACATAGGGGTGTACTCACTTTGTGTTGTGTTGAATTATTTTGAGGGGACAGCAAATTTACACTGTTATACAAGCTGTACACTCACTACTTTACATTATAGCAAAGTGTCATTTCTTCAGTGTTGTATATATATATAAACTGTACTTTACTTTTTATTTAATAAATAATATATTGTATTATTATAAATATTTTATATTTTGTACTAATTGAACAATAATTATGGTTACATTGTAGTTACTCAAATGGTATGGTTGCAAAGCTGAAACTTAAAGGAATTGACGGAAGGGCACCACCAGGAGTGGAGCCTGCGGCTTAATTCGACTCAACACGGGAAACCTCACCCGGCCCGGACACGGAAAGGATTGACAGATTGAAAGCTCTTTCTCGATTTTTAGTGAAGTATATGTAGTAACGTGTAACAACATCACCTTAAAATAAAGTGTTACCTTAATTATTTAATAGAATATAAACTTAAATAGATTTTATAAATAACAAATGTAATTTCATACATTAGTATTCTAAGAATATATCTAATATATAGGATATAAATGAATATATTCACTTTTATAAAAAGCAACTGTACAAATTGAACACATATGGAATTTGCATTGCTTCATTAAATATTTTGTTCCAACCAATGTTTCATTTTTGTTTCAATAATGAATAGCCTATACAACTATTAGCTAATGGATAAATAATGACATGTAAAATTATTACAAATTGCTAAAGTTCTTATACTTCTACACAAAATATTTTATTAAGTATATAAGCTCCCAGCAGAGACAGCTCAAACATGTGGTTAACATCCATCATGTATCGGATGATGAGAGGTTTTGATGTTAATGGGTGGGGATGAGTAGGGTGGAGTGTGAGCTTGGCTTCATACGATCTGATCTAGAGACCACTGAAGAGTCTGAGTTTAGCCAGCGCCACACCGCAGCCAGAGCAAACAACCGCCTGTCATTACAACAGCCAGACACACAGAGGACATGAAACCGTCTGTCTGAGAATAAGGCTCCAGTACATTTAGGTAGATGCTTTAAGCAAAGAATAGTTAGTGGTGAATGAGGGACACAAGCCATATCTACAGGCCAGAATATCAGACTTGATAATAGGAAACACTCTATAGCAACCACCCAAGTTTGTTGTTATTGTTACAGTTATCGTCTTTGGTGTGTACAGGCCTTAAAAGTGTTGAATCATGCTGTGTCATAAATGCACACGACTTCAATTGGTGGACAAGAGCTGTTAATCATATGAAGCAACACATACTGTACAGTCTGAAGGCCAGGATCTCCTGCTGCTTCAGAGGAGGTCAGTGAGCCAGGAGAAATCTCCTAAATGATTCACATTACTTACTCTGATTCATGTTACTGTTAATTTTATGTGCAGCTAATTTTAAACATCTACAGATGAGTAGTTTCATTTTTATATGAGGATTAAACATTGTTTAATGAGAAACATTTCAGTATAATTAATTCAGTGTGCTGTTTGTTACTTTGATGTTCATATCATAGTAGAGAAACTCACACGTGCTTCAGAAGAATCATGTTAATAAACACTGTTCTGTGAAAACAACATGAATAATATAATATGTTGTTAAGGAAGAAAAATTTATTAATATCCATTTCAGATGTGGTAGAAAAATATACAAATAAACATCAGCATAAACTGACAAACATGTAATTGCATTAGATGTTAAATTAACAAATTACAGTTATGGAATTAAAATTCATAAGCTGAAACTTGTAGAATTTTTAACATGCAACATTCATGACCCGATTCATTTGGAACAGTATTCTAAAGTGAAAAGCATGATAACTACCTAATAATGACTGAAGTCATTGTAACAATTTGAGGTTTTTGTAAGGTATTGGATAGTAATTCCTTCTGACGGATTTGGTAACATGAGTCATTACTAGTGGGTCAATCTACCCTAATTTGTTTACTAATTTCTTAATTTAACATCTTATGCAATTACATGTTTGTCACCCACTATAAAGAGTTTTTTTCCAAGAAAGAATGTAGTTGTTTAAACTAGAAATCTGCAGTTTGTTTTTTAAAGGTACTGCCTATTTGTACACTGACGAGAACAATAGGGCTTTTCACACTGCGCTTAACCCCGGGTTATTGTTGCTCTAAACACCGCAGGGTAAAGGAATGTTTCACACTTGTAATTTAGCACCGCTTTTTACCTAGGGTTTTGAAACCCTGCTCCGGAGGGTGGCACCATTGTGGTGCCAAACTTATACAGTGTGAAACGATGCAGTGTTAGAATGTCACAACTAGATGCTTAGCAACCGACAACAAATCAAGTGCCAATATTCTTGTGCTTTGTGCAGTCACGGAAACACAGCACAATGTTGTTTCTGCGTATGATAGGAAAAATGTCAAACAACGATGGAAAATGCAAGAATTGGAGTGAAGAAGAGACGGTCATTCTTACCTTTATAGTTTGAAAAGTTCACTCAGAAAAAAACTTGATATTACAGTCAGCAATGTGTAATATGAGGACGTGCAATGCTAGAGCCTTTATGTAAACGTGCTGGTCAACGCAAAGTTGCGTTGTTTGTGCTCCATATGTGATAACATTGGTTTTGCTGTTAGACAGGACCGAGATATGCTGTTGTTGTAATGTTAGCTATAGCAACAGGACAGTTTTGAGTGTCATTGTTTGTCTGGAGCTGGTGCGCTACTGGCGGCTAACAACAAAATCTTGCTTGTGTATAATCTTGTGGACTGTATGTTCACCTTTTTATTCTTCCTTGTCGTTTGTTTGTCCTTTTCGCTTTATTTTTAGTGAAGCATTATTTTGCTTTGCTTCAGCTATGATAAAGAGACATCTACTCTTACACAGTGTCTACATTGGACGTGACCGTTGTGGCTCGCGTCGCTAAAAGCTAAAAGCTGTCTAAACTGGGCGCGACAAAGTGCCCATTGCAAAGCATTTGTCCTTTGTGTCAGTACATCATAAATAGAACGAGGCATCAGTTAACTGTCGGAGATTTCTTGCTCGCGACGCATCCAGTGTAGACAACGTTACTGATTATAATGGGTTCTATTGTCTTTTGTCGGGCGCTCGTGTCCGGTGTAGAAGACTCATGCTCATGCATTTTGGAGGCGGAGCAATAAAGGGAGGGGTGTGTTTGTTTGTGTTGATTTCAAATATCAACAGTGTTTCTCAGAAATTGCTTACTGCACCTTTAACCCCTTGAAAGGATGAAACATCAAAGATATTGCTTTCATTAGCACACAAGGACATGGCAAACTGATATATTATTTTACGAATTTGACTCGACCTAGAGAATAAAAACAGAATATATATATATATATATATATAGTACAATATTTTATTTGATTCAACATTGAATTTATTACACAAACTTTTAGGCTACAACAGCTATGATGATTTTTTTTTTTTTCAGAAGCTGCATCTGAATTGGTATTTAGATATATTTAAAGAGCAAAACAGACAGATTTTTGTAAAGATTTTAACTTTCATCTCAGAAATTATTATTTGTCATTAACCCCAATGCTGAACATCAACATATGTTTTCTAAAGTGAACATGTAACATGCTAACAGCGTTGCGGTGTTGCGCTCTGCAAATTCGAGCACATTTACGGTCCTCACAGACTAGTTAATCTACTGAAGGAGTTCTCAACATCACTTTAAACGGCCTGCCCCGAGACCACCTGTTTAAAGAAACAGAGGGTTGCTGAGTTTTTTTTTTTTTAAGGCTGTGGTCTGTTTCTTGTCAAGCATCAAGACACCCAGGTGCTCAGTGCTGTATTTGTGCTCTGGGCTTTTGGACGCAGCTACAGTTCAGTTTGGCAAACTACTTCGCAGAGGTGTCAAATATCGAGAAGCCGTTTCAAATGCCAAGCTAAGCAAAAATCCTCCTCCTTTCTGAAGAAAAGGTATGCTGTTCCATCTTGGCTGTTATTTTCGTATAATTAGTCAGGCTGTGGATGAAAAAACATATTCTTTGCCCCACATGCTTTGATAGTACTGGCTACCTCCAGGGTCCGTTCATTAGTGTGAGAACGGCACAGTATCATTATACGTGTCACCTCTTTGTTCATTTTGCAATTAGCCGTGTTCACGTTCGCATATTTTTACAAATCACCGATCCTTAAAATGAAATCAGTACTAAATCCTTTTCTTTATTAGTTTCCAAAAGCTTTATAAAGTACAGTTAAACACCAGGATAAGCTTGCTATTTATCCAATTTTTAATATTCATAATAAACACTGTTTAAAGCTGTAGCTACTTCACATAATATTTCAGTCACGCAAAACTGGATTTTTACTGTGATTTTTAAATACAAGCACTATTAAAGATTGCTTGACTTCACAAACACCACTAATAATCAAATTACACTCATCCAGGTGTAACATGTTAAATAACTGGCAGAATGATACATGTTATGGAAACATTATATATCAATATGAAGACTTCCCGAGAATTCCCTGGAATTCAATTATGTGGTAAATGTAAGTTAGATCAAATCGTTAGTTATATTTGGGATACCTATGTGGACTCTGATTACAACCAAAATATTAAACATTTAATTCCCCTCATGCATAATTAAAATAAAGCTTTTACCAAGACATCAATCTAGATGGTCATTAAACATGTCAATGGCATCAATGTATATTGGTCATTGAAGATTTGTGCCTAACACAGATGGCCATATCATGTATCCCATCATGCACTGGGGGACCACGCTCCTGGCTGGACTGTTCTCAGTGTTTATATCTGCACAGTCCGTTCTGCTCAAAGATCCTTATCAATCCTAGCTCTGTGAAAGACGGCTTTATTCAATAACTTCTGTGTAAATCACTCCACTATCGGCCACATCACTCCAAAACAGAGTGAAAGTATTTTAAAAGCCCGTTCTCATCTGTGACCCATTGAAAGCCCCGGACATGTTTATTAGATGGTCATGTGGCCCTCCATCCTGCTGTGTTTTGCTAAAGAGAGGAAGAATCCTCCGAAGGGACTCTCTCCTGGCTTGTTTCTAAACTAAGACTAGAAACATACAGTATGCAAGTAAGCAAATGCAGAATGCTTTGCGATTGCACTGTAAGTGCACAGTGCTGTTGTACATACTTAACGTGCAGTTTTGTAATACTGTGCAATGCAACAACACATTAAATCAAACTAAGCGTTCTTTAAAGCAGTCTTCATGTACTTACATAAAGCAGTAGTTCTCAACTGGTTTTACTCCATAATCCAGATTTTACAGCATGCATCTGATTTAGGGATACTAATTTTTATACTACACAGCAAATTAAAAAAAAAAAGATTTTCTTACTCAGTATTTTTGACACACATACACACAAAAAAATCTTATAAAAATTAAGTAAGTTGAAGCTTGAAACAAGAAAATATATTTGATAATGGGGTCAGAAATCATTTAATTGAAAAGGAAACAACTTGTTTTAAGCATAAAATAATTTAATTTAGATTTTTTCCCCAGAAAACAGCTTAGTCATTTTGCTTCACAAGTTTGATTTAAGAATGTTTGATATTCTTGACAAAAAAATAAATAAAAAAATACTAAGAAAGAATTTTTTTTGTTAAAATAAATTATACAATAAATTACATCAATGTTATATTAACAGTGTTATTAAATTCTTAGTGTGTTTAAAGGTTAACTTTAAGTGAGATGCAAAAACAAGGGAATTGCATGTACGAATAAATATACAATACTGACCAATGCTGATGAATAAAACATTTGGTCCCACTTTATATTAGGGACTGGTATTAAGATGCGTTTAGGTTGATTGGATCACAAGTGGCCAATGTTAAGTACAGGTGTAAACGGGGTCTAAAATGTTTTGAGCTTGTCCACTTTCAACCACTTTCAGATGTAGTCGAAAACGCATCTGACCAGATTGCTTTCCTAATGTAGATGCTCATGTGGTAGAATGCGTACGAACAACCAAAAAAGACCATCTACTCTCCACCTACTGACTTAATTCATAAACATTATGGGAAGTGTGCTAGCCAAGTGGATTTGAAGACCCAAGTTTGGTTTGAAGATGAAAAACGTACCAAGCACAATGTTCTCTCACCATTCCTGATTTCTAACACACAGTCACAGCATTAGGCGTGGTCATGCAGCTTTCAAAGCAGGAACATAAGCAATTTTATTTTGTCCATTAGATCGAAAGAGCTGAAAAAAAAAAAAAAAAAACAAACAAAAAAACATTTACCCGCCCACAGACTTGGAAGAAATCAGGACAGAAGTGGTTGAAAGTGGACAAAAGCTATGGATTAAAATACCAGGCGTAAATGGGTATGTGTCTGCCTCATCTACTTGTGATCCAATCGACCAGAACGTATCTTAATACCAGGTGTATACAGGGCCTCA
This sequence comes from Hypophthalmichthys nobilis, assembly GCA_037950665.1. NCBI lineage: Eukaryota > Metazoa > Chordata > Actinopteri > Cypriniformes > Xenocyprididae > Hypophthalmichthys > Hypophthalmichthys nobilis. Next base: position 7,021,504 of record CM075478.1, on the reverse strand, counting down.
GGTGTCTTTAACTACTATGTACTAACTTTCAAATTAATAATTTGTTACAATGCACTTATTATGTACATGCATGTTTTTTTACATTGTACTTACTATATTTACCTGCATGTAATTATCTGTAACTAATTTTTGTAATTACATCTATAATTATACTGTTGACCCTTCTGTTCCCTTTTAACCCAAAATGTGACCAAAAATTCTCTAATACTGGCTGACAACTGATATGGTATGACCATCCTCTCTGCCAAACGCTTCTTACGGGAGTCATGTAGAACTGTGAGGACGGAGACGTCAAAAACTTTTCCAGATTCTTCCCTGCACAATGCTCAATTCAGCCAGTTATTCTTAGGAACAGACAACATGACCTTACACAGAGCTCTGGTTGTGTTTGTTCGAGTTTGATATGTGACAGAGAGACCCCGGGTGGCTGGAACCTGCAGATCGTGAACTCTTTTGGGACATGACGTGCTGGACATGTGAAAATCCAGACACCTGCTCAGGAAGTCTGTCCTTCTCCCCGTCTGCCAGTCGCACAAGCTAGTTGATTTAGCCACTGAGGTGTGAAGCTCCAGTTGTCTGCTGTTGCTGCGTTCCTCTACATGAGTCACTTATGGGAAACTCGCACCCACACTGGGAAGAAGTGGTCTGGTAAAAGCGATTGTGCAGAGCCAGGCAGCGAGAAAGGGAAAGGACGCCCCTTTTCAAGAACTTACACATTTTATGAGCCCATAATTAAAGCCTTTTCAGCTTTTCCCAAGCGGCTTTCTGCCCCCCTTCGAGACTCCATATTAGTCAATACCTTTCCAAATGATTTATGAGGTTGTTGCAGGAATCTGCTTTGTGTTTCAGAGCTGAGCCGGCATTTAAAGACACTAGTCATAATCATGACCTCAACAACATCAAATGGGAATGTTCAAGAAATTATATTGCTCACTTCGCTTTGAGAAAGAGCACTAACGTTCAATCTAGACGGCTGTACTGCTGCCCAGATGATTGCGATGACTTCATGGCATCGTGAAGCTCCCGATTCAAGGGGCCAGACGCAACTGGAGACTACGTTCATCATTATTTCTTTCCCAGCTTCTCACATCTGTAGTCATACAGAAGTGCATAAGATGTCTTAAAACAACAACTAATTCGTAATCAGAATGAAAACTGACCTGCACAAACCATGTGGTTAATATCTGGCAGGCTGGAGTAATCTGTGATGTCCAAGGCCGACGGGAGCCACGGAGTCTGCTAAACATGGAAACGTATGAAGCTCGCAGAAAAGTCATGGTGAGACTTGGTGCATTTGAGCGCAAACCTAATAAAAGTCTGGTGCAGGAAGTGCTCCGTTCATTACTCAAAGCTTTTATTGGGTCCTTGATGGAGTTCATCCAAATCTGGGATTTCAGCTTGTCTCTGCAGTCCAACCACACTGAACTGAGATAATATTCTTTCTCCAACCATCTAAATGGCTAAATTAATATTTCTTGGTTTGAACAAACTTTGATCCTAAAGTATCTTGCAATATCTTATACTGGTGTTGTTGAGGACTTAAAGGATTAGTTCACTTTCAAATGAAAATTAGCCCAAGCTTTACTCACCCTCAAGCCATACTAGGTGTATATGACTTCCTTCTTTCTGATGAACACAATCATAGAAATATTAATAAATATCCTGACGCATCCGAACTTTATAATGGCACTATGCGTTACCAAATAAGTCTGAGCTGAAGAAAGTGTCTCCATCCACATCCATCCATCATAAACATTCCACTCGGCTCCAGAGGATTAATAAAGGCCTTCTGAAGTGAAGTGATGCGTTTGTGTAAAAAAAATAAAAATCCATATTTAACAAGTTATGAAGTAAAATATCTAGCTTCCGCCAGACCGCCTTCCATATTCTTCAAAAAGCTTATGCTGTACGTACTATGCCTTCCCTATTCAACTTGTGGAACTGATGTGATACCAGTTCAGTGTTTTTCCGTAATTTGAATATGAAAGGCGGTCTGGGGGAAGCTAGATATTTTACTTCTTAAGTTGTTAAATATGGATTTTTTTTATACACAAACACATCGCTTCGCTTCAGAAGGCATTTATTAACCCTCTGGAGCCGTGTGGAGTACGTTTATGATGAATGGATGTGGATAGAGACACTTTCTTCAGCTCAGACTTGTTTGGTAACGCGTGCTACCATTATAAAGCTTGGATGCGTCAGGATATTTATTAATATTTCTACAATTGTGTTCATCAGAAAGAAGAAAGTCATATACACCTAGGATGGCTTGAGGGTGAGTAAAGCTTGGGCTAATTTTCATTTGAAAGTGAACTAATCCTTTAATTTGACACTTGGCAGACAAATATATGTATATCAGTGGCGTTTCCTCAAAGGAGGCAGTTCCTCCTCAAAAAAATGGATGAGAAAATCAATATTACAAAAATAAAATAAAGCAAATATTACAAAATTTGACATTAAAACGTGTATAAATTTTTCTAAAGTAACACTGACCAACAGTAACACCTGCAGGTAAAGGTACAAGGGGAGTCTGTGTCTTTTGTGCCTCCCCTGAGCCCATTGAGTTTTAACAGACCCCTTAAAGTGTGTGGTGGGGGTAATTGAGAATGAATGGGGGAAAGTCAGATGAGAGGAGGCAATTCCTCCATCACACTATGACTGGATATGATTGATTAGGATTGGTTTGTGTTTATTTTCATGTGTGTTCATGAATCGTCTGAAGGAACAGCATTATGCCATTAATGGGAAGACTAAAAAAGTAAGTAAGCTCAGCCACTTAGACATCACCGCTTTATGTCACTTCAAAATCAAACTTGAAATGGCCTGAAAACATGATGACTGTGGGGGTTTTAGTGAGCAATGAAATTAAAGGTTATATATATATATATATATATATATATACACACACACACACACAGGTGCTGGTCATATAATTAGAATATCATCAAAAAAGTTGATTTATTTCACTAATTCCATTCAAAAAGTGAAACTTGTATATTATATTCATTCATTACACACAGACTGATATATTTCAAATGCTTATTTCTTTTAATTTTGATGATTATAACTGACAACTAAGGAAAATCCCAAATTCAGTATCTCAGAAAATTAGAATATTGTGAAAAGGTTCAATATTGAAGACACCTGGTGCCACACTCTAATCAGCTAATTAACTCAAAACACCTGCAAAGGCCTTTAAATGGTCTCTCAGTCTAGTTCTGTAGGCTACACAATCACGGGGAAGACTGCTGACTTGACAGTTGTCCAAAAGACGACCATTGACACCTTGCACAAGGAGGGCAAGACACAAAAGGTCATTGCAAAAGAGGCTGGCTGTTCACAGAGCTCTGTGTCCAAGCACATTAATAGAGAGGCGAAGGGAAGGAAAAGATTTGGTAGAAAAAAAGTGTACAAGCAATAGGGATAACCGCACCCTGGAGAGGACTGTGAAACAAAACCCATTCAAAAATGTGGGGGAGATTCACAAAGAGTGGACTGCAGCTGGAGTCAGTGCTTCAAGAACCACTACGCACAGACGTATGCAAGACATGGGTTTTAGCTGTCGCATTCCTTGTATCAAGCCACTGTTGAACAACAGACAGCGTCAGAAGCGTCTCGCCTGGGCTAAAGACAAAAAGGACTGGACTGCTGCTGAGTGGTCCAAAGTTATGTTCTCTGATGAAAGTAAATTTTGCATTTCCTTTGGAAATCAGGGTCCCAGAGTCTGGAGGAAGAGAGGAGAGGCACACAATCCACGTTGTTTGAGGTCCAGTGTAAAGTTTCCACAGTCAGTGATGGTTTGGGTTGCCATGTCATCTGCTGGTGTTGGTCCACTGTGTTTTCTGAGGTCCAAGGTCAACGCAGCCGTATACCAGGAAGTTTTAGAGCACTTCATGCTTCCTGCTGCTGACCAACTTTATGGAGATGCAAATTTCATTTTCCAACAGGACTTGGCACTTGCACACAGTGCCAAAGCTACCAGTACCTGGTTTAAGGACCATGGTATCCCTGTTCTTAATTGGCCAGCAAACTCGCCTGACCTTAACCCCATCGAAAATCTATGGGGTATTGTGAAGAGGAAGATGCGATATGCCAGACCCAACAATGCAGAAGAGCTGAAGGCCACTATCAGAGCAACCTGGGCTCTTATAACACCTGAGCAGTGCCACAGACTGATCGACTCCATGCCACGCCGCATTGCTGCTGTAATTCAGGCAAAAGGAGCCCCAACTAAGTATTGAGTGCTGTACATGCTCATACTTTTCATGTTCATACTTTTCAGTTGGCCAAGATTTCTAAAAATCCTTTCTTTGTATTGGTCTTAAGTAATATTCTAATTTTCTGAGATACTGAATTTGGGATTTTCCTTAGTTGTCAGTTATAATCATCAAAATTAAAAGAAATAAATATTTGAAATATATCAGTCTGTGTGTAATGAATGAATATAATATACAAGTTTCACTTTTTGAATGGAATTAGTGAAATAAATCAACTTTTTGATGATATTCTAATTATATGACCAGCACCTGTATATACACACACACATACATACATACACACACACACACATACATGTAATATTATGTTTGAATATAATATTTCAAACAAAAGCTGTTTTTTTATTATATTGAAAAAAATGTATCACAGTTTCCACAAAAATATGAAGCAGCACAACTGTTTTCAATATTGATAATAATATTGAAATTTAACATGAGCTGCAAATCAGCTTATCAGAATGATTTCTGAAGGATCATGTGACACTGAAGACTGGAGTAATGATGCTGAAAATTCAGCTTTGCATCACAGGAATTACACACACACACACACACACACACACGTGTATATATATATATATATATATATAGAGAGAGAGAGAGAGAGAGAGAGAGAACAGTTCTTTTTAATTTTAATAAAAAAAAATTCTCACTATTTTATGGTTTTACTGAAATGGATTAAATAAACGTAACTTTGCTGAGCTTAAGAGAATTTTCATAAAAATGTTTGAATGGTAGTGTATATATGTATAAGAGAAAAATCAAATAATAGTTTATTCGTAGTAATTACAAACATCTGAAAATCATTACTTGTGTGGATTTTTCAGCTTTGGTACTCACATTTCTGGGAGGGAGGGAGGGAGGGAGAGAGGAATATAAATGTTTCTAAAAATGAATAAAAGATGTAGAAAGCAGAAGAGAGATGCTTTCTGCATTCTTTCACATTTCAAAACAACAATTACACTGTCTCTGCTGGAGTCGTGTTGTTCTGTAGCTTGTTAAAGATTTCCATGTGAAATACTGTTTGCTGCAGGACAGCAGGCAACATTCTTCATTTCATATAGTGTCCAATAAATCAAACGCCCAATCGCTGCGATCACGACCCTTTCCTGCTCATAAAGACAGACACTGGGCTTTTGATGAGCGTCAGTGCTCCCCAAATAATGACTGTCTCCGATTTTATAGCCACTGCCGCCTGTGTGACAACACAATCCTGATCAGACACACACTGAGCGCTTATGACAGACACTCATCTGAATAGAGCAGATATTCATGGAACGAGAAAAATACTATTAAAAGAGCTGAATGTAATTATCATACAGCAGCCAATCAGCGCGTTTAATGTCTTGTATTCTGGGGATGACAGAACGCAAAGATCCTTCCAGATGAAATGAAACTGATCAGTAACTCAAGACTGCATTCAATTATCATAACATCATTCAGACCAGAGGAATAAAACTCTAATGTGACATTTAATAACATACTGAGGAAATTGCACATTATCTGAGACACTGTTGAGATGTTTTCAAGCATGAACTGGCAGGCTGTATGATTATTATATGTATTTGATTACTGTATATTTCAAACTCACCAGAAAGATCATCACTGGAAACAGTCATCAAATCCATCATGCACTTTGATGACAAAAAAAATCTGTGAATCACTTCTGAGATCATCGGAACTAAGAACAGCGGTTAGTTAAAGAAGCTCAGCTGAATTTGACAAGTTAAGGTAGTTGAAAGCATTAAAAATATACTTCAAACACATATTCTGTTATATCATGTACTCACCATCATAATGTTTCTGTGAAACACAACAGGAGATGTTTTGAAGATACTGCTCTTTTACCAATAAAAATGTAGATGAGATTTCATAGCTGTTGTCTTAGGACAGCTTAGTTCTTAGGACAACTTTGATGAACTTTTTGATCCACTTCAAATGTTGACTACTGTATATTATATATATATATATATATATATATATATATATATATATATATATATATATATATATATATATATATAAAAATGAAAAATTAAAGAATTAGTTGACTTTCAAATGAAAAATAGCCCAAGCTTTACTCACCCTCAAGTACATTTATGATGGATGGATGTGGCTTACTCATTGATCCCGTTCACTGCCATTATAAAGCTTGGATGAGTCAGGATATTTGTTAATATTTCTCTGATTGAGTTCATCAGAAAGAAGAAGGTCGTATACAACTAGGATGGCTTGAGGGTGAGTAAAGCTTGGGGTAATTTTCATTTGAAAGTGAACTAATCCTTTAACTTGAGTAATAAATTTACTTTTGCTATTGTTAAATAAATGTTTAGTGATATCTTCCAAAGAGTTCTGAATTTGAGCAATTTTTTTTCTATATATCGTTGATATGACAACTAATAAGTACGCTAAGTTTCATCATTCTAGCATGTGTTGAAGTATTTAAACCATGTGTGTTACAACTAACCCTGCGTTAGGTTGTGCCCCGCTCTCCACTATGCTTTTTTGCACAAAACAAATAAAAAAATAAATGTACCTTAAATGGTAGAATAATGCATATACAGTACAAATGATAATATGGGGTTACTAAGGAAAGGAGATGAATTTTGAGCAAAGTTTTAAAGCTACTGTATGAGGAACAAGAACACGTTCTTTAAAGGAACGACTGTTAGATATAAAGACTTCTGTGTGACACTGCAAATAACTAAACTCAAGTAATTAAAGGGGTGTTCAAATGTCTATTAGATGTCTCTGTTAGACGTATCCAAAACTGGGTTTGCAAGACCTGAATGGTTAAACAAGATGTTTGAGACACAGAAGATATGTTTAAATCATGTTTACACTGCAAAAAGTAAAATACTTAATTATTTTTTTCCCAGTACAAATATTTAAACATTCTTAAATCAAGATACATTTACTTGAGAAGGATATTTTAGGGGGGAAATAAATAAATAAACACTTAAAATGGAAAACAAGTTAACTTTTCGACCCCATACAGACATATTGTCTTGTTTTAAGCATAAACAATTAATTTTGACACATTTTTCCACAAAACAAGATTATTATCTTAAGTCATTTTCCTTCTGAGATAAATGTATCTTGATTTGAGAATGTTTAGATGTTTATAACGGGAAACAGGACAAAATACTAAGTAAGAAAGCCCCCCCCGCATATCAAACAGATCCCCTCAGTTTTCAATCTTTGGTCATGAACATAATGGGATTAAAGGTGATTAAATGTACCTGAGTCAGAAAGCAGCCACTCAGAGCTTCGGTTTCTGTCCGTCTCTCATGTGCAGCTGTTTATTTTCACAGTTCTGCTGTGACATTTTCTTTCTGTCACGTCTGTCAACTCTCATTAGAGCGTGGCCGCTGCCACTGTGCTGGCGTCTGCGAGCGGCCCACTGTAAACTGATCATGCTCACGGCCTGAAACCAACAAAGATCCAGTGATGCATGTCTTTTATCACTCTTGGCTGCTCAATGCTTCATTTATGTGTGCACATGCATGCAGCGAGATGCCGAACGCTCAGATTGCACAGTTTACATAACACTTATGTTCCCCTTCACATGGTGCACAGTTCACACGTGACAAACTGCACAGCTCATGCAGGTCGGCCATGTTCATTGATGATCATGTACATTCAGGTTAACACTTTCTAAGAGGCCTGCAACTTTCCTTAAAAAAATTGTATTCACACTTACAACACATGACAATACACAAGGCATCAACAAGAAATTAAAACACAAAATTACAGATCCCACTGTGCAAGAAAAGCCTCTGAAAGAACTTTCCAGGAATGATTGATGACTTGCGGTGTTGAGCATGCATTTTAATATATACATTTTTCAACTGTAGTCTTTTAAAAAGGCATCTGAAATAATAAACTAAGTGCAATGTAGTGTTGTCAAAAATATAGATTTTTTGATACATATCGATACTGAAATACCTGAAAAGCTTCCAATACTCATTTTTCGCAGAATAGACATGATACCAGCTGCGCTTTCTCACTCTCTCTCATCTCTCCGACAGCGAGTTGAAACACTAACCCGCCTCCCCTCACTCACTAGTTTTATGAATGTTGGCGTTACAGGGCTTGAATTTTGCGTGATGGGCATAATATTTTATGCAAATATTTTACTCATTTCCACAGATTTTGTGCTTACAAAGTCATGCCCAAAGTGCGCGCACATAAAGCTGCCTCTCAGTATTAAATTGAGTTGTTGTTTTTTTTTCACTGCTTATTGCGCTTAAACAGTCAAATACATACAAATAAAACGCCAGTCTCGGCAAGTATTCATGTAAACACAGTCAGTTATGTTTTAAGTGAACTTAAACAATTGAGAAAGAAAACGCACGTGTAACAGTATAATGGATCCATGCGTCAGGTCTTAAAGTCGCAGCAGATATAATTATTAATTATGAGATAATATTAAAAATATCTATATGCCAGTTTTCTCCCCATGGTATCGATGTTAAAATTGTGGCCAGTGAAAAGGTTGAGTGGCTAGCCACTAGCTACAGTGGCTACAGAGCAAAAAAGTTAATGTCAAGCCCTGATCATAATTATTAAAGGCATATGTTCCAATTAAACATGGCAGCTGTAATTTCATGTTTATTCGCATTTGACAGTAAAAGCTCAAAGTGTAGCTGAACTGTGGATGCTAGAAAACAGGACTGAATGTCTGTTAATATAATACATCTGGCAGAAGCGTATGAATAATAAACAGTTGTTGAACACTGCAAACACACAATACAGCAGTGGAGAGTGGTGCCATGCTTTATTGAGCTTAAATAACGGTTCTTACTTCGTTTTACTTGCGGTTGATAACCATAAACGCTTCAGGTTTGGGATATAAAGGATCTGCTTTGCTTGTTGGCGCTTGAATGGTTGAAAGGTTTACAGAAGAAATGTAATTTGGGAATGGGAAACATGATGTAAAGCAGGTGCTTATGATTTCATATTCATAAACAAGCAATATTTCTTCAGTCTAAAATCTCCAGTGGAGCTTCCTGTAAAGATTGTATTACAGCACTAAACACATTTGCTCATTACATCTTTAATGTTCTGTGAAGCCTGTATATATAATGCATTATACCCATATTTATAATGTATTATAATCAGATCTTGTTATAAATGATTGTAACCACAGATACTAGATTTTTACATTTTCTTAAGAAGTGTTGTTTGCACATGCAAAACTCGCTGCCATGGCTAAGGTTATATTTTCTTAATGCATATTTAAAGCCTGACTGTAAACCAAACATTCACACTAACATTATAGCAACCGATTATTTGCAAAAGTCCGAGTGACTGTGCACGAGACTGACCGCATATCGTTTCCACAGCGATCTGGAATGAGAATCAGACGGAGGCGCATTGCTTTTACAGATAACCAGACTCTCGTGTCCTGTCTTCGGCAGCGAGCTATAACTCAAAGCAGCGATGACCTGACAAGCCCCGTATCCCGCCTGTGGAAGCACATCGGCTGTGACAGGCCGCACCTGTGGGATTCTGCTCCGGAAAAGGCTCATAAAGGACGGGCCGCGTGTGGCAGTGTCGCCAGGGAACCGCAGCCAGATTTCACATGTGCGAGTCTGTTTGACTCGTCTCTACCTGACGGAAAGCGCCGAGGGTCACAGCGGGGTCACAGCGAGCACACAGACTGCTGTATGGGGAACAGGTAATTTAAAGGGATAGTTCACCCAAAAATTATCCCATGATTTATTCACCCTCAAGCAATCCTAGGTGTATATGTCTATCTTCTTTCAGACGAACACAATAAGAGATATATTTAAAAAAAATATCCTTAAGGTTGATTTATACTTCTGCGTCGGACCTACGCGGAGCCTCTGCGCCGTAGGTTATGCGTCTGTTTTCATTTATACTTCTGCGTTGTTGTCCGCGTCGACGTGCATGCAGACCACTAGTGGGCAGTGTCCGAGGTCATGTTGAGTATCAAGGCAAAAGCCGAAGAAGAAGCAGCTTGTCATGTACGTTGTCAGAGAAGCTTACAAATAGAAGCGGCAAATATGACTTTTGTTGCAGTGTGACTGCATGTGTCCCCTGAAACAGAGCGTTTTTCATTCCTATGCAGGGTTGCCGGGTTTTCACAACAAAACCCGCCCAATTACTCCTCAAAACTAGCCCGATCGCATTTCAGGGGGGTCCCACGGTAAAAATCGCGTTCTGGGGGTAAAATTCACTTTTTTGCCGGGGCTCCCCTGGTAAAATTTGCATTCCAGGGACTAAATATTGTATTATTTTGGGTCGATTCAACCCGCGGATATGAAAAACAACCCGCGGCAACAGTGTAAAAGTAGCCCAATTCCGCGGGAAAACCGCGGACTTGGCAACACTGTTCTTATGGAAGTTAAAAATGCTCGCTCTTCTCCTATTGCTCCGCACCAGTTTTTTGACCCGAGAGAGGGGCTCTAGCAGACCAATCACAGTGTTTGCGGTCCGCGTAGAATTGACGCGTTGTTACATTTTTGAAGAAGTGCGCATCAGGCTACGTCGTAGGCTACACATGGTACAACCACCCTACACCGTAGCTATGGCGTACATTCGACGTAGAAGTACGTATAAATCAGCCTTTAGTCCTCCAAGGTTCATAATGGCTGTGAATGGGGGGCTGCGCTTTTAAGTAAAAAATAATCCATCCATCCATCAAAAAATCTATCTATACGATTCCAGTGGGTTAATAAAGGCCTTCTGAAGCGAAGCGATGCGTTTTTATAAGAAAAAATATCCATATTTAACACATAAATTCAAATAACTAGCTTCTGGTGGACAACCTTACGCAGAATACACAAGTCGATTTGGGCGGAAGAGTATCCTTTGACCTGATGCACAATGTAATGGTGAAGGATAGAGGATAGAGCAAAACAAATCACCGGTCACGGATTATAAGTCTAAAAGGATAATTTTTAAAGAGAAATTTCAGAGGATTTTGGTATAAGAGAAGAGGAGCTTAAATTTGTTGCACAGCCCTATTTGTTTGAACCGCGAGAGGCGTCTAAGCTTACAATACTCCTACATCCTGCGTCATACATACAGAGGATTACTCATTTGGCACAAGTCGACTTGCGCATTCTGTGTATGGTTGTCCGCCGGAAGCAAGTTATTACAATTTATTGGAGTACCTTGGAGGACTAAGGATATTTTTAAATATATCTCCGATTGTGTGCGTCTGAAAGAAGAAAGTCATATATACCTATGGCTTGAGGATGAGTAAATCATGGGATAATTTTCATTTTTGGGTGAACTATCCCTTTAATGCTTGAAAAGGAGGACTGAAAAAAAAAAAAGAAGAAAAAAAAAAGATTTCAGTGCCACAATTGGAAAAAAAAATGCTTATAGCAGCTTTAACAAAACAATAAGCCACAAGAGGCTTGTTACAGTGATTTTACTACAATGAGTACAGGGTGGTGTTGAGCCTAGAATGAAATTTAGCCAAAGTAAAATCATGCAGCCAGTAACTTACTAAAAACTGCTTCTATACAATGTGCTAAAAGTCAACGATGTTCTGTAAATATTACATTTATAATAATAATAAGTTGGTGTCTTGCATTACGGTTGTTTACTGTATAAAAGTAATAAGGCTCAGACATCATCATCATTATTATAATTAATATAACATTACAATAATAACAATAATAGAACAAATAAAATTTATTATAAACTTAGAACCGCGGCTGCAATGTGTTAATTACCACAGCTTTAACTCATATTAAGTTAATATATGAAGTAACTTTGATCTAGGCACATTGTGTGAATGAAACCATGTTAAATATGCTGTAAATGAAAAGGTTTTCAGCTTTTCAAAGCTGTCATAATCAATGGCAAGTCTCCAAGAACCCTGGGCTGTAATAAAAAAATGTCCCATCTTAAATCTTAAATGAAGATCTGACAAGCTAAACGGAACATATAGATGTTAACTGATAGGACAGGATACCATCAAAGATGTTTCTGTAACGGCCCCTTAAGTGGAGAAACGTTAACTCAGTAAGCAGACGTGAGCGAGTGTGTGAATAATAAAATGAAATAAAAAGCAGGCTGTCAGATCGCTTCAGCTCGCATAAATCTCTGTCCATCTCCTGTGAGAAAAGCTCTGGGATTTCACATGGCCGAATTTACGAGGATCTACACATCAATACGTCGAGCTTATGGCGAACACCTTGAAATATCATAGAGGATTTTACCGTGGGACGTTTATAAGGTGCTGACAGAAAAATGTGCACACATTAAAGGCATTTGGGACGGGACATTAGTATTATCTGTTTAAATGCAACAGGTCAATACATGAAGACATCAAATTGGATTAAACTAAAGCTGAGCTGATGACAGATGAGTTAACAGGCCTGCATGAAAGTCAAACCTCACCAGCAGCTTTTTGTATTGAATAATGCTGTGTTCACAATGGAATACTAACAGTATACTACCCATTTAAAAAAGATAAGAAAAAAATAAAATGAATTAATGGAATAAGTTAAATAAATGGATTCATAGTGCATAGATTCATTTTCAGTTCATAAGCAATTTTTAAATTTTAGCCAATCTTCTAAAAAGGCATCTAAAAAATAATTAAAAGACTTCTAATCTTTAGACAAAAATAGCTAGTTTAAATATTCAAAAAAAAAAAAAGTGGTAAAGCTTGATTAAAAATAGAGTAAACTGACTGCGGTTTTGACCAACACAAATGATTTCCTTAAAAGCAATACCATGGTATATTTCAATGTATACTGTATATACAAATATACTGTATGTATTTTTTATTATTTAGCAACATCAAATGATATGCTCATAATATAGAATACAATACATACTGCATACTAGGTTCTTTCAAAAACTGCTGTATGCAGCAAGCCATTCTGAACAAAAAAAGCTGTCTGTGCACCGCAGTGGCACAAATCAAGGTTAAGAGAAGCTGACAATCCTTAGATAGGCAAACCGTTTCCAATTGGCCATGTGATTAGAGCAGTTTTCTCGTGAACATAACAGCTGCGATCCCCCAGAGGGCATTACGATCAAACACAAGCCAACATGAGTAAGTTTAAACTCTTAACACGCTCACACTGAGCTCTAAAGCCTCAAACCCTCGCTGACCTGCGGCAGGAGACTGACCCTTCAGGTCACGACAGTAAGCTGCAGTCTGCTCATTCATAACTGTCAGCGGGAACATGAGCCACGCTTGGAGAAATGCACTTCAGCACACATGTGCATTTTAGAAACAATATGACTGGTGTTTATTTGATACCTATGCTTGGTAAACCTCAAAGTCAATGTGTCTCACTCGAGGAACTGCTGGAAAATGAGGTCATGTGCTTGTGTGGTTTATGAATGTTGTGGTCTTCTAAGAAGCTATAGAGTCTTTTTGAGTCGATGCAGCACAACGCGTGACACCCACCTGAAACTAGCATCTTCAAACTGCCTATCTTACTAACAAAAAAAAAAAAAAGTATTCTGGTACTACTATTTTTTGGGCATGTACAATGGGAATACTATTATGATCTAATAAGTATCATGAGCTCTCTCTCTCTCTCTCTCTCTATATATATATATGATAAAAATGTGAATACCATACTAACACAATACTATTTATAAATATTCATACTAATTTAATAAATATTTAATATAATTATTAATACTAGTTTTATTACTATATATGTATATATATATATATATATATATATATATATATATATATATATACACACAGTTGAGCTCAAAAGTTTACATACCCCTTGCAGAATCTAGAAAAATGTGAATCATTTTAACAAAATAAGAAGGATCATGAAAATTGCATGTTATTTTTTATTTAGTACTGTCCTGAATAAACTATTTCACATAAAGTTTACATCCCCTTGATTCTTAATACTGTGTGTCATTACCTGGATGATCCACGACTGGTTTTTTTTTTTTTTTGTTTTGTTTTGAGATGGTTGTTCATGAGTCCCTTGTTTGTTCTGAGCAGTTAAACTGAGCTCTGTTCTTCAGAAAAATCCTCCAGGTCCTGCAGATTCTTTGGTTTTCCAGCATCTTTTGCATATTTGAACCTTTTCCAGCAGTGACTGTATGATTCTGAGATCCATCTTTTCACACTGAGAACAACTGAGGGACTCAAACACAACTATTAGAAAAGGTTCAAACATTCACTGATGCTCCAGAAGGAAACACGACGCATTAAGAGTCGGGATGTAAACTTTTTGAATTGAATGAACAGAATAAATTGTACTTTTTTTGTCTTCTGGGAAATATGTAAGTATCTTTTGTAGCTTCCAAAGGGCAGAACTAAATAAAAAAATATGTTCTTTAAACAAAATAAAAAAAACTTGCACATCAACTTCTTGTTCAAAAGTTTTCACCCCCTCAGTTGTCCTCAGTGTGAAAAGATGGATCTCAAAATCATACAGTCACTGCTTCAAATATGCAGAAGATGCTGGAATACTGAAGAATCTGCAGGACCTGAAGGATTTTTCTGAAGAACAGAGCTCAGTTTAACTGCTCAGAACAAACAAGGGACTCATGAACAACCATCTCAAAAAAAAAAAAACAGTCGTGGATCATCCAGGTAATGACACACAGTATTAAGAATCAAGGGCATGTAAACTTTTGAATGGGGTCATTTTTATAAATTCTGCTATTTTTTTGTCTTGTGGACTTTATGTAAACAACTGTTATGTGAAATAGTTTATTCAGGACAGTACTAAATAAAAAATAACATTTTCATGATCCTTCTTATTTTGTTAAAACGATTAACATTTTTGCAGATTCTGCAAGGGGTATGTAAACTTTTGAGCTCAACTGTATATATATGTGGTCTTCTAAGAAGCTATATATATAAATAGTGAGTTTAATAAAGTAGTCTATCATCATAAGAAAGACAAAATTATAAATTATTAAGGGTTCTTCTTAATTTCTTGTTAACAAACAAAAAAAAAAAAAAAAATCATGGTATTCAAATGTTTTTTTAGACATTGTAGTTCTTAAAAATATAATAAATAAATAAATAAATAAATAAAGGTTTAATCACAGAACATATTTTATTTCAAGATTTTTAACCTAAAAAATGAAATTAAATCCTCTAAATCCAAATAAAAATGAATACAAAAGCAAGATATTACACTTGAAAAAATAAAGTATTACAACATCATGGATGATGGGACATTCCTGATGAAGAAAGACTAAAAATAATTAAACATCAGAATCTAACTTCTACAGATCATCATCATCATCATCAAAAAAAAAAAAAAAGAAGAAAAAAAAAAGAAATTACTATGGAACATTTGTTAAAAAAAAAAAAAAAAAAAACCTTGCATAGCTAGAGTTTACATGAACACAAACAAAACAAAATGCGTCCAATCCAGATTCTTGCCAGTCTACAGCATTTCCTGTCTAAACGAACCTGTAAACACACAGACAAACAGCGTGAGCCTGATCACAGATCAGATGATGGAAGACACGCTGACAGAGACGACTCCTACAGCCCACCTCTGCCGTATCCCTCCAAACTTCCTCCCTCCCGTTCACCTCAGCAGGCCAGGAAAGTCATCCCATTCCTGCGGTAGGCACTCTGTCGGGGAACAGCAGAGAAAAGGAAATCTGTTATGAATTAGTGCTCGAGTTCCACAGAGGCAGAAGGCCGGCTCTTGTTTTCCGGTTTCGTAGACGACACAGGCTGGAATGTGCAGCCTTTTTTTCTCTTTAATGTTTTATCGAAGTATTTCTGGTTCTGTGGGTTACGAGACACCGTCCTCATCTATTAGAAACACAGATACAAAACAAATGTGGTTAACAAGTGGTTTATGAATCTATTTGGGGAAACGCCATTCAGATTTGTTGAAGGCTTGACTTTAAAAATGTCACAGGGGTGTAATTGTGAGGGTCCACAGAGCTGCAAAGTAGTTGTTATATGGTTCACATATTTTATTTCTGAACTGTATAACAACTAGGTTGCAAATATGTTTTATGATTCAAATATTTTTGCCTGAATAATGTTTAAAAGACACTGAAATTTATACATATAATCATCATGTAGAAATCATACACACTACCATTTAAAAGTTTTTTTTTTAAACAGAAGTATCTTATGCTCACCAAGGCTGCATTTATTTAAATCAAAAATACAGTAAAAACAGTAATATTGTGAAATATTATTACAATTTCAAAGAAATGTTTTCTATTTGAATATATATATATATATATATAATATATAATATATAAAAACGGCTGTGCTGCTTCACATTTTTGTGGAAAAAGTAATACTTTTTTTTCCCCCAAGACTTTTATTTAAAAAGAAAATAATAATAATAAATAAATAAATAAATAAATAAATAAATAAAAAGAGCATTTATTTGAAATAGAAACATTTTGTAACATTATAAATGCCTTTGCTGTCACTTTCGGTCAGTTTAATGTGTCCTTGCTGAATAATAATAATAATAAAAAAGTACTGACCCCAAACTTTTGAACAATAGTGTAGTTTTCTAAAAATCAGTTGTGAAGGATTTCAAAAGTACTGTATGTGTCAATGATGTGGCTTTATTTCTTTTGTGTTGATTTATCTATTATAACTATTATAACTCTATTCAATTATTACAAAATACATTAAAAAATATTTTTTACTTTATAAATATAAATATATATTTTAGAGATGCACAGATATATCGGCCAAAAATAGCAAACTTTCACACTATCAGCTATCAGTTTAAAAACAGTTTAAAAGCCGATAGTCAGGGCCGATATATCCTGTCAATCAAAAGAGGGCAGGAAAATGCACTGAATTTGGGCTTTGTGTAAAGAAAATGCTAAAAAAAAAAAAAAAACTGTTTGATGTTCAATATTAATAGTAATTATATGAATTAACAACATTCAGAAAGTTAAGACAGTTATTTCTTAAGAAATAACTTTAATCTCCAGAATTTAGTTAATGTGTTAATATTAATTTGAATAATGTGTTTGTTTATAACTGATACCAGTTACTCTGAAACAAGTTGATGAAATCTATAACGATAACTACTGGTATCGGCAGATATCACTCTGAATAATCGGCTATCGATATCTTTGGAGAAATTTAGTATCGGTGCATCTCTATAAAAATATATATATATTTTGAAGCATTAATTATCTTTGGTTAACCACTAATCATTTTAAGAGTCATTCAATCAAAATTTTTGTTAAAAATGGTATAAACCAACATGAATGTCATGTTCTCAGTTAGCTGCGTAAACTTCATATGAGGCATTTAATGTTTAACATCATCTGTCATTTTAGTTACCATAAGCACTTGGTAGTATGGTAACAAGTGGTCACACACAAACATCACTTTAATTATTTAAGGACATGTTTCTGCCAACAGAGATCTGTATTTTATGAACAAAACCATCAGGTCACCACAATCCCCGGGTGAAAGGCGGATACAGTCACGGTCAACATATAAAAATAACAAGTGTCTTTATGAATAGAACACTGCAAACTCCTCTGACAGTCTGTTATAGCACTATTAATTATGATTATTCAACCACAGGGAGGAAAACAAGAGAAACCATTGGAAGAACTCTAGCAGGACAATACAGTACATACAGCTGCATTGTGGGTAAAAAAGGAAGAAGCCGACAGAGTCCAAACCCACTCTGGGTGGTAGATTGTTATATATGTCATTTAATTTCCTCATCATAAAAGAAATGGAGAATTCAAACCAGATGTGTGCTGTTTGGCCTCGTCCTCCATGCGATACAATTTGTTTTTTGATGCGTGTGTTTTTGCATTCGTATTATGGCGAACTCTCTTCATTTGTCTGGCATTTTAACGGGACACAAAAGCGAAATGGAGACAGGTCCCAGACGGTACAGGAAAACAGACGACTCAAACTAGATACAGGCCAAGAAACATGAACTGACTGGAAAAAAACACGACAGAATAAGGCAAAAAAGGATATTGTGAAAGCTCTCATTCCACATTGGACAACCTGGAACTTATAAAGCGAGATTCCCGCATATCAAACCTCAAAGGTCGAGGCTTGATTTACTCGCGACTTCTGTTTCTTTGGGTCATTATCTCGGAGTCAAATTATAGGATCAGCACACTGGAAAGCAGATTGCTAATCAGGAAGAACAAGGAACAGGGAAACATACAATCCTCTGGTCCAGAACTGACTGTAACAGGAACACACTTGCGTTTACACCTGTATCTGTTACACTGGATGTGGGGAAAACTGCATGACATAAATGAACAAGCAGCATTTAAAGGGTTAGTTCACCCAAAAAATGAAATTCTGTCATTAAATACTCACCGTCATGTCGTTCCAAACCCGTAAAACCTTCGTTCATCTTCAGAACACAAATTAAGATATTTTTGATGAAATCTGAGGTTTTTCTATCTCCCGTAGAAAGCAACGAAATTACCACATTCAAGGTCCAGAAAAGTAGTAAAGTCATCGCTAAAATAGTCAACGTGACTACAGTGGTTCAACCATAATGTTATGAAGTGACAAGAATACTTTCTGTGCGCAAAAAAACAAAAACAAAAAAAACAACGGCATTCGGATGTAAACACAGAAGCGCTTCACTGCGTAAGAGACTGACAGGGTAGATAAATTGTTGAATATATTGAATATATGAATACATGTTAAATAAATCGAATTGTTGAAGTTGTTATTTTTGTTTGTTTTTTGCACACAAAAAGTATTCTTGTCTCTTCATAAAATTAAGGTTGAACCACTGTAGACACGTTGACTATTTTAACGATGTCTTTACTACTTCTCTGGACCTTGAATGTGGTAATTTCGATGCTTTCTATGGATAAGAATATAAGATAAGAAACCTATCGGATTTCATCACAAATATCTTAATTTGTGTTTCGAAGATGAATGAAGGTCTTACGGGTTTGGAATGACATGAGGGTGAGTAATTAATGACAGAAATTTCATTTTTGGGTGAACTAACTCTTTAAAACTGAAAATGTTTGAAAGAACATTTGAAAAAGATGCAATATAAAAGACTGATTCAAATTTCAGTGAATTCTGACCTGATTACGTTTCACTCAGCTTGACAGCTTGAGCATGAATGGCGCTTTATTAAAAGCTGGATTTTTCAAGCACAGCAAATTCTCGGTTACATTCGGCCTTGCACAACATTGCAGGCTTATTTTCCAACATAAAAATACACATCCTCAAGGAAGCAGACCAAGTGGGGTTCCCTAAAGATCCTGAAAAATAAATAGCCATGAAATCCACCCTGATATATGTATATAATGTGCATGTTCAAGGGGAAGCAATTGAGATATATCTCAGGGAAGAGTTCCTTCCTGTATGGAATATATTTTCAATCTGACTGCTGCACATGAGACCTGTCGCAGCGTCTCAACCCTTGTCCTCCCCTCTGCTAATTATTTATACTTTGTGAACGGAAAAGAAGGGAAAACAGCACAAATTCAACTTCTCGAACAGTGTCAGAAGTGATCTTTTAGTAGCAATGTTGGAAGGTTTTTTGTTTGTTTGTTTTTTTTACATTTTACAGTGTTATTCATTTTTCCCAAATATTTCAACTGAATTAAAACAAATTAAATAAATTCTAAATGTACAAACTATGCCTGTTACCAGTAAAATAAAGTCCATATCAAAATCTAAAAATTATTATTTTTTAAATATAATAATTTTTATTTTTAATTTAAAAAAAGCATTGATTTTTTTTTTTTTTTTTTTTAACATTTACAAATTAAAGAGATAGTTCACCCAAAAACGAAAATTATCCCATGATTTACTCACCCTCAAACCATCCTAGGTGTATATGACTTTCTTCTTTACAAATGATCACAATTATAGTGAACGGGGGGCATTTTGAAGCCCAAAATAAATGCATCCATCCATCATAAATATGAAGAGTTTGGTTCCAAAACGCGATAAACGCCATTTTTTTAAAAAAAAAATCGAGTTTCTGCCAAAATCAGTATTGTATCTGGTCGGTATTGAAAAGTCATTCATTAATTTTGCGCAAAATGCGATATCCGTCGTGTTATTTTGTCATGTTTTCTCCAAAACGCGACAAGCGCCAGTCTCCCTTCTCTGTAGAATGCGATATAGCCGCTCAACCAATCACAGCGCACCATTCCATGCACTGTAAACAGTAATGGTGGCGCTCTGAATACCCTAGTTTTCTTTATCTACTTTGTACTTTGTGATCAACAAAAACAGAAAAATGAATGATTTTGACAGCATTGATGAACCTGTGGTGGTTTCTGCTGGGGACGCAAGTCATTGAAATGTAATCATTTAACATTATGTGAGGAGATTAAGAAGATGAGGCACTCGGGAGGAGGAAAAATGCATCAAAGCATCAAACTGTCACGGTCCCCAAAACTGAATCATGAACAGTTTTTAAAAGCCGTTTTTAATACCAATGTACTCGGCAAATGTGTTTATTTTAACCGTTCGGTGGCGCCAGATACTCTTTAATCGGTAATGACAAACGGAGACATAATTAATTTATAACATTAACAAGATGACTCGTTTAATTCATTTTGGGAGTGACGACTGAATGCATTTTTAGTCAAATGCCTGTATATAAAATAAGTACTGACAAACTTCAGAGGCTGTCTTATATGTGAATCAACTTACTTTGTTGTGTATTTTCAATATGAAAAATAACTTTTATATTGATGGATTCACTGCATTTTGGGAAAAAAAAAAAAAAAAGTTTTATAATAAACCTTATCTAGATTTGAATTTTTAATGTTTTTATAACCAAAAGATGCTATGTGAAAGTTTGAAACAGAAAATAGTGGTTTTCATCTTGCCGCTTTCTTGGTAAAAAAAAAACACATTTTTACTTAAATTAGTCAAAATGGATTTATAGCGTTTTGTAACCAAACTCTTCATATAATCCATATGGCTCCAGGGGGTTAATAAAGGCCTTCTGAAGGAAGCAAATTGTTTTTGTAAGAAAAATATCCATATTTACAACTTTTTAAAGTAAAATAACTAGCTTCTGCCAGACGACTGTATGTATACTGCGCAAAACGACTTGCGCCAAAAGAGTAACCCCCTGAAGCGATATATGACGCACCTCCGACAATTCTCTTTAAAAATTCTTGTTTTAGACTTCGTGACTGGTGTGTTGTTTTGCTCTATCCTCTGCGCTTCCGCGTTCGTCATTATGTCATGCATTAGATCAAGGGTTACTCTTCCGCCGCAAATCGATGTGTACAGTCATCTTCGGGAAGCTAGATATTA